>LPNX010292143.1:51124-69220 GCA_001517045.1 Pseudotsuga menziesii
AACTATATTTATAGGTTAAAATTTACATAGCAATTTGAGTGATATGCTAGAGACCTGTTCGGGCATCGTTAAGCGTAGGAGCTGTCGTTACTCATCCGCATTACATCCTAGGACTCGCGCGGTTCTTCCATGTACTATGGGTATATCGAATAGCCTTTCACGCACCCTTGAGGTATATAGAAAGGTACTTCATATACTTAATTGTATATAGGAAGGCCCTTTGTGAATGGTTATGCATTAGACAACATTGCTACTGATTTGAGCTCCCACGTACCTTGTGTATATGGGGAGACCCCACTAGGATACCTTATCTATCTGAGAAAAGAACTTTTTCCATCTTGCTTGGAGCCATAGACCAAAAAAAACATTCAGGGAGATTACTACGCACGTACCCTTGAGGTATATCATGAGTGGCACCTTCTTGACAATCCTGGTGAGAGACCTGATTATCTGAACTCCTCCTATCATTTAAGTTTGCTTGTTTGGCCTATAGCTTGAGTAGGGAAATTTTTGGTGTGTTTTCTAGTTTTGAGACCCTAGGTTAGATAGGAATTGTACAAACTAGCTAAGCTAAGACAGTGCAAAAGAGCATGGGACTTTCCACCTGATTTTATTCCTGTTTCAGGAGAAAATCCTATGGAAGCTATCGACCAAGGAGGTGCTACCAACTCCCAAGTAGGAGAGAGTGTGGTTGCAGAAAGCAAAGGTACATATGCTTCACACTCACCTCCCTTGGTCCAACAAAATTCTCAGGGTAATACTTCATTCCATTCTCCCACAGAAGGTCATGTTGATGATACTACCCATCCAGAGTATGGTCCCAATGCTTCATTATGGGATACCTCTATAGGACAAGCCATTGCCTCATTTGGCACCCGTTTAAACTTTTCTGAAGAAGTATCACCAAATGAAGAAGAATGTAGACAATACCAGGCATCTATTCTTCATGCACAAGAAATTGAAAAGAAAATAGATGACATTTTGGGCACACCACCATCGTATTTCACAGTTGTTCATGTGAGATATCATTCACTTGTTGATTCTATGAGACCCCTTGAATCGATTCTAGATCACACTATGACTCAACATAATCTAGGTCAAACTTCCAACCCCACCACCTCCCATATTATGTTGGTTCCCAATCCTCCCGGGTCTTTTGCACCTGGGGCTCAACATTCAATTCTTGTTTCATCATTACCTTCTAGTGCTGGGGGGAAACCCCGGCACGACCTACGTTATCTATCACCGAAATCATACCTAGTCATGGATAGACCTCTAGTATAGAGAAATATACAGTTTATGTCCCTCCTACCCACACAAATGTGGTTAACCCCCCATCCAATTCAAGTTATCCCTTGGGGGCACAACCTGTAACCAATCAAACCTCTTGGGGGTATGGTTATACAGAAAATCAAGTACCTGTAGGAAACAATAATTATCCATCCAACCCTATAAGAATGCCTTATGCTGGAATTCCATATCCTAGTAATACTTTCATGCCATGGGGGCAACCTAACTAGTCCTACATGCTATCTATGGGGGGGATACCTATACATATTGCAGGGGGTTCCAGAAGACCACCTTATGGAGGCCCTCCCCCTAAGGTCCTAATGGTCTTGGAGGGCCTGGTGGCTTTCCTCCTTATGGTCCTAATGCTCCTAGTGGTTCTGGAGGCTCCAGAGGTTTTCCTCCCGGGGGTCCTAGAGGGTCTAGTGGTCCTGGTGGTCCTCCTCTTAGAGGCCTTGGCGGTCCTAATGGTCCTGATCCTAGAAATAAACCCCTGGCAAGTGGATCTTCTTGTAGTTATTCATCACAACAACCTGTCTATCAGTATACTTATGATCCTACTAGTACTTATATGCCATATCAATATTGCTAGTATGTGCAACCTAATCGTCAGTTACCTTTCCTAGAAACCTTGGACTGGCCTGATTTGTCCAAGTTGAATAATGACCCCATTCGACATAACCCCTTGTGGCCTCCCATTCCAGTAAAGCTACCATTGGACATTCCAAAGTACGATGGGAAGCAAGGAGATGATCTGAAAAACCATGTCATGAAATTTCATTTGTGATGTTCTTCAAAATCCCTTATGGATGATTTATTTAGTTGAATACTCTTTCAGTGAACTTTGACTAGTACAACTGTGAAATAGTACATTGAACTTCCGCAACATTCGTTTGTGAATTTTGGCTCAGTGGCAACTGTATTTCTTATGCACTTTCAGCTTCCTATATGTTATGAAATGGGAACTGATCTTTTAACTTCTCTATGATAGAACACCTCCACCCACATATCCAATCATACCCATGAGTGGAGAAGGCAGAGAAGACTTATTAAGGCTCCTATCCTAAATCAGTTATTAGCTGACTGGTTTACTAAATATTTGTTTCCTTCGATTGCCTGAGATGTGGCTATGGACGGTGCTGTTACTAAAGAGCAAGCAATTAGTTGAGCCCAATATTTGGACTTGGTTTATTCCCAGTATGAAACTTTGTATGACTTGATCCCTCAATCTCCTCACCCAAGCACTGATCCTACAAATCCACCAGCAGAAGTCGAGGTTGATGGGATTGTTGGTTCAATCTAGTCCCTATCAATAGCAAAGCCTACCAAGAAACCCCAAACTGCCACCCCTACTCCATCAACTCCCAAGGTTTCCACCGAGATAAATTCTATTCAGATTATTCAAATGCCCGACAACAATAAAAAGAAAGGTAAAGCTAAAAACAAAAAAACCTGGAAGCTAACAGGAGAATCCAAAACCAACCACCAACGATAACAATAAAGGGAAAATAAAAGCAAAACACCCATGTATGCTATGAAAAGGTGACCATTTCAAAGAGTGTCCTCGTCGAAATGAAATCACCCAAAATTTGAAAACTAATCCCGCACCCGCAGTTCTCATGGATCCTTTTCCCTCTCAACAACAATTGATAGACCACATGTCTAATCAGGGAAACTCTAGTTCTTCAGAGGAAATTTGCTTGATGTCCTCAGATACTATTAGTTTTCAAACTCAAAGTCAAAGTTACAAAAAACCCACAGATAAGAAAGAATACAATTCTTCTTCAGGAAAATCTCCCTCTATTGGTTCTCCCAAAGCCTCGTCTACTGTCCCCCTAACCATCGAGAAGCCTAGTCTTGACATGGTTTTGCGTCCACCCAAGAGTACTCTTAGGAAGGTTGTTTTAAAGCCTAATGTCTGAGCTGCTCAATTTTATAATGTAGTTGAAGATCTCACTCAGGCACCATGTTCCATGTCTACCTTGGAAGTACTCCAAAGTTGTCCTACACAACGTAAAAACTTGTTAACTGCGTTAGGAGCTTTAGACCTGGACAATACTAATTTGATTCATTTCAATATCAAGAACTATAAGTCTAGACTACCTCACAAACTTGATTTCCAAATCATAACGAACGTAGTTGAAAAGAAGGTCTTTAGAACTGTCTTAGATGAAGGAGCTTCAACTTCGGTTTTGTCCCTATCTTGTTGGAAAGATATTGGCTCTCCCGAGCTTGTAACATCACCTACAACTCTGAAATCCTTTTATGGACGAGGTTTTCAACCCCATGGTCTCATACCATCCCTTTTAGTCAAGCTTGGGGTAAAATATTTTTCTATTCAAGTAGAAGTAGTAGACGCCCCGTTAGATTACAACCTCCTTCTAGGAAGAAATTGGTTTTACGCCATGACTACTGTCACTTCGAGAGTATTTTGAACTGTCAAATTTCCACATCTATGGAGAATTGTCACCAATGACCAGCTCAATTTTTTTACATCAGATGTTGCTACCTCTATGGATAATAACATCCCTATGTCAGGCTAGTCCCCTCCTCCTTACCAGTCGATTGGGGTAGGCATGATGAAGGATTCATCCCTTATGGGGATTTTTCTGTCCACTCCTCCTAACATAGACACGGTGACAGTAAATATGGTTTCTTCATTTGATTATGATCCAAAGGGAAAACAAATTGTTGAGTCCTCCTTGTTGAGTCTGCATGAAGAAATGTACAACATCATTCAAACCCTCTCTGATGACCACACTGATGAACTTCATCTGGTGGCTTCAGACCCTTACCACCTGCTCTACTGGTTAGAACCCTCTCTTCCTATTCTATATGATCTCTTCAAGACCTTTCCTTCTGATGAATCCATTATGGAGATCATGAGTACGAATGAGCCTATCTGGGAGGATCACCATCATAGATCCTCATTCCTCCCCAACACTAGTTCGGTAGACCATGATTTTGCATCCCTATTTTCCATTGATATTGTCAACACACCTCAAAATCCTATATTGTTGCAAGATTCATATTCTAAAGGAAACCTATGCAACATTACTCAAACAAATCCAATTGACATATCATCCAAGCTTGGTACCCTTGAGCATGTTCATGTTTGCAGAATTGCTCGGCAGAAGAATCTGAAGTATACAGGGCACTTTTCAAAGAATTCCGCGATATTTTTTCCTGGTCTTATGAAGAAATGCCGGGGATAGACCCATGCATTGTGGTCCATGACATAAAAACCTATCCCACTGGTAAAACTGTTAGGGAAAAACTAAGGAAAGTCCATCCATGAAAGGCCGCAACTATTAAAGCAGAAATAGAGAAACTTCTCAAAGCGGGGTTTATTTATCCTGTACCCCTGATGGAATTGGTATCGAATGTTGTCCCTATCAATAAAAATCAAGGCACCATTAAAGTCTATATCGATTTTAGAGATTTGAACAAATCTTGTCCCAAAGACAACTTTCCTACTCCGCATATCGACCAGATTATCAACAACTATGCTGTAAGTTTCATCTTCTCATTTATGAATGGATTTTCAAGTTATAATCAGAGTGAAATTTTACCCACCAATTAGCACAAGACATCATTGATTTTCCCATGGGGAACCTTTGCATATAGGAAGTTACCATTTGTCTTAAAAAACAATGGAGACACTTTCCAGCATGCTATGTCCTATGCATTTCATGATATAAAACATATTGTTGAACCATACCTTGATGACCTCCTTGCTCATTCATAGCAATAGGAGGACCACCTTGGTCATCTTAGAAACATTTTCCAGAGATGTCATCATTATAATATATGGCTCAATCCTCATAAATTTGTTTTCTGTGTTGAGACGAGACACCTGCTAGGTTTTGTGTTTTCTAAGGATGGAATCTAGATAGATCCATTGAAAATTGCTGCTATTTTAGCTCTACCAACCGTAACCAACCTTCTAGAACTCCAAAGTTTGCAAGGGGAGGCAAAATTTCTCAATCGTTTCATGTACAATTTTGCAAAGAAAACACACGGTTATATGCATATCCTTAAGAAGGACACTTTGTTCTATTGGGATGACCAAGTCTAATGAACCTTTGATAATCTCAAACATGCTCTAACTCATTCACCCATGATACACCCCCCAGATTATTCAAAGGATTTTTTATTATATATTGTTGCCTCCACTACTACCATCGCTATGGTTTTGGTGTAGGAAAATCCCAATGGTCAGGAGCACGTGATCTACTATGCTAGTAAGAATCTATATGGATTCTAAAACCTGATATTCACTCGTGGAGAAATTAGCATTGGCCATAGTCATTTCTATTCAAAATTTTTGTCACTACATTTTGCTCTGCACAACCACCGTATTGGCAGACTAGAACCCTATGTATTACATCCTGACTCGTCAGGTGCTCGGGGAAAGTACTCCCGATGGATAGTCATACTACAAGAGTTTGATCTCAAATTTTTGAAAACCACATCAAAGAAATCCTTGGTATTTGCTAAGCTCATATGTGATCTTCCCTGTGCTTCAATGGAATATGAGCCTAGTGATTCATTTTTGGATGAATTCCTATTCCTGATAATCACTACTGACCCATGGTATGTATATTTTCTCATTTATCTCCAAACACAAAGAGTTCAGCCGAATCTATCTCATGACGATCACCGCCATATCCGTCACCACACAAAATACTACCTCATCTTGAATGACACTTTGTATAGACGTGGTATCGATTCCATTCTCTGGCAATTCCTTACTCACGAGAAATATGAAAAAGTGTTGAATGATTGCCACTCTGGAGCACGTGGAAGTCATTTATCTGGGATGGCTACAGCCCAGAAAATTCTTCGGGATGCCTTTTTCTGGCCTTTAGTCTTTAAATATTTTCACAAGACTATCAATAAATGCCCACCCTGTCAACATTTTTATCCAAAAAAGTGCACTCATCCTGCTCCACTACACCCCATCATTGTCATTGTCCCATTTTCCAAATGGGGGATTGATTATATGCATTGTAATCCTACGTCAGCTGGGGGGCATTGTTACATCATCGTGGCCGTTGACTATTTTACAAAGTGGGATGAGGCCATGCCTACATATGCAGAAGACAGTAAGACTTCTACTCTCTTCCTGTTCCATCATGTGCTAGCTATATTCAGAGTCCCACAGTCCATAGTTACTGATCACAGAACACATTTCCATAATCAAATGATGGAGGAACTAAGTGCCAAGCTAGGTTTTCATCATGAAAACTCTACACCCTATTATCTACAAGCTAATGGTCAGGTAGAGGCCACTAACAAAGTTTTGAAAATGATGCTTCGTCGGATGATTGGAGACCATAAATCCAATTGGCACCATATCCTTTTTTTCCACTCTTTGGGCTTATAGGACTTCGGTGAAAACAACTACTGGTTTCACACCTTTCCAACTTGTCTATGGACTCGAAGTTTTCTTGCCAATTCAATGTTAGATTCCATCCTTGAAACTTTCCATAGAACTTCTCCCAGACATTTTCTCAGAGGAAGAGAGATTTTTATACTTGAACAACCTTGAAAAAACTAGGAGAGATGCTGCCTTGGCTAATAAGGCACACAAGAAATGCATCAAGGCATAGTATGACAAGTCTATCCAACCTTGTGCCTTTAACGAGGGTGACCTAGTTTTGACTTACGATTAGAGATATGAAAAACTAGGGAAAGGTAAGTTTGAATCCATGTGGTACGGTCCTTTCGTTATTTCTAAAGTTTTAGAGAAAGGGGCCTAAGATCTCGTAGACTATGATGGAATCCCTTTAGGACAACCTCACAATGGGTTGTACCTAAATAGGTACTATGCCTAGATCGCTCTTGGATAGTATCTTGTATATATTTATATTACTTGACTTTCGGTGTGCTTAAGTATTTTCAATATGGTTTAGAGTTTAGTGTATGTATCTGTTTATACCATGTTTTGGTCATGCAGAGTAGATGGATTTCTACGGCTTCACTAATGGTGCTTTCTGCCACACCTTGAATCTTGCCTTAGTTTATTAGGTACTCTATTTCCCAGCTTATGATTTGGTTAGTTCAGTAGTAGTTTGTATTGGTCCCTCTACCAACAATATTTCTAAGTATCGAGTAGTCATAGGTATTCTGACTGAAGCTGCCTCCTAAGATGTTCGCAACTTGGTAGTCTTGATGGACTCACAACTAGTGGTTTGTTATCTAAACCATGTTTATACCATTAGGAATCCTCTACTTCTCCATCTCTTTTGAAGGGTACACTTGTTAGAAAGGTCAATTGAAACTATCAATTATAGGCATATCCCTAGGGAACATAATGTAGTTGCTGACTCATTGGCTAATTACATCCTAGATTGGCATATTTCCCATTCATGACATGAAAATCAAACTTAGTTCATTGTAAATAAACTATAAAAGACACATAAAACTCATGTAAAATACATTCACCATTTGAGACATATAAACACCANAAAAAAATCCTGAAGCTATCAACTTCCAGTGGATACATCATGCACTCTAATGATGCTCATGGTAACACATCACTTCCTGGGATACTCTACATAGTAGTCTTCTAAAATGTCCCGATACTCCTGCTGTAGGCCTCTGATACCTCAGTAGGAGGTCATCGATAGAAGCATCAAGGATTTCTAGAGTCAACCTCTCCAAGTTCTCCTATAACTCCCCTATCACATCGTCCCCCTATGGTACAAAATAGGCTCTAGCTCGCCTATCCAGAGGGGAGGCTCCCCCAGTTCATGTTGCTCCGACGTCTACATGAAAGCTTTCAAGTCTTGTTACTAAACATAAAAAATATAAAACATCAAAAACATAAAAACATTATTTCCATTTTAGGGTCTTTTGTTTCTTACCGATATCACCCCACTGTCCACTAGGTGGGAGCGGTAGGTCAGGGTCACCGCTGAAGTTAGTACCTACATATGCATAATCCTCCACCATGAGGAGCTAATCTCTCAACCATAGAAAGAACAGGTCACTGAACTTTACCTTCCCCCTACCCACTCCAGTATGGGCCATAATCTGGACCCACCTCTGCATACGAGGGTCCCATGCCCTCAACTCTATAAATACCACCTGGGGTCTCATCTGTGGAACCTGCTCGAAGAAGAAGCAAGCTAGAATGGAACAAAAACCAAATTGCTTAAGCTCCCCTTGCCGACACTTGGTCAACTAATCCTTGAAGATAGGAAGTAGAGCTTCCACCTTGTTAAACACTGTAGGCACCATGGCCTCTATGGCATAGAGCATATGCACTCTAGAAACCTGGTGTACTCCTTGGATTCCTACCACTCTCTGCATGGAAAACAACAGGGTCTGTAGAGGGCCATCCACCACTACTTTTATGGAAATTTTCTTCCCCGATGTCTTGGTCCTAGGAATGAAGTGACAGTCTATCAACTCCTGAGTAGTAATGTCCTCCCCACGAGAACCAGTCAGTGAGATGGGAGCACCCCATCTCGAAAGGCCAATTAGGAAGTAGATGTCCTCTGCCTCAATTGTCAATATGTGAGCACCAACCTCAAAATATTTTTGCTCCATATTCCACATCCGGAGTATATACTCTAGTAGTCGCTCATGCACTACCATACTGGGTGTGCAAAAGAGCTTTAAGAGTCCACAGTCTCTCAATGCGGATATGCAACCCGCATTTCATTCAGCGAAGGTGTCGTCATTATCATGTTGCCTCTCTTTCCATATGAACATTTTTTATCAACAAGAACCTGTCAAAAACCATCTCAAGATTTGTTAGAAACATTCTTAATCATCAAAATCAATAAAAATGAACTAGTATTTTTTGTGCAACCACTTTTATTTCTCCACGGCCGGCACCACCTGTGTCCCATTAAGGATAGGCGGTGGCACCACCTATGCGCTATGTTTTCGGCATGGTTCTAGTGGGGTACTACTTATCCCACAAAGGATAAGAGTGGTGCCTACTTCTATGATTTTAGGGCTTTCCATATAAGACCAAAACACCATTAAAAATCAAAATTGAAGGCATAAAAATAAAGAGTAGGGTCTAGGCTATTACCTAGAACTGACGGTGCACAAATTCGATGGTGGATGCTCCCGATATCAACGACTGAAAATCTGGCTAAGAAAATGCTCCAAAGGTTCTCCACTATGGGTAAATAGTAAAATGTTTTGATTTTTTACTATTTACATGACTTTTATATACATTTTAGGGTTAGACATGCTATAGTTTTGTTTTAAAATCATTTATTACTCAAAATATATCAGTATTAATCCTTTATTAGGGCATTTAACACTTGTTTTTGAGTCATTGCAGGATAGAAGAGCAGTAGCAGTAAAGTTTTGGGAGTTCATTTTTTACTTTTTCGTACTTCCATAAAACAAAAAAAGTTTTTTTGAGCGTTTATTGCGACACTTTGGTCACACTCTCGAAACTTAGCATCAAAGGTCCGAGTCTATTTCTAATTCTTTTCAGGTTCATAAAATCTCTCATCATGAAAAGAGACCTAGTGGAGTCTTCTTTAAACTCTTTTCGGGTTCCTTAAATATGAAAAGATTGTTGAGCGATATTGTCTTCTTCACTCTCATTAAAGCATTTGAAGAGTCATTCATCTGACGGTAGGTTATCACTTTTTTGGTTCAGGTGAAATATTTTATGAAAAAGGAACCTATGGAGTCTTCTTCTGTGGTCGTTCAGACTCTCTAAACATGAACGATACCGAGTTTTCTTTCATTGGACTCGTTAAATTAAATATTGAGGGACCCTCTTTTGGGAACGAACCCCTCCTCTCTCAAGTTCGTAAAACATATGATTTTGGACTTGTCTTCAGACGAGCTATAACAAGTTTTAGTTACCCTCTTTGAACTCGTAAATCCGAAAAGAGGCACTCGTCAATCATGATGGGGAAAATGGAAGGGAATCATTTTGCAAATAAATGGCAGTAGTTTGTCATTACCTTTGAACATGGCACTTGTTTGCATATCATTTCAGTCAATTGGGTATTCAGCTGATATTTATGACGATCCACTTTCATGATTCATATCACTCCTTCGATTCTTTCAAAATAATGTATTTTCCACCGTCTCACTATGTGTTTGTCTGGTCTAGTCATGCTGCCAAGGCTCTTGTTGTGTCACCCGATGTTCAAAGGGAAGTTGAGGAAGTTTTACCTCTGCATTCAAATAGTCTCTGTGTCAGTAATTTTGAGTCAGTCTTATGGTTACTACATTCACATCATTCCAAAACTATGTTCTGATTTTCATGTCATCGATGTGGGACTCATCATGGCCCTCCTTCGACGAGACTATTCCCATTGACATCAGCTCATCATCTGAGAAATAGTCTTAGAAACAAAATTTAGTACCTTGAGATCTATATGCCTCAATGATATATTCTCTCACTCTCGACATAGGTTCACATCGTTTACCTTTGATCGATATAATCGACTGGGTGTTCGACATCAAGACATCTATTCACACTCAGCAGATTGTACCAGGGTACCTTGGGAATCGTTGACATCAATGGTGATCTCCCTCGCACTTGTTAACGGTTCACATCATTGGCTGGTAATTAAGTGGTTTCTACCATGTTCGACTTCAAATCATTGTAATCACATGGATAGAATCGTACTTTGTGGAAGACAATACGAAGACCTTGGGTATTTATTTAGCGCTCATTACTTTCCCCAGGTTGTGATGGAGTTTTGTATATCTAGCATGGATCCACATCTGTATGGTCATGGCTATGCTCAAATTTGCATATGTATGACATAGATCTACATTGTATGTTTGGTATATATGTCCAAGTTTGAGTCCTCTATCACATGGGTCTACACTGTATTCTAGTATCCATGCTTGTTTATTCCTCTTATGGATCTTCCTTGTATTGGTTCGCAACCATGAGTTGGTTACATTTGTCTACGATTCAAAAGTATTGATGTACTATAGATGCCTACTTGATGGCGTTCTCCGATCGAGTTGACATTCTCACCTCGAAGTGAGAACTTGTTCTCTCAAAGCTCTTGTGTATCGTATCCCTCTAAGTCTCATGCATTGGGGGGCAGTCTATTATACCTAGATCATGTCACCATCATGTGATAATACCATTAACTTCCATGTTTTCCCTTAATCCCAACACTTATAGTGGAAACTTGCTTTGTTTGTCAATTCTACTTGAAAAAACCTAGCACCTTGCTTACCTTATGGCTGATGAGCGGTACCTTACTCAGCACTGCCTGTATCTTGTTTTAGAAAAACGATGCCACTGCCTATGGTCTTTGGTCTTAAATAGGTTCTCATCTAAACCACTCTATAATAAGGGAACAAAAGCGGCACCCTAGGTAAAATGGGGAAAAGAAAATTTTCTAGAGGCTTCTAGAACTTGAGCCTCGTGTCCTCCCTTATCCCTATCATTATGGGTTAGTTTGAGCTAGAGATTCCCCATGGTAGGATCTTGGAGCCACCTCACCCACAATTCTCTCAACTATTTCTATCCATTGAGCCTTATAAATACAAGCTCATATCCATAGTTTAGGGGGAGAACTATAGAGGTATTTTTATGATGTTGGATTGACTACCTAGTCCAAATCATTGTAGAGCATAGAGAGAAAAGTTGGAGATTATGGGGATGAAGTGTTTGTCTCATGGAGGGGCTTGTTGAAACTAAGGCAATAGTTATAATATTCTCCATACATTCTTAATGCAAATCTGGTTTCCATCCCACATTACTATTGTTTTGATTTCACATGTACATGTTGTTAGATTCCTTAGTCACTAGCATGTATAAGTAGATGATTTTATGGTAGATTTGATGTGCTTGTATGTTTGATATGTTTGCAAGTACACAAGTTCACAATCGAAGCAGTATTCTAGGTGTCTACAACATTCAGGGAAGGTCTTCATATTTTTTCGTTCACTCATTTGTTCTGGATCTGAACCATTCAAACTAGAGGAACAACTTCTGTTGATAGAAGGTGCAATATTCATAATAACAATTGATTTTAACAATTCAGTATAAATAATATCACTTGTCTCTCTATGTGGATGTATCATATTAGTAGCGGGGATATTCTTTATGTTCATCCTCATTTCAACAACTTTATTTCCTGCAGTCACTTCCAAATTCAATGTATTCATATCATGATCTCTAACAGTCACTAGGGATATGTCCTAACTGGATAATTTTCTGACTTTATCATATAATTTCATTGTTTCATCAGAAGCTTTTCCCCCCACATATTTAAATCTATCTAGAAATTCATTCTTGGACTTGTATTTATCTATAGCTCCTACATGAATTTCATCAAATGTATACTCCTGGTTCTTGTTCTGGTCCTGTAACTATGGAATGTTCCTTTCTTTCCACTTCGCAATAAATTGCGGACAGTTCTCAACAGTGTGATCCGCAGCAATACAATAAGTACATTGGGATTGTAAGTTCATACAATAAGTACATTGGGATTGTAAGTTCATACAATGTCCCAATACTCTGTAATTTTAGTATTGAATGGGTCTACGACCTTGTCCTACTCCTTGACCAAAATCCACCTCGTCCTCCTCAGAATCCTCCATGAAATACTCCTTGCTACTGATATTGCAGCTTTTCAAGCTATTATTGTTGTGGGGGATTCGACTGTTGTTGAATGTACTTCATTTGGGTATACTGCAATTGAGTATACTACAGCTACTGTGGATCATACTATGGGAGCGGTGGATCAAACTGCAGTTGTGGCACAAACTATGGCTGTGGATGTGGTACAAAATATGGTTACAGTTGTGGTTGTGGTACAAAATGCAGCTACGGTTGTGTTTGTACCACCTGCAATTGTTACGGAGAAAAATTCCTATATCTTGGGGTGTACCACAACAGACAGAGAAACCGCAGAAATCAATCCCTTCCCCATATGCAAGAGAAATAAAACATCTAACACTAAAGGATCTTGAAACATACCTTATTTTGGACAGTTGATGTAGATCCCCATTGAGCTTTTTCCAATCCCACTTGTGTTAGCAATTTTCTCTCTCAACAACAACAAACAAGACAAGCATACTATATAATGGTGTTAGACCTACTCTAGCATATATAATCAATAATGTATAAGCAATTAAAATCATCCATGGATTCAATATTCATTTAAATNTCTATTACTATAGATCAGAGATTACATGAGCGACAACCTCTGTCGACACATCTATGAACCGAAGAAACTGAGTCCTCTACCTGGGCCTCCACCACCTCAATCCTCCATCTCTCAATAGCAAGCTCACAAGCAAAGAAAAGCTTGGGAAGAACACAAATTTCTCCAAGGGATAAAGGGATGCAGACTCAAGTATAAGCAAGCTGTAGCAACAATGGACTATAGTTTTCTTTCTCTTCAATTCCTCCCTCTTCAATGTATCCAAAGGGTTCCTTATATAATGCTTCAATGGGGTAATGGAAGGTCAAATCTGAGC
Source organism: Pseudotsuga menziesii (assembly GCA_001517045.1). Lineage (NCBI taxonomy): Eukaryota > Viridiplantae > Streptophyta > Pinopsida > Pinales > Pinaceae > Pseudotsuga > Pseudotsuga menziesii. The sequence continues at coordinate 64,859 of LPNX010292143.1, forward strand.
GATCTCGAGGCATATGAAAGGCCAAGAGATAAGTGACTTAGATCCACGTCAAGGAAAACTCTAGAACATTTGGCCTTTTGCACACATCCCAATGTATGCGGGTTTAGGGGTAATATCCGTGTATATACGTGAGAAAGGGTTTAAAAGTCGTGTACATCAAATAATAGGTTTTTTAGGGATGATCTTGGAAACATCAAAGGTACAAAAATAGTCCATGGGGTCCAAGGAGTCTGCAGAGGAACAGGGAAGGCCATATATATGTGATCTACCATGTGTGGTAAAATTAGCTATCACAGATGCCCCCTAATGTGTGATGTCAGAGGGGTAATACGATGGTCGAAATACATTATAAGTCCATCCCAGAAGTGGAGTGATGAAGAAGCAGGTGGATGAATCATCCATCCAACAGTATAATACAATAATGAAACTCTGCACATGACTGTAAATACATATAGCAGTCTTAGATACATAAGAGTACAATGGCCATGAATGGGCATGACATACAAACTGTGATATGTGTGGTCATCGCCATGTACAATATACAATAGATCAGAATCTTCATGATGAAGATATACAAAGGACGAATATCTCCATGAAAGATGAATATATACCATGGATCAAGATCTCCATAATGGCTGAAGATATCTGGTATACACTAAAATAAAGTCGCGAGAGCTGAAATCTCATGAACACTGGCACGATCAAGGAGGTAGCATATAAGAAATGCCACCAATATGGAAAGTCTTCTACACAAACCACTACAAGTACATGTCCTACAATGTGAATAAAGGTGTTGAGGTCGAACACAGTAGTCCATCGTATTATTACTGGTCATTAATGTATACCATTAACAGATGCGATATCACCCACCAATAATGAAAATGGGAATCAAGGTACTAGAGTGCAATCTAACAAGTGTGAATAAATATGTTGAGGTCAAACACTTGAAAGAATCCATTGATTAGGGGACATTGGTGTATTCCCAAAACTGTTGATGGTGAGAGAACCTACCACTAATGACTATAAGTCTCAAGGCACTCAAATGACTCTAGAATCCTATCCTAGAATAAATGATCTGAAGTCGATGGGATGGAATCTGCTGGAAGGAGGGAATTAAGGAATCCCCCATCAACCAACACGATGTACTCAGAAACGCTGTATAATGTGGAAGGACTCGAACAAGATGTGCACGAACCAGTAATAGTACCAGGAATGGCCGACATGCAAAGTCAAGACAACTAAGGAATGGCCAACTCAGGCTTCAACTTCCTTTGAAGAAGAGCATAAAGACAAATGGTGACTGAATGTAGGCAGCATAGACTCAATATACAAAACTGGGACATCTCTACGACACATGAGACATCGATAAAGGCTCCATAGGGACTGGAAGCTTAATCAGTCAGTGGAGGTAAAATCAAAGATATGAGTACAACTCCTAAAGTCAAACTACTAACCCAACCAATAGATGTGATATACAGTGCTCTATTAGAAGGTGACACAACTTGACTGCTGCCAAAGATAACATCTTTCCCTATTTGGCTTTTGGTTTTTTTATTTTTTTGGACTTTTTTAGATATTTTGAAAAGATTGAAAAAGAATAAAAGTTCTTTATAGGAACTGTTAGAATATAATCCGTCAGGATTATTGTAAATAAATAATTAAATAGGAATTTGAATAGTTGCCCGGGAAGGTGAAAAGGCTGGTTCTAAACCGCCTCATTGTAATCTATAAATTAATGTTTTAGTCGTGAATAGAATATTGAATCAGGAGTTATTACCAACAAGTGGTATCAGAGTAGGGTTGTCTGCCATAACTCTTGGCTGCCATTCTGCTTGCCAGTCCATTGCCAGACTGCTCCATCAGTCTGCCAGTCGAGTCGCATGCATTGTCTACGTTACAATTTCTTCTTGATTGAGTTTGTGGGCTGCGAAACCCTAATCCGGGGGCGTTTTTGTATAGCATGGGCGTAAAAATTTTGTGTTATACCTAAACCCTAATTTTCTGTGTTGGAGTCTGCCCTCCAGGCATGCGTTTCTCCTCCTCCACAGCTGATTTTCCAGATTGAAATACATCCCTTAGAGAAGCAGTTATATTTTCAAGAAAATCATTCCACTCTCCATTAAATACAGCCAACGCCTTGTTAAATACAGCCAATGCCTTTTGTTCTTCACTTCCATGTTCGTGTTATAAAACCATTCAGAAAATAAAATTAAGAGCTCAAAAATAAAGCATTTACAAGACTAGTGTACAGCTCTCCTTCGAAGAGAAGCTGTGAAAACCTAAGAAAAACTTGTAGATTTAGATCAGTGCCTATAGAGTGGTAGGCTCGGCGTGGCTACTGCATAAAATAGTATTATTATTATGTAGTATTATTGCATTAAAGGCTGCGTTGGAGTTGGGAGAGCGTGGAAGCTGCGACTTGCTACACTGGGCTGCGATCTGAGCTTGCAAGCTTTGCTGCAGCAGTACCCTGATTTCATGAATCTGAAGAATGATCTGTATTTGTGTTCCACACATCTTTGTGATTGCTACCAGCGTGAAGGCACTACAACGTGAAGCGTGAACTGTGGGGAAGCGTTGAACCTAGCTATTGTAGTCGAGCTGCGAGTTAGTGAAATCTTATTGATATTGCTTTCAAATTCCTCGTTGGTTAAGAGCTACGTCTTTCTAGCAGTATCGTTGCTACCCTTACATTGTTGTGTAATACATTACAATGTGAAGCATAAATACCATTGCAATCTTCGTGAACCCTAGCTCATGGTTGGTGTGAATACTACGAGATGTGAATCTCTCTCTGCCAGAACGGTGAAATGTGAAACTTCCTGCGTTGAAGCTAAACACTGCTGTGATCTCCTCCATATATTGCTGCGTTGGTATTTGCTTGCTGCTTGAAGGTTGTGATTTTGAATGTTGAAGACTGTGAGTCTTCTGAAGATTCACGCCTCTCTGAATGATGAGCTTGGAGAGAAGACATTAGACAACTGATGGAGAGTTGCAGACTCGAGGCCACTCAAGTCGAGCTTGAAGACTGCATACATGCTGCGGTGAGCTAGCTGCCTACGACTTGAAGACTGCATCATGCATTGGAGATGATTTTTTGGGAATGCACAAACCCTAGACTGATATATTGCAGAAGATTGATATATTATGTTGTGACCGATATGTCATATATCGTGTTGTGATATATGTGATTATATAGACTGCGTTCTCTATTGAAGACTCTTGCTTATCATGCTGTGTGCTGACTGCTATGTACATGCCATTCCTATTGTTTGGAATCTGATTCCATTAAGCTGTGCTTTGCGTGAAGAGACTGCGTTCACAGCGAGAGAGCCTGCGTGAAGAGACTGACTGTGTTGATGGTGCTGTCAATGAGAGCATGGAGTGCGACTCCCCTCTTATCTTCGTGAAAACCAGCGTTGAATACCTATAAGTGCTAACTGATATATAAAGCTTGCTGCCTACTGCGTGTGCTATGGTTTGACTGCTAGACGCTGTAAATTTGAATTAAAGTGCCTAAAACCCTATTTTTTCCCTAGTTCCAAACTGATATAATGAAGACTGATATAATGTATGCTGCTGATATAATGTATTCTGCCAGACTGATATAATGCATGCTGCGATTTGAGACTGTGTAATGGACGCTCAAATTTGAGACATTCTTATGTGATTTATATCATATATTGAAGACTGCATAATACCTATCAACATATCACATCTGCGACCAAGTTGAAGAGATTCCTGAGTAGAGCTGCGTGGAGCTGAATGTGAAGATTGTTGCTGCGATCCAGAGAATTGCTGATGATAATTGCTGCTGCTAATCACTTGATTTTGCAGGGTATATAGTCTGGTGCTTGATTTTTTGTGCACTTATATCATTTGCACACTAATATATTAGCTTCCAGTGCCTCCACACATTGTATAAAAAGGAATGTTGTTGTATATTTGAAGCTAGTGATTGATATATTGCATATTGAAGAAGTTTGTGTATGCTCACCTGAAGCTTGCATTGTACACCTTGGCAGAGACTGTAGACCTGCAAGGTTATTGTTTTTCTCTTTGTCATATCAAGTTTATTATTGTAAACTAACAGTTGTAAAGATGCACTCTTTGGCATCTAGTATTGGTGCTGCCCTAGCTGGCAAAGACCATTCCAAAGACCCTTCCAAGGGAGATTGCGGAAAAGAGAGAGGACAAGGAATAAGAAATTTCAGAGGGAGAGGGGGCAGAAACAAAAGATCAGATCTGCAATGCAAGTGTTGCGGAAAGACTGGGCACACATCAGATCAGTGTTGGGCTTCATGGGATTCCATCAAAGACAAGCATAACCAGAAGACAGATGACCAAGATGCTAGTAAATTT
>LPNX010292143.1:71735-204944 GCA_001517045.1 Pseudotsuga menziesii
AGTACTTCTGCAATCAAGTTGGCAAAGAATCCTAGATTCCATGATCGAACCAAACACATCAACACAAAGTATCATTTGATTCGACATCATGTAGAGGCCAAGACAGTCCATCTTCGACATTGTTCCACAAATGATCAAGTTGTAGACATCTTCACCAAAGCGCTTGGACGAGAAAAGTTTGAAAGATTCAGAAACATGCTCGGACTTACGAACACCCCTTCGGATTAAGAGGGGGATTGTTAGAATATAATCCGTCAGGATTATTGTAAATAAATAATTAAATAGGAATTTGAATAGTTGCCCGGGAAGGTGAAAAGGCTGGTTCTAAACCACCTCATTGTAATCTATAAATTAATGTTTTAGTCGTGAATAGAATATTGAATCAGGAGTTATTACCAACAGTAACAAATATAGGAGGAGACGAGTGTCAAGGGGCAAACAAACTAGTTCCAAGCAGTGGAACATACCTATGCTCAATGCAAAAAAACATGTGCAGGATAACAACACTCGAGGGAAAGTCCCCTACCGGTAAAAATGGGGAATCAAGCTGCAAAAAATATATAAAATGACTCTTCTTGGCTAGACATGAGACAAGATCAGGCTATATGGATGATAATCAAAGTCAGGGAAGCCGACATAAGGCTCAACAAGACAAGAAAAACTCATGATAATCCAATTACAACTTGACATATACAAGGGAGTCCCAAGGAAAAGGCCAGCATAAAGGTCAAGAGGAGTATGAAGCTCTTGCTCAAAGTCATGGCGGTACTATACAAAAGAATCCCACACCTGAAAGGAAAAATGTTATCATGGGCACCAAATGCAAAAGATGATCTAACTAGGGTACCCATGTATGGTAAAGCTCTACCATTCACAACATGTCACTTCTAAAAGCATCAAGAAGGTTCTGTGACAAGATGGAATGGGTCCGTACCTAAGGTTAAAAGAAAATGGTCATAAGATCATGCAAAATGCAAATGGATGTGAAACCTAACCTATATGCCAATTTAGACATCATACATGTAGTAGGAACGAACAAATCAAAGCCACGGTCAAACCACACTCAAAACGGACTCCTACATCATCAAATTAGTTCAAATGGTCCAAATGGTCAAAAACTATAGAAAGTGGGTAAAAATTTAAAAATTTTCATACCATTTGAAATTTTTACCCAACATAGTGTATTTGAGCTCAAAACTTCCAAAGTGAATTTCAGGAGCATCGTCCAGCAGAATCTCTCCCTGTTTGATCAAGGTAGATTCTCATGCCCTCCTCTTCCTATTTCATGCAAATTTTTTCAATTTTCATGGTCCAATTAATTTTTTAAGCTATCCATAATTATGCATTTTGGCCCATGCAAAAATCGAGGTTTTTTCTGCGTATAAGGCTTTCCATATGCAGAAAAATCACCCAAACCCACATACATACGTAGTTGTTTTGAGAACAGTCGCATATAGGGCTGCAAACAAGGTTTTCAAAGGCAATAACTAATAAAAAAATTTTTCTTTTGTGCAGGATGGTGTTAGAGTGGAGGGAAAGAAAGCATGATGATGTGGAGGAGGCCATGCAAGGTGATCTTATGGCCCAACAAGCATTACGAGCATGTGGTCTATACAAGTTTTGGTGTCTTGGCAACCTGAGGGCCAAACCAAGACTACTCTAGCTACTAGTGGATTATTGGGATCCAGAATCTGAGACATTTCAGATTAATGGGATGTCACTCAGCATTGAGGTTGAGGACTTATACTTTATCATTGGTTTGTCTTGATGAGGAGAGATGGTGGATCTCTGATCTCGTGGGCCAGGAGGTGGGTTGACTATTGGCAAGTACATAGCTGTGTACTGCTTTCTGAAGACAAAAAAGGTTGGGAGTCAAATCCTGACAAAATCTATTCAGATTCAGGGACTAAAGGCCATACTATTAGCATTAGGCAGGATTATGGGACTAGCATCACTCCATCGGACCTCGCAACCAATGATGTTCTATGCGGTGGAGTGTATGAGACCTACAGTGTATGACTGGAGCATGACACTCTTGAGCAACATGAAACAACAGCTCAGTGACTGGAAGACAAGTAGGGTGCGGAACTTTGGGTTTGACATCACACTGAGCACGTTCTTCTTTGAGCAAGTATCGAGGCTAAGCCCTAGAGCGGACATTGTTCCACACAAAGTTCAAGATCCAGCCCAATGACGTTGGGAAAATGTTATGCACAGACTAGGCGGAGGTAGGGTGGGTAACCCCTATCCAGTAGATGTCTTTCCATGGTGGCGGAGATAGATCATCACCATAGATGACTACCCCTATGCAGGGATAGACTTCTGTGGAGATCTGGATATGCGGCTACCACCAGGAGCAGCTTATGGCGATATATGTAATGAATCCCAAACCCACTTTTTATGTTTTTGAATTATTTAATTTTTTTTTGTGCTTTTTGATATATTGACTCAAAAGACATATTTTTTGTGTGATGACACATAGTGACAATCTGTCATGTGTATGCAGATGTAGGACCATGGTAGTGATAAGGCTTCCCTCATCATCAACAGAGGGGAAGAGGAGACGATATCATGGGTGCAGATGTGGAGTGGACACTCCAAAGCATTCGCGCGAACTTCGTACGCTTGACACATAGGGTACCCATGGTGCAAGTTGAGGACTTGCCTAAGGCCATGCAACATTAGGTGGTTGGTGTTCCATGAGCATGGGTTCAACTCTTTCAACGGCTAGCTAGAGCCATAGTGCTATATCATGATCAGAACCCCGCTCCTCCTCAGGCTTAGAGACCCAAGTGTATTCGTTTTTGTATGATCATGTATTATATTTTGGTGGCTCGGAAGCACTAATTTTGTATATGACACTTATGTATTATGACATCACTTTTTGGATATTAATGAAAAACTTTTATGATGATCGATTTTATTTATATTTACATGTGTGTAAAATGTATGTTTGTGATATGCTTATGGTCTATGAAACAAATTCCAATCTAACACATAGTTAGCATATGAGTCAACAACTTGATTAAAAATTCTTGGAACATGAATGTATGTTATATTCTCAAATTGTTGTTCTAGAAATCTCACACATAAGAATCTTCATAATAATGTCGGATCCCTAATACGATACAAGCCATTAAGATGTGAAACCACTAACTATGAATCAAGACGTACCTCAAGAGACAGAACACCATGTGAAATGGCATCACACAATAACTCAATAATGACACTATATTCAACAACATTGTTTGAAGAAGGCTGTAAATTTATGCCTCCTGAAGACAATACTTGACCCGCAGGAGCATAAATCACCCAAGCAGCTGAAGCTAAGTTTTGAGTGTGGAGGCTAGCACCATCAACAAATCCTATGTAAACAGAACACTCCATCGACATATGTCATAAGAAACAAAGGCTAGTCAACAAACCTGATCACCATAAGAAAACCTAACTATGCAATTCAAAAACTGTACAATAATATACAACAATCATCCTTGGTTGAAGATCATGCATAATATATTTTGAGATAGATCCCATTTCTAGGCTCCGCCAAGGCTATCCCTTCATAATCCACCAACTCATAAGCACCTTTCTATAAGACCCATTTAACCACATAAGGACCATGCCACATGGGATTAAATTTCCCTTCCCCCAAGGGTTCTTTAGCTTGATCCCACAAAAGGACCAAGTCAACTTCATTAAACCTCCTTGGATGGACATACTTATCATACTAGACCTTGAAACGATGCTTGTTAACCTCTAGAGCCACTAAGGCATCACGACGCTACTCATCAAGCTGCTCTAAGTCGACCAAACGTTCTTCCAATGCGGAAGTGTCCAGTAAAATCTCTACAGCTAAATTCAGAGAAGGGATTTTGCATTCAACTGGTAAAACTGACTTCACCCCATGCACAAGCTGAGATGGAGAGAAACTGGTGGTATTATTAACCATGTTTCTATAGTCCCACAAAGAAGGATACAACATAATATGCCAATTGGTATTTCTTTGTGTGATGGTTCACTGGAGAATAGACTTAAGTGATTTATTCACTGCATCAACTTGTCCATTCACCTGAGGGTAATAATAAGATGAATGTTCCTACTTATACCCTAACTTGGAATCCAACTCTTCCATCGTTTTATTCTAAAAGTTCCTACCATGGTCAGTGACAAGCTCTTTCAGAATACCAAACTAGGTGATAATCTGGTTGAACACAAAATGCACAGCTGTCTCATCGTCAGATTTAATTGTGGGAAAATCCTTTACCCATTTTGTGAAATAATCGACAGTCACTATAATGTGATGATTCCCCCCAGCCAAAGCTGGGTTGCAATCCATAAAGTTAAGACCCAACTTTGTGAAGGGATCGGCTGTGACAATAGGATGTAACGGGGATAGATGCAGGTGCATATTGCGTGAAAACACTTGGCAAGGATGGCACTTCTTGACCACATTAACGTAATATTTGAATATGGACGGCCAAAAATATCCTGCTCTCAAGATTTTTTGGGCTATAGAAATCCTAGATAAATGACCACCACACGCCCCTCCATGGCAATCATTCAGCACAACCTCAGCCTCATCATGGGTTAAACAATGACACAGAATGGAATCTACCCCATAGAAGTACAAAGTGTTATCCACTATAAGGTAGTTCTTAGCTACATGACGTAATCATCATCGCTCATCCCATGAAAGGTGAGTAGGAACCTTCAACGTTTGTGAATACATGATGATATCCCCATACCACGATTCCAAAGTTGAGATAAGGAAAATATGCTCATCGACAAATGTATCCTCGTAAACTTCCTCCTCCTCCAAACTTGGAAAATTGGATATGATCTCCACAAAGATCAAATATTTCTTCGATTTCCTCAAAACAAACTCGAGATCAAACTCTTAAAAAATGACAATCCATTTATTTTGTTCCCCCCCTATCATCCTTCTAGTGAGGATGAACTAAAATGGATTGATATGATCTATGACCAAAGTTTGGCGAAGAAGAATGTAATGCCTCAAACGTTGGACTGCATGAATGGTGGCTAAAGCAAGCTTCTCCACATGGGAATAATGGATTTCCACATCAATAAGGTTCTGACTCAAATAATATATGGCATGCTCATGGAGCTCCTCATCCTCTTGAACCGATACCATACCAACTGTCTCCATGGACATGGACATATAAATCAAGAAATAAGGACTATAGTTAGGTGGACTAAGCAAGGGGGCATTGCTAAGGCTCACTTAATAGCATCAAAGGACTCTTAGGTTTGCTCATCCCAGTAAAAAGGAGTGTCCTTCTTCAAAAGACACATAAATCCTTTAGTCAAATTGGAAAAATTAACCACAAATATCCACAAGAAGTTTGCCATGCCTTGCAAACACTAAAGATGTCTAATATTATGCAGGGGAGACAATTGAAGTATTGCCTCAACCTTTAATGGATCAACTCTTATACCCTCCTTGGACACGATGAATCCTAGAAAGCAACCAACAATCACACAAAAGAGGCACTTATGAGGATTTAAATGAACCTGGCAATGATGGCATCTTTCGAATACTAATCTCAAATGATATGGATGACACACCCTCAGATGAGAGTGAGCAGCGAGATCATCCAAATACACTTCAATAATCGTTTTGAGATCATGAAAAAATAAGGTCGTAGCTCGCTAAAATGTAGTTTCGATGTTTTTAAGGCCGAAAGTCATCTTTCGATATGCAAAAGTACCCCAAGGACAAATAAATGCATTCTTATGTTGATCCTTGGGCTTAATCTAAGTCTAATTATATCCAAAAAAACCATCCATAAAGGAAAATACCTCACTCCCAGCACATTCATCCAAAATTTGATCAATAAATGGTGTGGGGAAATTATCCTTAGGACATGTGTGATTTAAGTCACAGAAATCAGTGCATATATGGATCACTCTCTTCTTCTTATCTACCAAAATGGGATTTGAAACCCACGTTGTCAAGGGAATGGGATAGATAAAACCATCTTTCAAAAGTTTTTCTATCTTTGCCTTAATGGCGAGTGCTTTTCTAGGATTCACAACATGTAAACGTTGTCAAACCAGATTTGCCTCTAGATAAGTTTTGATCTCATGTTCGACAATATGAGGCTTGATACCTGGCATATCATCATACAAACACGCAAATATGTCATGAAACTCTTTAAACAATGTGGTATACTCCTTAATCTCATCAGGGGAACAGTCCATCCCAATATAGACATTCTCAATATTGACAGGATCACAAGAAATATTGATAGGAATAGTTGGTGATAAATCTTCCATGTTCCCATCAGCCATCTGACCAGGAGATCTAAATGGAACCATGGGCCTACCAATATTCTCACTAATAATCTCCCTAAATTCATCACGCTCCACATGGTCGAGCTTAGGAAGAAAATATGATAGATGATGCAACTCTTCCCAAGGTGGCTCAACCCCAGACATGGCCTCAATAATGGCTTCATCAAATGGAAAAACATCGTCAAGGAAATCATGTGCATGCGATGACTCAACTTCCCATGCAGGTAGCACGTATGGGTCCTCCTCCTCCATCCGCAAAGAGGAAGGACTAGGCTTTGCAACTTGATCAAGATTCACTTGATATGCTATCATCGTCGTAGGAAACGACACATCCATTTCAATAGGTCTGACCGAAGAACTCGATGAAGGAAGGATCCAAGGGTCCTCCATATGGGTGGTGCAAAAGGACATTGAATTCATTGAGGATGAAGCCCCACAAAATTGGACCCAATCATAAGCATGGGAACATGATAACTAAAGGTTCTCATGAGAGAAGGATACATACCCATGCACACACTCCCAGTTGCCGGCTAAGAGTGATAGATAATCGGGATAGAAGCTCCCGATGATGCATTGAAACATGTATTTTGGAATGAAATCTAATCAATTGTAATAGTCTTCCCATTAAATGGAAATCATATCACTCGAAAGAGGGAGGAAGCTACAGTTTGCATACTATACATCCAATTCTGACCCAGTAAAAGATTGTAGTCAAGGGGCGCATCAACCACCTCAACCTCGATCGCAACGATCTTCCCTCCCAATTGAACTTTTAGATAAGGAATAATTCCGTGCTGCTGAAGTTATCTACCATCTAAATTTTTCAACATGGTAGTGGATTGAGACAACTCTGGAGAACCTAAGCCCTTCTAACATGACAAAGACATCACAAAAGCAGCAACTCCTTCATCAATGACAGTGCATTTGAGGGTCTTATTAAGACACTCTACATGAATCAAAAGAGACATGTATTAAGGCAAGTGAGGCTGTACTCCCATGGTTTCAAATTTTATCATGGAAGAAGAGCTATCGTCACTAACCTCAAGAGCAGACAACAAAGCCATCCTCTATGGAGGACAAGTCTAAATCACTTCAAGCACAGACATTGCACAAGGAGTCTGGCCCAAATCCTTGACAACTGAATAGTTCTGGGTAGCTTGGGCATTAGTATTGTGCCCTGAATGCTTTAGGAATCCCTTAGGAATGTGAGGTGGATATTTTAGTTTATCCGTAGGTTTTTCAATACGCAAAGGGTTCTCAAGTGGAGAGGGTTATTTCCCAAGGTCCGGTTGTGGCGAACCATAATCTTTCATATGACTCACAACCTTAGTAACACTCATCATGTTGATCCATCCATGACCACTATTGGCTTCTAGCATATTTTGATTTCCCCCCAATGCATAATTCGGATCAATGGTCCTTGAGTTCATATTTTGATTGTTGGGTAAAGGATTCATCAACACAGTTGGGCCCTATGCTATGAACCTTGAGGCATATTCCATACGAGGGCAGAAGTAAGTGAGGTGGTCATCTTTACACAAATTACAAGGAAACTTCACCTTACGTTTAGTTTGCTTCCTCCCCAGCATTACAAGTGTTCTTGTCATTATTCTTAGCATTTTCGTTCTCATTCCCACCCTCAGGTTTATTCTTCCCTTTTTTCTTATTCCTTCCAGGATGTTGGTTTCCCTTCTGGTCTGACGATTGCAGAGAAAGTACACTCACCGATTGGGTAGGTTGAGATGAATCCATGGCTTGTCCCGATGTGTACTGGTTAATTGATAATTGGCTCACTTGTTTCACAACTGAATCCATAGGTTTGGTACTTGTAGAGCCCACAATGCCATAAGCATGTGGTCCAAGCTTGATCTTGGGATCAAAACTAGATCCCAGAGTGTTAGGTATAATATCATACAAAATTCCGGATCGAGTGTAGATCAAATCCAACTCTTGTGCCCTAAATATTGCTTGTTCCTCATTTTGAACTTCGGATGTAGAAACATCTTTTGTGATGTAAGGTAACAACAATTTGAGGAACCATTCAAGGAGAAATTCCGGTGTTATAAAGGCTTTAATCAAATGCTTCCATCTACGCCACTCTTGAATGTGATCCAAAATGTGTGTGAATTTATCTTGCTGGAAGGTTGACAAGATTTTGGTACCGATGTCGTAACGTGTGGGTAGCTGAAAGTGGTTGAGGAAATTCATGGCAAGGTCATCAAATAAAACGTATGCCCCCCTTGGTAACTCTATATACCATTTCTCCGTAGGCCTCATGAGGGTGCATTGAAATAGCCTGAAACAGATTGAATCTTTGTGTAAGGAATTGGAAGAGCACCAAAGGTGGAAAGTGGTGACATGCTCACTAAGATATTCTCCCGCCTTACCCTCGAACTTGGGAATGTTTGAAGGAATCCTTTTAGGGATAGCCGACCAGGCCAGGTCATGAGTTATCAGATCATTCATCAGTCTCGATAAGTCAGGTAAGTTTAATGTCACAAGGAAAGGGAGCCTAGGTTGAGCCGATCTATGCCACGCTCCCTGATAGTTCTAGTTCATGTAAGGTTGATTTCTATAAATACCATGGCCTTGGCCATAATAAAATCCTCCCATTTGACTCGTATAAGTCTACATGGAAGCATTGTGATGTGGGGTACCTTGATTATGCGGTGCTACAAAGCCATAATTGGAAGAGTAAGCGGGTTGTTGATACCCGTACCCACAGGGTTGATAGTTCTGTCCATACTGCAGTCCAAAAGACTGTCCATGAGAAGATCTACAAGGCGTTCCATGGGATGTCCCATGAGAAGGTCCATAGTTAGGGATATGGGGAGCTCCATGAGATGGAACATGAGATGATCTAGAAATAGGGATATGACCTCCCAACACAACAGGAGGTACTTGACTCTGTGATACTACCATGCAAGCAGTTGCAGCACGGACATGACTAGTAGCAATATTCTAGCCTGAAGGACCATGTGAATTAGGGGGAGGAAGGGTCGTTAAAAATGCATTCAAAGGAGTAGGGTTCGAGTATGAAGGGACATGTGAAGGAATTTAAGTGGTGTTCCCAATGTTCACTTGTCTCGGTTCTGATATCCTCATAGAATTACTAACACTAGGTCTAGGACGGACATGTGAGGGTGCTTCCACCATAGGGATGGAAGCTGTAATGTGACTAGTGCTCCCAAATATCTCTACATGGAAAGGAATAGGAGTGCCCCCAGGTGTAGTGGTAGGATCAATTTCCACCTTGACATGATGTGCCAGACCGGGTGTTGCGATATCATGCATGCCATAACGAACATGACTAGTGCTTGTGGGTTCATAATGAGTCTCATCACCTGGAAACCAATACCGACGACCTATGAATGAGGGATCATAACCAGATCATGATGGTTGTTCATGTGATGGATCATATGTGCTAGTAGGATCTTCCTCCCCAATCTCATGAGGTGGAGAGTACATCTCTGGAATCTCATATTCATGATCTCCCATGGTATGTGAATCAAAGTGAGAAGTAGTCCACTCACACTGTTTAGTGTCCTCTCCCAAAGGAGGAGGAGATGTGGAAGGAGAAAGTTCTACTAAACAAATAGAATAGAAAGGTGTCGCACCTGAATCCACAATGACTCAAAAAATAAAATACTCAATCTAATTACACAAACCCTGGGCAAACTAGCATGCATAGAGCATACACCTATAAAATGTAAATCCAAATCCCAAGCAAATAAGGGTAGGATATGTGAGATCCTGAATGAAGTAGGTATTTCTCACCTAGGAGAGGCTTGAGACTCCCATACACAACAAGCGAAGGTTTGTAACCAATTATAGTGTCCCTCAGGTTCAACGCATATAGTGACTGTGTTGTCTGACCCCTACCTGGCCTGGACACCTACAGAATAACTTTGCGAAGTACCCCCTCGATAACCTAGGTAAGGAAACTAAGGTCACCTCAATATAATAAATGCTCAGGTTTGACGTTTGCAGGCAGGATTGACCATATGGGTAGGGTAGCAAAGCCCAAAAATCTTGAAAGAGCCCCCAGATACAAATAAAATCCTGGAAATATCTTCGGTGCTACTCAAGTACAACCAGGGGTCATCCCAATCATAACCTCTTACACTGTCTCATTCTTAACTCCCTTGTAAAGGGAGGATCTTGAGAACACTAATTATATAAAATATTTCACACTCTCACCTAGACAGACACCTAAATGTTTTGCTTAGTGGTCTTGGAGAATTGACTTACAATGAACTATTCCAAGGGACCCTAAAACCTAGTGTTGTTGGTGCACCCTAAAAACAAAAGAGTGTAATTCATTTTATTATGCGTTGATTTTAATTGGCTTATTACTCAAAGGTAAAATGGTCATGCAACTAATGATGTTATGACCTAACAAGAAGTAAAATGCACACCTAACAATCAATGCAAGTGCACTGTGTCAAATGAAGAACAGGGTATGCTACTACGTGAAGTGCAAAATTTTTCCTTCAAATGAAAATGCAATCATTCCTATAGGAAAATATGACTAATATTCTCCAAGCAAACCTAATGCAAGTACCATGCTAATGCAAAATGCAAACAATGCTTAATGATGCACAAAGAAAATGTTTTTGAACTTTTGAATTAAATGCGATAAAAAAGAAAAAGTATAACTCTACAAGCCTCAGACTCTACAAGCACTAACAGACAGCCATCAAGCAAAGCACCAAGGTAAAAGACACCTAATGCACTAATCCCATATTCTGCATAAACACAAAATATTCATGTCAGTTTCCATGAACTTGGAAGATGGGGCACCATGGCATGTCGCTATGACTCAATGAATTTGGGGCTCCCGAGAGCAGGTAATTTCAAAAATCAAGGCACTGATCCTTATGATGTTCTTCTGCATGACATCATGTACACCATATTTCTTCACGATGCTCTCTTCCTTTGTTGATATCCTGCAATTGGATCATCAAGTTCACCAGTTGCGTTTGAATTTGATTCATACCAACTTCATTTTTTCCAATAGGTGAATCTTCCAACTTCATTGCGATCTCCAGGGCCTCGCTATCTGTCCCGATATTTTGTTGCATCAAGGGCATCTTGATATGCGGTACCAATGTTGCGGTGAACCACTCATTATGTTGTAAATCACTCATTCCTAAGTGAATTTCACCATTAGCATCTTGAATCGATGATCAAAATCCCAAACAGTCTCATTTGGATATTACTTGATCTCCTTTAACTCTGTGATATATTGCACTTCAGATTTAGGCTTTCTGAATTCCTCGATCAATCCTTTTCTAATCTTAGCCAGAGTCTTCCTGGAGACCCCATGGGAAATTGTGTAAAATTCATGTACCATTCCAGTGCACGATATCGAAAGGGTGTCTCCAACTAACCCTTATTAACATCATCATCCTAAGCTTCTTTTACATTCCAAACTGCTTCACATAAAAACCAATATTGTTCGAGATCCTTAGTCCCATTCCCATGAAACAAAGGTAACTTGACATCATCGCTTTCCATCATGGGCCTTCTTCCTATGATCATTGATCCACTACTATTAGAGTGTTGTTGACACATCGTACATGTTGGTGTTGAGCTATTTTTTCTTCCTGAGTGTAGCACAGTGCACGAAGGTGTGGGTATGTTGTTGCTCTGGTTTGGCCTTTCCTCGGGCTCGACAGTAGCTTGGTTGTCTCCTTCATCATTGTAGGGTCACTTCATCCATTGTGAGATTCTCTCGTATCTTCTTGTCTCAGTCACAGTAGGACTCTCCCCTATCCTCTTCCTCTTCTCTTCTCAAAACCTTAATCCACTCTGTAGAAGACCAATTCCTTCCTCAACTTCCCTCACAGTATCATCATAACTCCAATCCATCTACCTCTTATCATTCCATCCAAACCTCACCTTTGCAATACCGACATCCTTTGCACACTAGTGCTCTACTCATCCAAGTTCATATTCAGTATGCCTTTTTTGTAGATGAGCATCTTAATTGAAAGTTGCAATGATAACAGAAACCTACCTCTTGGTCCTTTGAATAACTCTCTCTCTGCATCGCTGTAATATTTGAATGTGTCAACCATGAACTTAGTGATGTTTCCTTCCAAGATGCTGTCAATACAAACTTCGACAACCCTTGATGCTCTATTATCTACCTCCTGCAGCTACTGGATCATCTCTAGGGTGTAGCAAGTAGGCTTTCCTCCTTGCAAATTTGTCTTTCGATAGGTCAACTATGCCAACCACTCATACAAGATGATTAGAAACTCATAGAATAAGTACTCATGAAGATAAGAATACAGGTACCTTCCCAGCCACTATTATGTTGTCAATCCTAGGTTCTGGTTCTCCTATGTCAAAAATTCTTGATCCTTCTGATCGAACCAATCTCCAATATTCAGTCTCATCAGATTCCATAACATGTCCTCCTTCTCCATGCACTACGGTCCCAAGAACGAAGCCATTTGTTGACAGAGATCCGTAGAAATGGGTTCACTCTCTATCGATACCATTGACTCAGTGATCTCCCTAATCACCACCCCAAACAAGTTTACCTTGTCTCGCAACACCTATGGAGCATATGAGGTCTCACCTAAGATGTTCAAGGGAGAACTATTGGAACCACGTTTCCGCAGTAAGAATGAGGGGTTGCGCATCTACTGTTCAACTATCGCATCATTACCTCACAGATCAAGAATTTGTTCGTTTATCATGAATTCATATCAACATTCATAAGATCACATCATCATATTTATATCACTGCAAGAGAATCGATACATAAAAAGATCTACCAATCTCCAATCATTCGCATCTCATTGTAGGAAAGATAGGAAAATAGAAAGAAGTAAAATGACATAGTATTTTCCTCAAACCTCTGTCATGTCATGTTACTTCGCATCAAAACACAGGTTCTCAATATAGTTCCATAGTTCATATCTCTAATCAAAGATAAATCATAGATGCGCTTTCTAAGTGCACCAAAAATATCCTCCAATATTACAATTCCTAGATCTATTTCTAGGCTTGCGCCTTTTACAATGTGGTCCACTTAAATAAAATTCCTAACTACTTGGATCAAAAAATACAAAATAATGATCAAGATATACAAAATATGACCAAAATTCTCAGAACATGACCAATCCTACTTGTGCGCCAACTTTCACTCTTGCGTGGCATCTTCGATCTTGTGCATCATCCTCGGTGCTGCAAAATTAACTATCTCCAAAAATTTCTACCAACATTGATCTAGGAAATTAAATTGGATTTTGTACTAATTTTTCCTAGATACACTTGGACTAGGGAGATCTTGCTTGAGTCTGCTTGGGTAGATTTATCCGCTAACAAATATGGCAACTGTTGCCGCCTTTTCACACACATAGATCACGTGGCAGAAATCTTCAAGACACTCAGTGTGTCCTTGGGGGTAAGTCTCGAGTCAAGGCTGTCACCTTGTTCTTGACTCCTCCGTTTAGGCTCAACTCCTAACGAAGCCAAGGGGGGTAGACCCTATTAAGTTACTAAGGATGATTTCTTAGTGTAATGATGTTGTAATGAATCAGTTATTTAGGAGTTTGAATATTTTAACTATCAACAATCAAGATGACAAGATACGAAGATAGACAGGAAAGCACAAAGTTGATACACAATATATATATGAAGCAAAAAAGAACAGTGCCTTAAAAATGGAGTCAAAATAGATCAGTGTGCTTGCATGTGTTTGGAATAAATGTTTTGTGATTGCATCTTGGTATGTTTTAAGTTAAAATTGGAGTATGAGTTGTTTAAATTAGGCTTAAGGGGGACTCCAGATATACCCGAGAGTACTTGGAGTATGTCCAAAACAAAGCCTATACGGCTACCCGCAAGGAATATGTGGGCTGAAATGGAGTCTCCGGGGCTGTGTTCATAATGCACCCGTTAGGGTGTGACAGAGATCGGCGCCCTGAGGTCACTTTTCAGTAGGTTCCTGCTTCCTTTGGTTATTTTTCCATCGTAAAGGTTTGATCGAGGTGTTGGATTTTCACCTGATGGTTTGTTAATTGGGGAAGGTGAGTCCTAATTATGCTAGTCACACAACTGCCTTTGATACATCTTGACTGATCGGACGAACCGCAGCCAAGTGCAGAGCATACACACTGGAGTCTTGTAAATTTTAATAAGTTTTAAAAGATGTGTTCTTGCTTAAAAGAAAAGCCTCCAAGAACCTCTTTCGATCCAAGTGGATCTCAATCGAGGAATCAAGGAGGGGTTAATTTTAAAATTCTGATAAACAAAAGATGAGAAAAAAACACAACTACACAAATATGGTTTTTTTATTAATCCTACCACGAATCTCTTTCCCCTTGCGGGTCACTCGGGAAATCGTGGGGTAAGTATTATGATTACTTTTGAAAATAAGATATGCAATATGCAATTAAAACCAAGACCAAATATACTACCCTACAAATCATATCAATTCTAGTAAAAGGAAATAAGCAGAAAAAGATGAAAATGGCACCGACGCGAATCCCCCCAAGGGGGGATGGGGAATGGGCTCGAAAGAGCCTATTCAAAGGATGATTTTATTATAGAGGTTACAATATCAAAGCACTGATAAAATATAGGTTTCTTGGTCCTTATACAGGTTGAAACCAAGATATTACAGTTTATACAAAAAAATTACGAATTATGCGACAAAGGAGAGACCCCTGGGGGGATTTGAGCGCTCCAAAAGCCACTTTGGACAGAATCTTCCTTTCTTCTCTGTCAGACCTGCTAAATGGAAGCGATTGAATTACAATAAAAAATTCCCCAAAGCACTTTAAGAGTGCCTTTGGGTCAGCCTACTTTATCTCAAAAATTAATGAAATTAAACTAGCTAAACCGACAAAAAAGGAACCAAGGAAAGCAAGCTTTCCTTGGGATCTTGGCTTGCTGTTTGTGCAGCCAATTGACAGCACTGATATTTCAGAATATTGAAATTATTTAACAGCAAATTAAACTACCTTAACAGCAAGCTATGAATTTTTCAATAAACTACTTGCGAAACTAAGGCAATTTTAGCTAGATCTTTTGAATTTGAACTTTATGTGCACAATGAAACTAAGATCTAGAAATTTGAAGGGATCTTGATAATCAGATATATGTATTCTTTTCTTTATGAGATAGATCATATTTTAAAAGAAACCTTAAAGTAACCAGTTTGAGGAAAGTTTAATAATTTTTAAAGGAGGAAAAGAGAGAAAGAGTGTTTGAAGCCTGGAAATGTTGGGCTTTGGATTCCGCTTTGGTGGAACACCAAGGGAATATGTCATTTGTGAGATACTGAATATGAGGAAGATTCAAACCAGCTCAACCTATTCTACCAGTGAGATCATCTGCAACTTAAAAATCCTTGCACAGACAGATGGTTAAAACATAGGTGTTGCCGAAAGAGATGATTGGAAAGCATGCAATTAAACTTAAAATACATACAAATCCAATAGATCTAGAACAAGCAGCAATAAGAGCATAAATCAAACTAGAATAAACTCTTACCCTAACAGGAGGGAGCTCTCTCCTTCAAGGCCAACAATTAACCAGCAAAGCAATGATAAACAAAAGCAGATTATACCTCATAAGCATTTGACAATCAACATCCACACATGAAGAGCATTACACCATAGATCTTGCCTCCAAAGCTTCTTTATTCCAGAATGAAAAAACAATACAGCACAATAGCAACAGCACCTCAATCCCAGTTCTAACTAGCTTGGAAGAGGGAGCCTCCAGCAGGATATATACAATTTGCAGGCCATCTAGCCCAGGGGGGGCGAAATTCCTCATGGAATCAAGTGAAATCAACTAATGGAGAGTTCATCAATGCACAACTGAAGCTGGACTGAGCCTACTTGTCAACCGAGGGCCTGATCTGGCTGACACATCAACCCATACTTTGACACATCGGCCCAAAACTCATCCAGGAGAGCCAAAACGTGTTGAGGAGAGAGGGAGGGCGCAATTCCTCATGAATACCACTGTAGATCAGCTCTGGATCTGATTTGATCCCCTCCTTTAGTCAAGGATTTGTCAGATCCAGTCCATCTGCTCCAGATCTGATTGATTTCAGTCAAATCGGTTGAGAATCCATTGAGTTATTGATTTTGGATTTGCTCCATTATTCATCAATTTATTAATTAAAATAATCAATAATTGATTTTTGGGGCTTTCTGACCTGAGTGATGGAAGATCACTCAAAACTTAGGAAATAGTGGGTCCATGGGTTTACATGGTGCTATTATCTTTAAAATGAGCACCTACATGACTGAAACTGACTATTTGGCCCACTTTTATTACAGACTCAATCTTTCCAATTAAACTATTAAAAAATAGCCTAAGTTTTGGAAAAATTAAAATTTAATAAAAAACACTGAAAAAACTGAAAAATTGAAAAATTGAAAAACACCTAGGGGGACTTAGACATGTTCATATGACTCAAAAATGATGTCTAGCATGCTTACACATTGACACATAGACTCTAATAACCTCAATAGGCACAAATTCCAAGCCGACCACCCAAACTTTGGAGGTATGGAGTGAAAAACTCATAAATTATCAGTCGTTTATTCAACAACCAATAATAACCAAGGGAAAAAACACCCTGGGCTGATCAGATTGACAAATGAAGTCTAAGAGACCGAGTCTTTTACAGACACTATCATGCTAGAACATTTATTACAATTCCCCCATGGGGTATGAACATGTGATATGATACAACAAGCACTTCCCAGAAGTACTTCCAAAGGTCTTTTTGAAGTCCGAACAAGTTAAACCTCTCCGGCCAGATCTTGAGCAGTTTTTAGATCGACTGGATCTTTATCCCTTAATTGGTATCTCAAATCACCAGTGAAAGCTTCGATGTAGGATATTAATATGGAGGCATCATTTGTCTTGATGTCTCTAGGGAGATCTGCAACCACCCGCCTGAACTTAGTATTAAATTTATCTATGGTTTCATTCTCCATCTTCTTTATAGTATGTAGGGCAGCAAGCAAATGTCTTGGTTCTTTCTTTTCCCCCCACTTCTTCTTAAAACCTGCTTGGAATTCATTAAGGGTTTTATATGAATCATCACCAAGGTTTTCATACCACTCTGCAGCATCATCCTCTAAGGATAAAGCAAAGAGCTTCATTTTGACATCATCATGGTCATGGGCAGGATCATTGCAATAACTGACTAGGTGCCTTTCGAACTTTCTAAGGTGAGACTTGGCAGTGATGGCATTGTTGCCCTCGAACTTGGGGAGCTTCTTGATCGCATCGTTCGGAATGTTATGAGGAGCACCTACTATCTGAGAAAAGTCAAGGGGTTTGAAAAATTCTGTCATTTCTTGAGATTGGAAAGTATGACTCTCTGCAAATATGCTATGGATATCTGAGAGGGATTGGTCTCCTAAATCTTCAAGGTTTCTACGAGAAGTCTGCCTATTCAATCTTTCCCTAATAAACCTTTCGGGATCAGGGAGAGGATTGAATAATTGTCGGCGGTTTCTTCGGGTAGAAATTCTTGAAGGGCTGTTAGACAGTGGAGTCGCCAGATGGATCGAGTTTTAATTTTTATGTTTTTTAAAGACTAGATCAATAAAAAGTTTTTTATCTTTTTAGTTGTTTAGAAAAAAGCTAAGCTAAGTTGTACTCGGGAATAAAAAGATTTATCCTGGCAATGGTGCCAAAAAGTGTTGCCGCCTTTTCACACACCTGGATCACGTGGCAGAAATCTTCAAGCCACTCGGTGTGTCCTTGGGGGCAAGTCTCGAGTCAAGGTTGTCACCTTGTTCTTGACTCCTCCGTTTAGGCTCAACTCCTAACGAAGCCAAGGGGGGTAGACCCTATTAAGTTACTAAGGATGATTTCTTAGTGTAATGATGTTGTACTGAATCAGTTATTTAGGAGTTTGAATATTTTAACTATCAACAATCAAGATGACAAGATACGAAGATACACAGGAAAGCACAAAGTTGATACACAATATATATATGAAGCAAAAAAGACCAGTGCATTAAAAATGGAGTCAAAAGAGATTAGTGTGCTTGCATGTGTTTGGAATAAATGTTTTGTGATTGCATCTTGGTATGTTTTAAGTTAAAATTGGAGTATGAGTTGTTTAAATTAGGCTTAAGGGGGACTCCAAATATACCCGAGAGTACTTGGAGTATGTCCAAAACAAAGCCTATACGGCTACCCGCAAGGAATATGTGGGCTGAAATGGAGTCTCCAGGGCTGTGTTTATAACGCACCTGTTAGCGTGTGACAGAGATCGGCACCCCGATGTCACTTTTCAGTAGTTTCCCGCTTCCTTTGGGTATTTTGCCACCGTAAAGGTTTGATTGAGGTGTTGGATTTTCACCTGATGGTTTGTTAATTGGGGAAGGTGATTCCTAATTATGCTAGTCACCCAAGTTCTTTTGATACATCTTGACTGATCGGACGAACCATAGCCAATTGCAGAGCATACACACTGGAGTCTTGTAAATTTTAATAAGTTTTAAAAGATGTGTTCTTGCTTAAAAGAAAAGCCTCCAAGAACCTCTTTCGATCCAAGTGGATCTCAATCGGTGAATCAAGCAAGGGTTAATTTTAAAATGCTAATAAACAAAAGATGAGAAAAAAACACAACTACACAAATCTGGTTTTCTGATTAATCCTACCACGAATCTCTTTCCCCTTGCGGGTCACTCGGGAAATCGTGGGGTAAGTATTATGATTACTTTTGAAAATAAGATATGTAATATGCAATTAAAAACAAGATCAAATATAGTACCCTACAAATCAGATCAATTCTAGTAAAAATAAATAAGCAGAAAAAAATGAAAATGGCACCGACGCGAATCCCCCCAGGGGGGATGGGGAATGGGCTCAAAAGAGCCTATTCAAAGGATGATTTTATTACAGAGGTTACAATATCAAAGCACTGATAAAACATAGCTTTCTTGGTCCTTATATAGGCTGAAACCAAGATATTACAGTTTATACAAAAAAATTACGAATTATGCGACAAAGGAGAGACCCCTAGGGGGATTTGAGCGCTCCAAAAGCCACTTTGGAAATAAGCTTCCTTTCTTCTCTGTCAGACCTACTAAATGACAGTGAGCGAATTAGAATAAAAAATTCCCCAAATCACTTTAAGAGCGCCTTTGGGTCAGCCTACTTTATCTCAAAAATTAATGAAATTAAACTAGCTAAACCGACGAAAAAGGAACCAAGGAAAGCAAGATTTCCTTGGGATATTGTCTTGCTGTTTGTGCAGCCAATTAACAGCACTGATATTTCAGAATATTGAAATTATTTAACAGCAAATTAAACTACCTTAACAGCAAGCTATGAATTTTTCAATAAACTACTTGCGAAACTAAGGCAATTTTAGCTAGATCTCTTGAATTTGAACTTTATGTGCACAATGAAACTAAGATCTAGAAATTTGAAGGGATCTTGATAATAAGATCTATGTATGCTTTTATTTATGAGATAGATCAGATTTTAAAAGAAACCTTAAAGTAACCAGTTTGAGGAAAGTTTAATAATTTTTAAAGGAGGAAGAGAGAGAAAGAGTGTTTGAAGCCTGGAAATGTTGGGCTTTGGATTCCTCTTTGGTGGAACACCGAGGGAATATGTCATTCGTAAGATACTGAATATGAGGAAGATTCAAGCCAGCTCAACCTATTCTACCAGTGAGATCATTGGCAACTTAAAAATCCTTGCACAGACAGATGGTTAAAACATAGGTGCTGCCGAAAGAGATGATTGGAAAGCATGCAATTAAACTTAAAATACATACAAATCCAATAGATCTAGAACAAGCAGCAGTAAGAGCATAAATCAAACTAGAATAAACTCTCACCCTAACAGGAGAGAGCTCTCTCCTTCAAGGCCAACAATTAACCAGCAAAGCAATGATAAACAAAAGCAGATTATACCTCATAAGCATTTGACAATCAACATCCACACATGAAGAGCATTACACCATAGATCTTGCCTCCAAAGCTTCTTTATTCCAGAATGAAAAAACAATACAGCACAATAGCAACAGCACCTCAATCCCAGTTCTAACTAGCTTGGAAGAGGGAGCCTCTAGAAGGATATATACAATTTGCAGGCCATCTAGCCTAGGGGGGGCGAAATTCCTCATGGAATCAAGTGAAATCAACTAATGGAGAGTTCATCAATGCACAACTGAAGCTGGACTGAGCCTACTTATCAACCGAGGGCCTGATCTGGCTGACACATCAACCCATACTTTGACACATTGGCCCAAAACTCATCCAGGAGAGCCAAAACGTGTTGAGGAGAGAGGGAGGGCGCAATTCCTCATGAAGACCACTGTAGATCAGCTCTAGATCTGATTTGATCCCCTCCTTTAGTCAAGGATTTGTCAGATCCAGTCAATCTGCTCCAGATCTGATTGATTTCAGTCAAATCAGTTGAGAATCCATTGAGTTATTGATTTTGGATTTGCTCCATTATTCATCAATTTATTAATTAAAATAATCAATAATTGATTTTTGGGGCTTTCTGACCCGAGTGATGGAAGATCACTCAAAACTTAGGAAATAGTGGGTCCATGGGTTTACATGGTGCTCTTAGCTTTAAAATGAGCACCTACATGACTAAAATGGACTATTTGGCCCACTTTTATTACAGACTCAATTTTTCCAATTAAACTATTAAAAAATAGCCTAAGTTTTGGAAAAATTAAAATTTAATAAAAAACACTGAAAAAACTGAAAAATTGAAAAACACCTAGGGGGACTTAGACATGTTCATATGACTCAAAAATGATGTCTAGCATGCTTACACATTGACACATAGACTCTAATAACCTCAATAGGCACAAATGCCAAGCCGACCACCCCAACTTTGGAGGTATGGAGTGAAAAACTCAGAAATTATCAGTCGTTTATTCAACAACCAATAATAACCAAGGGAAAAAACACCCTGGGCTGATCGGATTGACAAATGAAGTCTAAGAGACCGAGTCTTTTATAGACACTATCATGCTAGAACATTTATTACAATTCCCCCATGGGGTATGAACATGTGATATGATACAACAAGCACTTCCCAGAAGTACTTCCAAAGGTCTTTTTGAAGTCCGAAGAAGTTAACCCTGTCCGGTTCACCAGGCTCACTTGATAAAAACCACTAAGTACAACTTAGGTGGTAACAGCAACCATATTGGGGGAAAAATGTATATTTGATTTCATTTGTCTTTGATTTAATGTCTTTTTATCAATCCATTTTCTAGCCTCTTGAGACCCTCCCACCTTTGTATTTTTTCATTAAATTTTTTTTTGGATTCCCTTGATTCTTTTTGGGATCAATATTAGACCTATTGCCCTTCTATCTTAGGAGATTTATCCTTTTTGTTACTTGTTTTTCGACCAGCACACCTAGGTTGTGTCTTACCTGTGCCACTGTTTGGTTGGAACTCTTTTCTTGTGTAGTAAGTGCACCATTGGCACTCTTTTCCTGTGTACTAGGTGCGCCAACCCCTCTCTGGCACTCTGGTGCAGTTCCTTATAATATGCCATCCCCTTAAATCTCAAGGATCAGCCAGGATTTCCATGTTTTTTGGATTTTGGTCTAATTTATTGTGATCTATAGGCTATACATTATGGTCATAGAGGCCCTAGACCCAACATCATCTGTATTTGGCTTTGGTTTTGTTAATTTTGGATGTTTTACTAGTCAAGTGAGTGACTTGGTTGTGGAGGGAAATTTCAATCCCCCACCTATTTGTTTGATATTTCCATCCCTGATTACATTACCAGTTATTTCTAGATCTATTGATATCATTATATCTAATATCCAAACCATTCCTCCCCTCAGTGTTTGAAATTTGGTTGCATTTGTTAGATTTTGAACAATTCTTGAGTGTCTTTGAGTTGTTTGGGTGCTTGTCATTTTTCTTTTGAGACTTTTGAATGCTTAGAGTGTTGTAGACATTCTTTCATTTTATGTTGGTAGATATGAAGAGCATTTAGTTATCAATTTCCATTTTGATATATGCATTTGAAAATCAAATTGTTTCGTTATTCTGTTTTTCAGAATATCGTTAAGATTTGTCGCATCTTTGATTTCATTGCGCTTCTTGGCTTATTATCGTAGAAAGTTAGAGTTATTTCACTCTAGGAAGGGAACCTTCTTTTCATCACTACTTAGGTTCATTCTATTTTGAAAATAAAAAGTCTCTCCTTACCTTAGGTAGTTTTCATCGAAAGAGAAATGTGCATTTTCATGTAGCTAGAATTTGCATTCTTTTTACATTTCATGTCTACACCTCATGCATCCACTTAACCACACAAGATAAAATCAATAGTATCTTAGGTTAAAAATTTTAGTAATTTGAGTGATAGGATAGAGACATGTTCCAACATATTAAAACATATGGGCTGTCATTATTTGCCTACATTGCATCCCGGGGATCGTGCGGTTCTTCCACGTACTGCTGGTATATCGAACGAACCTTCATGTACCCTTGAGGTATATCGAAATGTACTTCATGTACTTAGTGGTATATGGAAAGGCCCATTTCGAACGGTTGTGCATTAGACAAAATTAATATGGATTTGAGCTCCCACATACCTAGTGTATATCGGGAGACCCTGTTAGGATTCTTGTGACCAACTGAGTTAACCATTTGGTTGTCTTTGCATTGCAATACATGAAGAAAAGCAATCAGGGAGATTATTATGCATGTATCATCTAGGTAGTCATATATTCAGCAAAGGGTATGGTCCCAATCCTCCTTGTCATGTTTTACTATTGGACCCTGCAGTATATCACGAGTTGTGAAGCCTTGACAATCCTGTGAGAATCCTGACCTTTCATCCACTCCCATTCACACGGTTTGCTTGTTGATTTTATACTTGAGTAGTTTTTTATTTGTGTGGTACTTCAAATATTCTTAGAAATTTTATATATGGAATAACCTCGTGGGACCACCAACTAAAAGACCCCTTTTTCATGGTATGTCTTTTGTTTCTCCCCCTTGTAGAAGTTTTGGTCCTCCCTTTATGGCCAAATTGAGTATTCCTAGATTGAATATAGGATTACCTGTATGGTTGTTATCCAATCTCATTATACCAAGTGCACTATTTGTGTCGGATCATGGTCCTTCACCACATGAGAATCAACCTCATGTTAATCCTTATTCTTCTTCATCGAATGTTGAATCATCTTTCTTTTCTTCCTTTTTAGATGTTGAAAACTAGAATGTTAGTAAACAGGTGGGTAAGAAGAAGATGAAATGTAAGGATAATAAGAAGAACAGTAAGAAGAAGTTCATATATTAAACCTCTAATCATCATGTTGGAAACCCAACAGCCACTAATCATAGTGCTGAGAGTGTTGAACTTCCCAAAAAGACTCCTCGTAAGTCGAAGTTCCCTTGTAAACTTTGAAAGGGTGACCATCTTCTTAATATTTCCATGGTTGTCTCAGGTTTAAAAATTGCAGTCTGAGGCTTCCCAACACCCTATGTCATCATTATGTGGTCATCATGTTGATGATAATCCGTCAACCAATGACCCTTTGATTAAGACTCGAAAAGGGAAAGCCATATATCCTTGCTTGGTGTGTAAGGACATGCATATTACGTACCTTTGTCCTCTCATGGATGAAGCTTCAAAGTTTTTGGAAGATATTAGTATTCCTAAGAAACAGATTCCAATTGGTTATCATAAGTTATCCCTTGACCTTCCATTGGTTGATAAAGTGATCGATCTAGTTCCATCCTCGGTTGATCCCACTCTTTCTTTAGAGATTGAAGAACAGATACTTCATCCCACTCTTCCTTTGGAGAATGAATTTAAATTGGTCGAGTCGAGGTCATCTCCACCTGATCCCACTCTTTCATTAGAGAATGCTAATATTGAAGTAGTCACTTTGACACAGTCTTCGTCTTTCCATTCTCTTCTAGTTGAGAGTGAAGTAAAATGAGCTGAAGTTTTCGTAGTTAGTTCTGATTGTTCTACGCAGGGGGGAATTTTTGTCTATTTCAACAGAATCCTCTCCAAACACTGAGGTTATTTCTTTTGATTGGAGTAACATATTTGAATATCGTCTTCTTTCGAGTGTTCCTTTCCAGATATCTGTGCAATTTACCTCTAAGAGCATACTTCTCACTATTGTTGACGAAGAAGAATATGTTAGTATTATATCCTCAACTACTTGGCAAGACATAGGTTCTCCTCACCTTGTGATAGCTACCAATTAGATAATGGATTTTAATCAAAGACCTACTACGCATTTAGGGATCCTTCCTCATTTTCCTATCACCTTAGAAGGGGAAAATTCCTATATTGATGTTATGGTAGTATAAGGTCCCTTATATTTTAATCTAATCCTTGGGTAGGATTATGTCTATGCCATGAAAGTTGTAGTGTCCACACTCTTTTGAGTGATGCATTTTCCCCGTGATGGGAAGATTGTGACCATTGATCATCTTTCCTTTGTTAAAATTGATCATCGTATGACTATTAACCATCAGTCTTCCTTGAATGTCATGCATGTTCTTTTGGATCCTTTCCCCTTCACCTTCCATGTCTCTCGACTCTGGACATCATGATAGAGTTCAGTCGTTTAAAAACCAATAGCTTCTTCCCATCAGGAGGAACCCTTGCGGGCATGTCTCCAGTATCTGGACATCATACTAGAGTTAAGCCACTAGCTCTTTTAGTAAGGAGGAAACCCACCAACCTATGGAAATCATCTTGGCTAAGAACTAAAGGTGAGCATAGTTCCTATTCTATCTCAAGTTCGTTAAAAAATGAACCAGATGCTGACAAGCATAGTTCCTATTCTGTGTCAAGCTCGTTAAAAAATGAAACAGATGATTATGAGCATAGTTCCTATTATGTGTCAATATCGTTAAAAAATGAAACTAATGTCACAAAGCATAGTTCTTTATTGTTTTAAGCTTGTGTAAAAATGAAACAGGTCCCCACAAGCATAGTTATTTTCTGTTTCAATCTTGTGTCAAAATGAAACACATCATTTTGAGAAAAGTTCCCTTTTTGTGTCAATCTCATTAAAAAATGAAACGGATTCTTCCATTGTTTCAAGAATCAATATTTTGGACCTTGATTTCATCTGCTTATAGCACTTGATCCTCTTTCTTCCTCTGTTTTTGGTGAACCTTTTCCTAGAAGTAACCCAAATTTAGTTAGAATAGAGTAAGCAAACAAAATCAATATTGGGGGGAATGTCTCCAACCTCTTTATATTATGTTGGAATTAAGATACTTGACAGTTATACTAGGCGGAAATTCCAACCACTGGATATCATGTTGCAAAAACACCTGTCAATGGGATTGATTTTTAGCATACTTCCTCTTTGAGTTTCAAGCTCGCTAAACCATGAAACAACATTTTTTAGCATAGTTCCTATTCTTTGTCAAGCTCGTTAAAAAATGAAGAAAATGATCTGAGCATTTTTTCAACCGATCTTCGCACTCATTGAAAACAGTAAGATGGTGTTGAGCTTAATTTTCATTTTTTGTGCTCTAGTTAAAACATGAAAAGTGGTTTGAGCTTACTTTATCGCTTTTTTGTGCTTTGGATTCAAAAATGAAAAAAGGTTATGAGTTCCTTTTATACCTTCGACGTTCTTGTTAAAAACTTAGTGAAGAGGTATCGAGTATGAATTTTATGTTTTTTCTGACTTGTTAAAATTGGATTATGGAAAACATAACCCCTTATGGATTTAACTTTAAGCTCTTTTCAGTCTCCCTAAACATGAAAATATCTCCAAGAGAACTTGATGCTTTCACGCTTGTAAAAGTATTGGAATGATCGTCTAGTCGATGGTAGTTTACCCCTTGTTTGGATTGATTGGAATCATTTTGAAAAAGGTACACTCTAGTTTATGTAACTAGAATAATTCTCTGGGAATTATTTTATACTTTTTTGGGCCTCTGGGAGTAAATTTATGAAAAATGTCCACCCTAGAGTCTTCTTAGTCATTTTAGACTCTCTGAGTTTTCTTTCATCGGAATCATAAAATCAAACTATGAAGGACCCTTTATAGGAATGAACCCATCCTTTCTCAGGTTCATAAAACATGTGAGAGTGGAATCATCACCTGATGAGCTACAATGAGTGTTTGTTACCCTCTTTGAACTCGTTAAAACAAAAAGAGGGAATCGTCAATAATGATGAGGATAAGGGAAGAGTTTGTATTTCGTTGTAGTTATGGAAGTACAAAGTTACTCTTGAACATGGAACTCATCTACATTTGCATTTGAGTAATTGGGTGTGATGTCCCTGAACCTTGAGATAAGGACAAAGTGCTAAAATTAAGACTAACTTATGTTTGAAAACAATGGATATAGATAAATTACTATTTATATCACTAACCATTCACCAAATAAATTAAAACTTCTAATTATAGAGATTGAATTATAACTAAAGTTGCGACACTTAATTAATAATTTCCTACGTGCAAGCTAAAGGTTGTAATTGAAACAACAACATCAATCATTCATGATAAACATCATATTCGGTGTGAATATCTAATTTATGTATTTTTGGATTGTTTGATAGCATAGTTTATAAATAATCAAGTATTGATGTCATGGATTATTTGCAAATTAATCTACTTTTTTGGTGTTGTTATGTGTGTGCTGTTAGTGAGAATAAAGAGTAAGTAAAACCACATATCATGGGCCATCCATAGGATGAAATATATAGCCAAAGTGAAACCATAGAAAACAAAGAACACTGGCTGCAACATCTGCCCTCAAAATCGGCTCCCGATGACTATCACCTAAAATCATCTCTCACTAATAAAAACCAGATCGTATGGTTGCCACCCTCCATCCATCGATTGATTTTAAATATAGAATACAACACTCATCCTCATATCTGTAACTAAGAACAAATATCCAAAAAAATGATTTACAATCAAATGATAGGTGTGCTCATCTTGGCACCGAAAAAAGGTCAGAACAAAACAAAGATATAATGGTCATCTGGAAAGCTTTTTCAATGGAACTAAAGGTGTTTCTCACTGGAAACGTTTCTCTGAACAAAATGGAACAGGTCTCACAACACAAAAATGAACATAGGTGGCCTAAAATGATCATATGGTTTCTCCCCTCTCAATACAATAGATCCAAAATTACATTTTTTGGTTAGGAGGAAGAAGAATAGAAAGAAGGTAATGAGAAGAGAAACTTAATTCCATATTATATGATATTCATCCTTCCTCCATGAAGATCCTGAAATTCAATATATGAACAATAAAACAACCAATAAACCATCATTGAACATATACCAAATAAAATAATGTAATGAAAACATAACATAACGGAAATACTTATCTCAAAATATGGGCAACTGGTTGCAGAAGGACAACTTTCCTCCCACCCGTAGACACCATCAAGACTTCCTCACTTGAATAGGTCACCCTCAAGCTGAGACCATGGATCCATGAGTAGAGTATTACTTAGTCTCACTACTCTCAAAACTACCTCTTTCGAGAGACACAATGCTTCCCACTACTACTTTCATGTCTGCCTCCACTTCCTTTGGGATGTGACCTAACTCACCGTTCCCATTTCTTGGATTTCTATGTGAGAACCTGAACTATTAGAGTGATAGAATGGAAGAAAATTGAAACAAATAGACTCACTTTGAGTCTCAACACACTCTCAATAATATCAACATTCCAACACGGCTAGATAGCATAAGTCACATGGTCCAAATATCAAGATTAACTTCAACAAGGATATGGCATATGAATTTATAGCATAAGGAGGACAAATCTAACACAAAGGGATCGACCCAAATTAGAGAGACGTAAGTTTTAAGCTTCATCATGGAGAATTAACTTGAATTAGTGGAGTGGTGGCTTAGTGAAAATATTTCCTTTCCCGAATTAGCACTATGAGGAGGAGTTACCCAAAAACTAAGGAGTGGAGCCATGAACAGAACACGGAGGCACACTAATGCATAAAGGGGGTTAAGAAAACTCTAGGATGTCAAAATAGATGATAAAGGGAATCCAATAGGGTCATAAATATCATGAAAGCACAAAAATAGGATCATCAATGCATGGTGTAAGAGTGGAAGCTAGAAAATAGCTTACATCCCCTAAAAACTAGGAAAAGGGCTCATAAATGACCATAAACACATAAATGTGAGGGAATATTTTCCCAAATAGAGTTCCCTAGAAAATAATGTCCCACTAATGTGTGCACAATATGAAATATTAACTCCATAGTCCATAATTATTGAGAATAGGGTTCGTTCTACAAGGTTTGGGTGACTAACATTATTAATCTCACCAAGGTGAAAATATGAATTGGGATGGACAAAGTTAATTCAACAACAAGTTATAATGTTTTAGGGATGTCCCCATTACCCCTCTCTTAGTGGAATCCATGGTCCCCCGTACTCATTTAGTTTCCATTGCTGAGCCAATTGTTTATTTAATCAACCATTAAGAACATTCAAAGAGAGCATAGATCATAGTAATAACATTAACAGTAATAGTAGTGCCAAAGTCCAAATTCATGTTATCAAACAATAATAATAGTTCCTTAATGAAATTAATCATGCAAAGGAGCATAATTACACAATCGTATAAAATATCATAAGTCCATAATGAAAAAAAAACATAAGTCACATGAAGGATCATAAGTCTGGGGCTTAACAACCGGGGTATTACATCTCCCTCCCCCTTAAACAATGCATCGTCCTCGATGCATATTACATACATGTTGCAAAATTTCAAAATATATGAGGGTATGCTTCCCTCATCGTATCCTCTAGCTTCCAAGTGGCATCCTCAAGGCTATAATGGGTCCATTAGACCTTTACCTTCCTGATTTCTCGATTCCGAAGCAGCTTGACCTTGCTGCCCAAAATGGCAACAAGTTGTACCAAAAAATACCCTTCTAGTTCCACCTAGATAATAATCCATTCAATCACATGATTAGTACCATGTTCATACATACATACATACATACATACATACATATATATATCAATAAAGAAAATAAAATCACTCTAATTACCTGGACCACATTCCAATAAATTATGTGGTTAGTATCAGGCATATACTTTTTCAATCAAGACACATGAAACACATTATGTACTCTAATGCAAGCAGGTAGGTCCAACTCATAAGAAACAGGTCCTATTTTAGTTAAGCCCTCAAAATGTCCATAGTATCTGGCAGCTAGGTTGGAGCAATTTCCCAAGTTTAAGGAACTCTTCTTAGGTATGACTTTCAAAAACACATGATCCCCAACTTGAAACTATCTCGCGGTCCAGTTCTGATCTGCATAATTTTTTTCCCTATATTGAGCTACCTTTATATTCTTCTGTATCTTAACCATCTGATCCTCCATATCCTTTAATAATTCTAGTCCAACAATGACTCTATTTGTTGGGTTATCCCAACTTATGGGAGTATTGCACTTCCTTCCATACATGGCCTCCAAAGGACTCATCTTCAAAGAGGAATGATATCCATTATTATAATAAAATTCCACCAAGTGTAAATAATCTTCCGACTTAGATGGCTGATCCATCACATGCATCCTTAACATATATTCAATTACTTGTTAACTCTTTCTATTTGTCCATCTGTCTGAGGGTGGTATGCTGTACTCATGTTTATACTTGTACCAAATCCTTCGAACAATCCTTTCCAAAAGTTAGAAGTAAATTTTGAATCTTTGTTTGATACTATAGCCTTTAGAATACCATACAATCTAGCTACTTCTTTCATGTAAATATTTGCAATGTTAGTTGCTTTGTGAGTTGTATTTATTATAATGAAGTGTATCTCCTTAGTCAACTTATCCACCATGACCATGATTGCATCATTTTGAAATATCATCTTAGGTAACTTGGTGATGAAATCCATCATCACTACATCCCACTTCCATTCTGGTATAGGCAAGAGTTGCTACAATCCCGCTGAATTTTGATGCTCAACTCTAACTTTTTGACATTCCATGCACCTAGCTATATATTCTGCAACATAATTCTTCATCCCTAGCCAATAGTATTGTTTCCTTACTGTTGTTATTGTTTTTTGATAACTTGAATGTCCGGCATAAGGGACATCATGTGTTTCCTTCAGAACCATCTTCCTTATATCTCCAACATCAAACACATAAACTCTATCTCTATCAATGAGTATCCCATTTTCTTTAAACTTATACTTATCAAATTTTTGTGGAATTTTCTATTGTTTCAACCCTTCTTTCACCTGCTGATAAAGTTCATCTGTAACACTAGCTTCAATGATCTTATCCTTCAAATCTGATGTGCTAATGCTGATACCTGCTACATGCATCACATGCATCTTCCTACTAAACGCATCGACTACTTTATTTTCCTTACCTTTTATATGCTTGATGTCAAAGTCATATTCACATAATAACTCCACCCCCCTCATTTGTCCTACATTCAAATTAGGCTGCTCAAACAAGTATTTTAACCCATCATGGTCAGTTCTCAACTCAAAAATTTTACCCATTAGATAATGTCTTCACATCTTCAAAGCATGGATGATAACTGTAAGATCTAAGTCATGGGTAGCATAGTTTTGGTCAAGTTTTGTGTAGAGCGATGGGAGAATCCTTGGTTTTTTCTATAGTGCAAAGTGTTTCCCAGTCATGTTTCGTGCATAGCGATGGTAGAAGAAAGTTGTGATTGATGTCTTTCAAAACCTAAGGTCTAGGACCCGTGCAGTGTGAGAATTTCATATTTTGGAGTTTTAATATGTTTGAATATGGATTGGTAAATCTAGTTTGTTGAAAGAAACTCTTGTTTATCATCTAAAGTTCTATTCATTTTCTTACTTTTTTGTAGTTATTCAGCTCAATATTCTATGAATGATGCATGCATGCTGGTAATCACGATAACTCTAAAACTTTCTTTGGTGTGTTTATGGTATTTTTGTTTTTCATACAACAACATTACTATGAAAAGGAAGAAGAAGGCCCAGGCCACAAGAGATGATCCAGATGTAGATATTGTGTCCAAAATGGAAATTATCTACGAAGACACAAATTCTATCATAGGGGTTGAGTCGGAAATCAAATGGGGGTAGATTTACTAGATGATCAAAGAAAAGAATGTACCATATGTAGGTTTGAAGAAACACCATTGTATATAAACATCAAAAGATTCACCATTAAAAAAGTGGCTACACACCTTAAGATTTTCCCATGTGTCAAAGTTATCAGCTGGATCCTATCTCCAACGGATGCAGCTACCTTGGTCGTGATCAATATAGAGAAGAAGGATTTTTCCTCTTTCATCCCTTCCTACATTTCCAAAGCCTCCAAGTTACTGGAATCCCAGAATTTCATGACATATAAATGGACAAAGTATCTGGATATGGATGTGCCAGACTGTGCTAAGAAGATGATGTGGTCTAGGAAGAAGTTTTACCATAAAGCTTCAGGAGAATATGATATTGCTAATTTGTGCACCCCGTACCATCTCATAGCCCTAATGCTAAATTGAATTTTTGGTCGAGCGAATGTGAAGTGTTATAATATAAGATGGTTTCCAATAATATATCATGTAGCCATGCAAGGTACGATATTTAACTTGGAAGACATTATGGCGAATATCCTGTCATCCTGCATAGTTGCAGCCTTCTGGGGTTTAACCCAAAGGAAGTCTGAGTTCTACATGGGCTCTATCTTGATTGACTATATCTTATTCACTCATCAATTCCCAAAGTTGAGCTCTGATTAGGATGCAAATAGGAATCCTGTGTATTCCTCATACTAACTCTTGTGGGAACACAAGTTTTTTAGTTTTTACAAAGCTATCTGTGAATATTTTTTGATACCAATATATGCGTTGATTTTTCTTGAAGAATGGAACTGCATGTCCAAAGAAGAACTGAAAATTGTAAGTGAGTATGGGGATTATTTCTTCTCTAAGGAAGGTTTGTACTTGAGGATGTATGGAGGATCCAAGGCCCCTTCACTACTTCCCTGATATGCTACTGAATATGTCGTCAATAAGGAGGTGGTGAGACAGTTGTATATAGACGGGTTCAAGAAATTTCTGTTTGACATGAAGAAAGTCGACTATCCTCCACTACCATTTTTTATTAGTAGTTACATGTTCTCTAAGGTAAATAGTGCTCTCAATTTCATAAGAGAACTCGAACATTTTAATTTCAAAGAAAAAAGTTTAAGTAGAAATGATTCTTCGGACAAGGTCTCGAAACAATGTGCATCCATAGGGGTACACTTTGAATACACTGATCAATGGGATAAGGATGAGGAAATATATTGGAATGCATGTAACATGACCGCATTGAAAAAACATTTTAAGAATAAAATCACAACCATTGAGGGCAAAGGAAACATTAGTGGCACCTATGAACAGCTGAAACAAAGAGAGGAAGATGCCAAGAAGAACGAGGAGGAGACCCAAAGGTTAGTCGAAGAAGCCAAGAAATTAATAGTTGAGGAAGCATAAAGGAAGAAAGAAGAAGAAAAACAAAGACAGATAGATGAGGAGGAACAAAGGAAAATGAAGAAGAAGAAGAGGCAGAAAAGGCAGCTAAAAAAATAAAAAGGAAAGAAAAGGAAGACCAGGACAGGGAGAATCTGCAACAAGACCAAGCCCATGATAATATAGTGGATTATTTTGTCCCGTCAAGTAGCACAATGATAGAAATCCAAGTCTCCTCAGTATAACTTGGATTGGTACCATTCATTCCATCTCAACAACAGGCTGTAGCAAACCTCAACACGATTGTTTTTACTTGGAAAAGAAAAGAATTGTGAGGAGAACAGAAAAGAGGATGAAAATGCGTGACCATCCTGTAGCATTCATAGTGACCTGTCACACCCTAGTTTTGACCCCATTTGCATACATGATGTATATATTGTAATTAATCATGGTGCAGAGCTAAAGGAAAAATCCCCACCATCGATTTGGTTGTGTTATGTTTTGATAATTGGGATCATTGCCGATGGTATATCGTGCCATCCGGCACATTATAGTTTTGGCATCATGCAAGTACGTACTTTAATTCAAATGAACCTACAACTAGCTATGATAGTGCAATGATAATGAAAAGGGCATGATTTTCCTAAAGATAAGGGGGGGTTGTTAAACCTTGAGCCTTTGGGGGGAAAATCCATGTGTCAGTTGTTGAACCCATTTGGTTGTCACCCACCCTTTTGTGTTACTCACCTTTCCTTGTATTATCATCCAACTACCACATTAAACACCTAATGTTATTTGGGGTAGTTATTCTTGGGTAGTGGTGGGTGTGGCAGGACTGTCAGTCCTTTCCCACATGCCCACTCCACCAACAGACTCTTCATCTTCACATTGTGTGGGCAGAGAAACCACATTCTCTCCACTCTCCCATGACTCCATTCTTGGATAGACGATTCCATTCTCCATGGCCTGACTCATCCTCTCCTCACGCACAAGGTTCTCCTCTGTTTTTTGGACTCACGCAACAAATTGGGAAGCTATGTTCTATCCCCCATGATTTCTTGTGAATGAGCCTTCGTGTTCTGGGCAGTGTGTATGTGTCTCCCCATACCGATTTGGGGTTCTGCATATGTGTTTCCCCTGTCCAGGATGAGAATCGGATCTCCTCTCCCAAATCTCAGACTGTGTATTTTCCCGTTGTTGTAGGGGTGAATATGGGGCGGTTGTTCTTCCCCTGGTTTTGGGTTGTTGTGTGTGCAAGTATCTTTTAGGTTGCTGCTGAGTTGTTTTGGCCACACTAGGGCCAAGAACAACTCTAAATCGCCTTGCTTGGCTTGAGCTGCATTCACCCTGTTTTCTTTTGTTTCCTCACAAAGCTGTGAATCGCTTGGTTTTACTATGGGTATGCAGTGGTTGGTCTTCAGACTGTGTTGAGTGGGATTGAAAGCTAGGTATGCTTGAGAAGCCTGGTGTTTGGGAGATACACAAACATAGTTAAATGGTTATATTTCTTCTCCACAACCCTGGAATAGCACTAGAAAGGGAATTCAAGGCCTGAGGGACTGTGAAGCAAAGAAGGGACTGATTCCTGGTGTTGGGTGTGTGCGGGTGTCTTAGAAGTCAGGCTAGCTCTGGTGTATGCATCCTTAGCTCTCTAACAAGACCACCAGCTTAGCATTCAGCTTCTCCCAGCTCCTTAATAGCCTAATAAACCCTACTGTGTCGGCTTGGCAGATTTGTGTACCTTGGCTATGTGTAAGCCTGCATAGTCCCTTATTCCTCAGGGAATCATGCCCAGCTCGGGGGTGGCAGTGTTGCTGAGAGATTGATGAGCATGCTGGCCTATGGTTGGGTGGAATGTTGCAGTGACATAGCTGGTTGTGGGATGAATTCTACATAAGATAAGCATTCTTGACTATTTCATCTCTACAATTACATTTACTGTTTAATGAATCATGATGAACATTTTGATGCCTGAATGTATGTTTGCTTCCGCTGTATGTTGAGTAATTATGCATCCTTGCATGTTTTATGTTCAATAATTTTGGTTTATTTTATGTATGGTCATGTTCATGGGCTAGTTTCCCCCGTGTTTATGGTTATGGTAGCATCCTCTTCACCAGTCGGAGGGTCAGGGATGTTACAGTATGGTATCAGAGCCTATGTTACAGTATGGACCTGAATGGGCTGTGAAGATGTAATGACAGAGCCATCGTTGCAGTATGGACCTCCATGGGCCTTGAGAATCATTGATAGAGGCAGGCTACCAGAGTGCAGCAGGAAGAAATCTATGAATGACAGACAATTTTCCAAAAAAATTCGTTGAAAATTTTTTCTAAGTGCCGAGCTCATCAGGTCATCGGAGGACTAAGTGGGAAGATCCTCCGATACAACAAATAACCTAGTCAAAAGGCCATCTGACGAGGGGTGGACAGAAAATATTTCTTTGAAAATTTTTCTAAGTGTTAGGTCGTCGGCTCATCGAAAAAATTATATGGATAGACCTCCGATGCAGAACCTGGCAGTGGCAAAATTTGGCTGATGGGATAGCCGACACAGTGGCAGAGGATAAGGGAAGTTCATTGAAGATTAGTTAGACAGATTGGAAAAAATTATTTGATTGACCAACTGAAATAGAAGCAGAAAGACCGTCGAAATGTCGGTGAAGTTTAGTTGATGGAACCACCGATAAATACATCGACGAAAATTCGACGAGGAAAACACTGAAATGACGGCTCTGTTTAAGTTAAATATTGCCAAAATTTAGATGTTGAAAGTGCCAATATGTAATTGGAAGATAAAGGAATTTTTAGTGAAAATTAGTGGACGAGAGCACCGACGCGGAGGAGAAAATCCCAAAAATTCGCTTAGATGTTGAAAGCGTCGGAAGAAATTAGTCATTTGGACCGCCGATGCCGTTGGAAAAATTTAGTTGATGGCACAGCTGACGCAGTGGCGGACAAAGAAGGAAGGTTTTCTGAACTATCAGTGAAAATTAGATGATGGAGTAGTCAAAACGTCACCACCATTGGAGAAAATTAGTGGGTGTAGGCACCGATACATCGACGGGAAAGAGAGGAAGTTAGTTAGTTGAGCCACTGACATGGCAGCAGGAAGGAAGAAATTTTTGCCGAAATTCTTTAAGTGTCGGATCATCAGCAAGAATTAGTGGATGGAACCGCTGAAACATTAGCAGAAAATAGGAGATGGGATCACCAGCAAATAGATGATGAAGGTGCCAATATGTCAGTGGAAGAAAGGAGATAAGGAAATTTTCTGAAATTTTTCCAAGTACAAAAAAAGTCAAAAAATTTTAGTTGAAGGGATCACTGATGAACATTGTCGGAAGAAGTTAGAAGATATTAGTACCAAAAAATCATCGAAAAATAGGTGATGGATTCGATACGTTGGAAAATATTAGTGGTTCGGACCGTCGACACGTCGGGAGAGATTAGTTGAACGGATCGTCGATGCGTCAGAAGAAGTTAGATGTTTGGGAGTTCATCGTTGCGGCTGTCAGTTGGTCTATCACTCTGACGATTACAGTATTCGACTGTCGATAGTGCTCCAGTCACTGATGGGTTTTATGGTCCTTGGAACCCACAGTTGGTTTTCTGCCCGCTGTTGCGGCCGCCCAAGCAACTATCCACCCGATGAAGAGTGCTTCCAACTGCCAATGCTGCATTGTGGGAGTTCATTTTCTCATCGATGTCGTAGTGGTTAATTATTTCGGTCACCAATAATAGTCCTTGGCATCGCCGATAGTATTCCAGAAGCTTAGACAACTAAGGATCTGATACATCCGAAAGTTCTAGATGATAGGGCCGCCGATGAGCGCTGGAGGAAAATTGTTTTTGGGATCACCAAAGTGTCGAAAAATTAGTGGGGAATAGATCCGATTAGGAAAAAGAAATTTGGGGTTTTTCCAGTGGGATTTCTCAGCGATTCTCAACTATTTTTCAGTGTATTTTTCAGCAGTTTCAAGGCTAAAAAGGAAGAAAAATTCTAGGCAGCTAAAGTTAGCATTCCAGAACAAAATACATGTGTGTGTTTTGCCTAAATTTGGTGAAAATCATTATTTTAGAAGTGGTGTGGTTTTCACACCTGAGGTAAGAATGAAGCGTGTGGATAGGCGTTGGAAAGATTATCCAGTAGGGAACAAAGGAGAATCACCAGAATTTTGAGGAGTAGGAAAGTACTAGCGGTTGTTGAAAAGAATTGTGTTGCTGACAATATGGACAATCCAAGGATTGCATGCCTAGAGATAGCAAAGACCATGAAGTCGAACCAGCTATTATGCGAAAGAGGAATTCCAAGCGCAGATGATGGTTTTGAATAGGAAAGTCCCTTAAAGCATGTCTTGCTAACTATATTTATATTTTATTAATTTTGTGTACATAAGAATTATGGCATGGGGATGCTGAAAATGCCTGGGGATATGTTTTTGTGCATAGGATATTACATATTGGTAAAAATAGTGAGAATTATACATTTATAATGAACCACTAATGGTAAATGTTGCATTGGTGTTGGCATTAGTGGAAAAACAAATGACAACATGAGAATGGGTGAATATGTTGCTGATGCTAATGAATGTGACCAACAACCCTGCGAAGGGGATAAGGAAACAAATCCAAGATCAAAAGTTGGTGAGTGAATTTTGCAATCTCCTGCAAGAGACCAACCAAACTGGTAATGTCAAAGGTGTAAGTAGGATCCATGTAGGTAATGGTTTAATTATGACCTTTGCATGGAGTGGTAAAGGTAAGAGATCTCATACCATGTGGTTATTTAAAATTTATACTACATTCATATAGAAATGTATAATTCCTGTATATGTTGTTATGAGCTTAGTAGCCCAAAGAAAGTGAGTACTGATGGCCTTGATTATGGTAGGGAATCCTATATGAGGTAGTCACGGTTAGGCCATAGTATGCTTGAATGCATAGTATTCCTGAATACAAGGTAACATTGAGTGGATATGCATTAAGAGATTTTATAAATCTTTAGTTATGCATTGAATGGATGCATATGAAAAGCCTGAATAAATGATGTAAATATGCATACATGAGTGTAGGTATAAATGTTGCCATGCATTGCATGAATGCATCGAGATAGTGCTTGTTTATCATGACTAAATAATGTCTAAAATGATGAATTGATGATAATTCTAGGACCATTTCAAGAGTTGTTATGAACACAGGATAGTAAGTGCATGAAGCATCTAGTCATGATCGATTGGCTGCCAAAAATGCCCTATGGAAGGGAAAGGTGGTACAAATGATATGCCTGTGAAGTGAGTATCTAAACAGTTCATTTAAATTGCATAAATGATGTGACTTTGCAATTTTAGTATGATAAGGATTCAAGTGAAGTAAATGAGTTTTCGTAATATTGATGCGATTAGCAGCTGGAAGTATTTGAATTCTATAATTCTGAAAATGCTTCAGTGATTGTTGCAGCAATGAAAAAGTTATATGCATCAAGACTTACCAAGTGTTTTGATTATTGAATTTTAGGTTTCAGGTAGATTGTTTGGGGCATGGCAATGCGGGTAAGACCATGAAAAAGGCCAGAATCTACCATGTGAAAGAGCCAAACCTCATGAGAAGAGTCTCATGGCTATGAAAATAGTC
The DNA here is from genome assembly GCA_001517045.1 of Pseudotsuga menziesii. Lineage (NCBI taxonomy): Eukaryota > Viridiplantae > Streptophyta > Pinopsida > Pinales > Pinaceae > Pseudotsuga > Pseudotsuga menziesii. The sequence goes on from LPNX010292143.1 coordinate 110,140, forward strand.
TTTATGCAGAATGAGTTGTCAATTTGAATTTGTAAATTTCAGATTTGAGAAATTGCTGACAACTACTAATCACTATTGACTTGCATAGAATTGTGTCAGGAGGACGCATTGTAAGTGGGTGTCCATGTTATGCTAGTAAGCATAATGGGCATAGTGGTGCTGCTTACAAGAGACCAACAAATGAGGATCACCTCATTGCCAAGCAAATCAATTTCTGTAGTAGACAGAGTTGCAAATTCACATTGAATTTAATTACTAATTCCATTGCTTGGTTATGGAACAATCAAATTTGGATTGTATTATTAGACAATGATTGACTGTTTTTCTACTTGATGAATGTACCAGGGGTAGACATTGCAGGAAGACCATGTGTGATGGCCTACAGGAGCCAAAATCCATGGGGAGGTTTTCCCTATCTTGGAAATGGGTTTCGGGTGAAACTCCATTGGACATTTTGGAAATGTCCCATCTGCACTACATGTTTGGTAAGCAACATGAGTGAGATGGTATAGATTATGTCGGTAAGACAGGTGTAGGATATGGAATGTAAAAAGGAGTTGGGGATAGAAAACTGAGGGACTGTCAACTCAGATAACGGAGCCCCCATTCCTCCTTAACGAAGGAATACTGCATCAGCAAATGGATAAGTGTTCTGTGACCCTAGCTAAGAATATGCATGTCAAATTATTATATTCAATATGCAGAGCATGTTTTGATTTTATTTCCATTATGATAGATTGCTTGAGTATGAATAGGGATTACATGGCTCACAACGAAAAGGGGTGCACACTTTTCCGATGTCGGATCATGAAAGGGTTTTCAATATTGACTACACCCTATGGAGTGGATGCACTCCTGGTGTTTCAATACTTGATAGTGAATGATATGAATTATGATTATAGTCATAGAGTAATAATGCTGATGAGTTTGCTTATATTGCTTGTATTAACAGGCTAAGCAGATGCAGTTTGGTTGTTGATATAAGTGCATTGTTGATATAAGTGCATGGCCTAATAAACCCAACTGTGTTGGATTGGCTGATTTGTTGATGGCCTGATAAACCCAACCATGTTGGCTTGGATGATTTGTTCCTTCCCAGTCGGCATGAATATGTACTAGCTGGACATTAATTATTTGATGTTGAGGAGCAGCTTATGTGCTGACCTAACATCCAAGTCCATAGGAAATTCCAAGGCTTGCAAAGCAAAGTAGGACCCTATGGACCAATGAGGAAACTCACAATATAGATAAGTATTGGATTATCTTCCAGCTTCTTGCTTATAAATATACATGTTTATATGATTTGGTTATGATATCCTAAGCTCTTGTTTAAGAGATAAAAATCGATGAGAATAAACTAAACATGTGAATCTATTCAATGTTTGAATATAGGTATCGTTGGGAGTGAGGACTATGAGGGTATCCTAGGGGTGCATGTGGACATGTGACTATCCTAAAGAGCTCAGAATGAGTGATAATGGAAAAAAGGTGTTGGTGGGACTGTGAAGGCCCTAGCAGTGAGAGTTGTAGACAAACCATGTGGAGAGACTCCATGGTTGAGAGGTTTGGAATAGACTGGAGACACTAAGTGTCATGGCCAAGCAGGGTTGGTCTAGCATTCACGGTAAAGTGAAAGAGGCTAAGAGCATGAAAACCACAGTGGTGGTGTGGGTTCCAGAATGGGACAAGACAAAGAGGGGAAAACAAAACTCTTCCTGCTCTCTCTTTCCTTTCTTTCATTATATATATATATATATATATATATATAGATATATAGATATATACTTATGCATTGTGAAAATAGAGGATTGTTGAATGCATGTATGGATGAAAATAGAATGTGTTTGTTTGCTTAAAATAAATTGTGAATGCTGGAATAGTTAATTCCTTTCCCAAGAATGGACATGAATGAGCTCATGTACCTGTTGGGAAGGCACGAAAAGTATGAAAGTCTCCTTGAGAAGACTTGGACTACCATGCCAATTGGGCAATTAATTGACTGGTTTTAATATCTATATTATGCTTGGTCTAACAGAATTTCAATGATGCATTTCACAGATGAGAAAAGTGAAATCCAGTTGTGCACATTGATCATGGCAGCAGACCAAAATCTATTGGACTTGGTTAGAAGTCTCCTTCAAACAATTTCCAAGACCCAAGAAAATCTTGGAGAGATGCTCAAGATACAGAAAAGGCAGAATGAGATGAACCACCAAATTTTGCAAGACTCTATTTGTTTGCAAAAGGAGGTAAAAATCCTTCTGGGAGAAATCCGTAAAGGAAAGAAAAGTGGATCAATGATGTGGAATTCGTCCAATCGGCCCATTAAGAAACGTTCCAGGCATGAAGACTCAAAGGAAATTGAGCAGGTAAAGATGAAGAAAACAGCGAAACATTGGAAATGTGGAGGACATCATTACAGCTGGGACAACACAACGAGGGAACATCAAGAGGGTAGTAACCACCAAGTTTCTAGACTTGGGGATGAGTCGAAAGCCAAGAACCAGCAGGAGAATCTCATGGAAGCCAAAGGGCTTGGCCTTGAAAGTTCAAATTAAATAAGTGAATGTGGGACAGATCTGCAAAATTTTGAAATTTTGGATGTGTAAATTGTATATCTATTCCTAAGTACTGGAACACCGAGGATGGTGTTATTCCAAGGGGGGTGGGAATGTCACACCCTGGTTTTGACCCCATTTGCATACGTGATGTATATATTGTAATTAATCATGGTGTGGAGCTAAAGGAAAAAGCCCCACCATCGATTTTGTTGTGTTATGTTTCGGCAATTGGGATCGTTCCCGATGGTATATCGTGCCATCTGGCACATTATATTTTTGGCATAATGTAAATATACACTTTAATTAAAATGAACCTACAACGAGCTATGAAGGTGCAATGATAATGAAAAGAGCTTGGTTTTCCTAAGGATAAAGGGGGGGGTTGTTAAACCTTGGGCCTTTGGGGGGGAAATCCATGTGTCAGCTATTGAACCCATTTGGTTGTCACCCACCTTTTTGTCTTACTCACCTTTCCTTGTCTTATCATCCAACTACCACATTAAACACCTGATGTTAGTTGGGGCATTTATTGTTGGGTAGTGGTGGGTGTGGCAAGACTGTCGATCCTTTCCCACATTCCCCTCCACCAGCAGAGTCTTCATATTCACGTCGCATGGGAAGAGAAGCCACATTCTCTCCACTCTCCCATGACTCCATTATTAGATAGACAATTCCATTCTCCATGACCTGACTTATCCTCTCCTCATGCACAAGGTTCTCCTTTGTTTTTTGGACTCACACAGTGAGTTGGGAAGCCGTCTTCTGTCCCCCATGATTTCTTGTGAATGTGTTTTTATGTTATGGGCAGTGTGTATGTGTGTCCCCATATCAATTTGGGGTTCTACGTATGTGTTTCCCCTATCTAGGTTGAGAATTGGATCTCCTCTCCCAAATCTCAGACTGTGTATTTTCCCGTTGCTGCAGGGGTGAAGACGGGGCGGTTGCTCCTCCCCTGGTTTTGGGTTGCTGTGTGTGCAAGTATCTTTTAGGTTTCTTCTGATTTGTTTTGGCCATGCTAGGGCCAATAACAACTCTAAATCACCTTTCTTGGCTTGAGCTGTGTTCACCCTGTTTTCTTTTGTTTCCTCACAAAGCTGTGAATCGCTTGGTTTTACTATGGGTATGCAGTGGTTGGTCTTCAGACTGTGTGGAGTGGGATTGAAAGCTAGGTATGCTTGAGAAAACTGGTATTTGGGTGATACATAGACAGAGTTAGATGGCTCTCTTTCTTCTCCACAACCATGGAATAGCACTGGAAAGGGAAGTTAGGGCCTGAGGGATTGTGAAGCAGACAAGGGACTAATTCCTAGTGTTAGGTGTGTGTGGGTGTCTTAGAAGTTAGGCTAGCCCTGGTGTAGGCATACTTATCTCTCCAACAAGACCACCAGCTTAGCATTCAACTTCTCCCAACTCCTTGATAGCCTAATAAACCCTACTGTGTTAGCTTGGTATATTTGTGTACCTTGGCTATGTGTAAGCCTGCTTAGTTCCTTATTCCTCAGGGAATCATGCCCATCTCGGGGGTGGAATTGTTGCTGAGAGATTAAGGAGCACACTGGCCTATGGTTGGGTGGAACGTTACAGCGACCTAGCTGGTTGCGGGACAAATTCTACATAAGATAAGCATTCTTGACTATTTCATATCTACAATTACATTTACTGTTTAATGAATCATGATGAACATGTTGATGCCTGAATGTATGTTTTCTTCTATTGTATGTTGAGTAATTATGAATCCTTCCATGTTTTATGTTCAAGCATTTTGGTTTCTTTTATGTATGTTCATGTTCATCGGATAGTTGCCTGCATGTTTATGGTTATGGTAGCATCCTCTTCACTGGTCAGAGGGTGAGGGACATTACATGGCCAAAAATATAGTTATGTATAGGACCAATGAAGATGCTTGACTTCTTGCAATGGAAGGCATAGAAACAACCCAATACAATGCATTTAATGTAGGTAAGTTGGTCAAGAATACTGAGCAATATAAAGAAAATATGTCCTAGATGAAGGAAACTCTAAGAAAAGAAAGAGGAGATGGAAAGATTTAAAAAGAAAACATGATGATATTCTCTCAAAGTTTGAGAAACTCAAGGATATTAATTTGTCACAGTTATCTAGAGACTAAAAATAAGTCTCATCAAATATTAATAACAATAAGGCATGAAAATGGTGTAATTTTGCTACAAAATGAGTAGTCGCTATGTATATTCACACAAAGAATGAGTAATAGAATAAAATATCATGCTACAAGAATGAATGACAAAGCAATTTGAATTCCCAAGGAGGTCATTTGAATTGAATGAGTGAGTCTAGATTAACTGAATGTAAGCCACAGTCAACACTCCAGTTAACCACTGATCAAAACCTTAATTGACTCAACTAAGACCTAACTGAAGTTGGAGTGCAATAAATGACTGAGTCTAACTAAAATTAGGTCAGACACATGTCACAGCAACCCAACCAACAATTGGTAGTGCTTCAATGACTCCAATGAACCTCTATGAGGTTAACTAAAGTGTAACTGAACATCAGAAGTGGTTGGAGGTGCCACTATTGACTCCAGTTCATTAAATAATCAATTTAATGAAGGAGGGAACCTTCACTACTTTGTTTAAATAATTGTACCAATCAGTTAGTAATATGGGGCATTAATGACACTCAGATCACCCCCAGAGTGCTCTAGTTAGCCTCCCTGAATGTAGGAGAAGGCTAAGTTAGCCTCCTTGACTGAAGGTATCTGTGGGTGTGATCTAGTTGATGTCATATAGTGCTCCTCTTATGTCAATTAAGTCAATAATACTTATTATAGTGGTTTAACTAGGCCAAGTTGACCAAAAAGAGTGTGTATGGTGGTAAATGTCTCCAACAGCCCCCCTTAAGCTATACTCAAGAGGAGTAGAAAACATAAAATGCATAAAAATGATAGGGCCCTAGAAACTAAGCCATAATTAACCCTGTACAATGATGAAATTGAAACAATGCTCAAAAACAAACTAAGTGAGGAAAAGAGGGAAAACCCAGTGGGAAAAACCCCCCCTCAAGATGAACACTGAAAGTAGCCTAATCACCTTGGTGAAATCAACCCCAATAGTGAACGGAGGTAGATGTACTTCTTTTTTGAAAATCTCTTGGTGAATATGTCTTTAATCTACTCATCAGTCGGGCAGTATTGCAGAATGATGGTCTTGTCATGCACTAGCTCCCTGATATAGTGCATGTGGATCTGTACATCCTTGGTCCTCTGCCTGGTAAATGGATCTATGGATATATTAATAGCACTTTTATTGTCACAAAATAGGACAATGGACAAAGTACTACCAAGATCAAACTCTGAAATAATTCCTTGCAACCAAACTACTTGGATGCAAGCATTCACCGCTCCTCGATACTCGGCCTCTGTTGAAGATAACGCTATGGAAGCCTTCTTTTTGCTAGAACAGAAAATGAGGCCACCATCAAACATGAATACATATCTAAAAGTATACTTCTAATCAATAAAATCACCCACCCAATCGTAATCTATGTATCCAACCAGCTCTAGCTCAGAGTCTGCAGCATAGTGAATGTCGTAGGTCTTGGTTCCCTGAATATACTGGAGGATCCACTTGTATTCCTTCCAATGAATATCATGAGGCTTATGCATGTATATTGATACAACATTCATGGCATAATAGATATCATGCTTAGAATGTGTCAAGTACAACAAGCTACCAATCAGTTGTCGATAGATAGTGCAGTCCATTGGAGGTGTGCTTTTTCCTTCTTCAAGGCTGATCCCTGAGAGGAAAGGGAATGGTACAGGCCTACATTCAGCCATGTTAAACTTGAATAATAGGTATTATATGTATTTGGACTGAGTTACCATTATCCCAACATAATTTTTCTCAATTTTGAGCCCCAAAAATTGCTTTAGGAGCCCCAAATCACTCATTCCAAAGGCATTGTGGAGAGCAGTTTTGATGGCTGAAATGGAAGCAACTGTGCTACTTGTGATCAGTAAGTCATAAAAATATAAAACAATAATAATAAAATTACCATCATAATTCTGTATATACTCATTTATATCTGATCTACACCTTTGGAATTTTTGTGAGAGAAGGAAGGCATCCATATTGAAATACCACTCTCTTGGGGCCTGTTTTAACCCGTATCGTGACTTCTTTAGCTTGAAAACCAAAGATGGATCAGTGATGCATCCATAAATCTGCTTCATGTATATCTCCTCATGAATATTTCCATGCATAAAGGATGAATTAATATCCATATGATTCACTTCCCAGTGCTTAGATGCCGAAATTGCCAAAACTAGGCAGATGGAGTCCATTTTTGCAACCAGTGCAAAGGTCTCATGGCAGTCCACACCTTGGACCTGAGAGAAGAATTTTTCCACCAGAATTTCCTTATATTTTCAGGTTCTTCCATCAGCATCAACATTTATCTGAAACACCCACTTGCATTGAAGCAATTTCCTTCCCGGAGGAAGAGAAACTAGCTCCCAAGTAGTGTTTTTCTGAAGAGAATTCATCTCTTCATCCATGGCAACTTGCCATCTCAGATCCTTTCGAGCATGGTAGTAGGAATTTGGGTCTGAAATAATAATAAAATATCAAGTTTTTTATGGAAAATTATCAGGACAAGAGAGCGCAATACCTTCTCTTTGGAAATCAGACCGGGTTCTCCTTGGATCATCCAGATTTCCAATGTTATCTCCTGTGGAGGAGAGTGTATGTCGAGCCCATGTGGTAAGATGATTTTTTACTTCAGGTTCTGATTCAGAATTTGATGTTTTATTCACACTGATATCAGAAATCAGAGGATCCAAATCAGGGTTATCACCCCCAATTTCATCATCCAAATATTCAGTAGAATAGGAAGGAAATTTAGCAGTTTTCTCCTTCACTAGTTCCACCTCCTGAAGAGGCTCATCGAACTTGACACTCCTTTCGATGATGATCTGTTTTGTTTTGATATTCATCATATTGAAACATTTTGATTCATTAGGATACCCAATAAACATACATTCAATTCTTTGTGGTTGCAAAGTCCTTCTTTTATCAAGTGGAATCCGGGCCCATGCAGTGGACCCAAACACCCGTAGGTTTGACACATCTGGCTTGTGTCTGAAGTATACTTCGAAAGGGGTATTCCATTCCATGTATGAGTGTGACACCCTATTCTGAATTTATTTTTTATCATGCATGGCTTCAGCCCACAAATTTTCAGACAACTTCTTTGATTCCAACATACAGGTGGTCATCTCCTTGAGAGACTGATTCTTCCTTTCCGCTACACCGTTCTGCTGGGGAGTGTAGGGGATTGAATGTTGGACCTGAATACCACTTTGGGAGAATATTTGCATCAAATCATTACTGACATACTCCCCTCCATTATCAGATCTCAATATATTGATCTTAAGCCCAAAGGCATTCTCGATCAAGGCTTTCAGTTCAGAGAATTTTTCACCTACTTTAGACTTCTTTTTGAGAAAGAAGACCCATGTGTACCTTGAAAAATCATCAATAAAAGTCAGAAGATATATTTATCCATTCATGGATGTGATAGGAATCAGACCGCTGATATCAAAATGTATCAGCCCCAATATGCATGTAGCTCAGTTTGCCTTCCCTCGATCAAAATTGTGCTTAGGGTGTTTTCCAACCACACAGCCCTTGCAATTTCCAATGGTTTCCTTGATGACCAGGAGGCCTTAAACCATGGATTTTTCCTGTAATTTATATAAATATTTGAAATTCAGATGGCCAAACCTTTCATGCCACAGCATACTAACTTCATTTCCATGAGTCAGCAATGCGGTGGCCTTTTCATCCGCCACAAAATGGGAGAACTCATAGGATTTTGCATGATGGTTTGCAAGGCCTTTAGCAATGAGTTTCCTGGATGCAAGTTCCATTATCTCAACATAATTTGGGCTGAAAGAAACTCTCTTAGGTGCTCCTGTATGTGTCATATGATAAACACTAAGGATATTTGATGCCAAAGATGGTACATACAAAACATTTGAAAAATAGCCATTCTCAAGATCAACCATACCTTGTCCTTCTGAAATGATGGTGGAGTCATCTCCCATGTGGATGGCGATGTATTTGCTGGTCTCCAAGGATGAAAAGGAGTATATTTTATCCATCATGTGGTTTGAAGCTCCAGAATCAATCCAGAGTGCTTTGGACTTCGAAGTGCTTTCCATGAGGGCAAGACCTTTTTCATGCTATGGTTCCCGATCTTGCTGATCTCTCCTCCGAAATCTTTCTGAAATATTGATGTGATTTATCTCAAGGAGATAGGTAGCTTCATCAAGCTTCTTCTTCATGTAGGCATGTTTAGGATGGAATCCATTCCTGCAGTATGAACACTTGACTTTTTCCTTTCCATGATGTCGTTTCCCTTTGTTCTTCTTTGAGTTGGAAGACTCATCATGTTGTTGGTTTTCAACTTTAGGCTTAGGAGCTTTGAATTTAGTTTTTGGGTTCTTCTACTGCTTTCCTTTACCCTTCAGATCTTTGGGCCATGAGACACGGAGGGCTTGATCATGGGAGGATCGGATGATCCCCATCTGGACAAGCTTATCATGTTCACTTGTTAGGGACTCAATGAAGGCATTGAGTGTAGGCATCTTCCATCTAGGGGTTGTGAGCTTCCCTGCATGGAATGTAGAGACAGAAACTAAATAATCAGCTTCAATTTTGGAGAGTATGGCAAGGATGAGCTGATCATCCTCTTTCTCCACTTTGCATTGCTTCAACAGTAAGACAATGTGCTTGAACTTTGTGAAAAAGTCATTCAAGGTCTCGAAATTGGAGGGATGGAGAGACATCAATTCATTTTCAAGATGGTAAACTCTCAAATCATCCTTCTTTCCATACAGGGCTTCCAATTTGTCCCAAATTTATTTTGGAGTCTTTAATCCCGAAAGATGGAAAAGAAGATCTCAGGAAACAAAGAGGCACAAGAATCTGAATGCTTCATCCTTCTTGTTCAAGAATCTAGATTTGTCTATTGCAAAACCAGGCTCTTACTCAGTGTCCATGGTGACCCTATAGAGTCCTCTGGAGTGTAGCTAGATCTCCATGTCTCATTTCCATGAGTGGAAATTGAATGGAGTCAAGAGATCTATGGAAGAAGCCATCTGAATCTGCTGGAGTGAATGCTTTCACCCGTCAAAAACCTGAAAATCACAACAAAAGGGGAAATGTAAGGTCAAACAGCTTACACATTTTAGGATTTCATCACACCCAACATAGTCAATCAAGAAACCTTGATTAACAAGTTCTTTCCTTGGGGTATTAAGTGGTAAGCCTTGGCTTCTGGTGAAGTGCTGGATTTTTGAGCTATTGCTCAATTTTCATGTAACATCTGTCAAAAATCTTGTTTTTGAGAGATCTAAGCTTTGTCTTGTTGTGAGCTCTGATGCCATATTAATCTGTCACAGTAATCTAGGGACTAAACACGAGTCTCATCAAAGATTAATAACAATAAGGCATGAAAATGGTGTAATTGTGCTACAAAATGAGTAGTCGCTTTGTATATTCACACAAAGAATGAGTAATACATTACAAGATCATGCTGCAAGCATCAATAATAAAGCAATTTGAATTCCCAAGGAGGTCATTCGAACTGAATGAGTGAGTCTAGCTTAACTAAATGTAAGCCACAGTCAAAACTCCAGTTAACCACTGATAAAAACCCTAATTGAATCAATTGAGCCCTAACTGAAGTCGAAGTGCAATAAATGACTGAGTCTAACTGAAATTAGGTTAGACATATGTCACAGCAAGCCAACCAACAAGTGGTAGCACTTCAATGACTCCAATGAACCCTGATGAGGTTAACTGAAGTGTAACTGAACATTAGAAGTGGTTGGAGGCGCCTCTGTTGACTCCAGTTCATTAAATAATCAATAAATAATCAATTTAATGAAGGAGGGTGCCTTCACTGCTTTTTTTAACTTATTGCAACCATGAGTTAGCAATATGGGGCATTAATGACACTCATATCACCCCTAGAGTGCTCCAGTTAGCCTCCCTAAATGTAGGAGAAGACTAAGTTATCCTCCTTGACTGAAGGTAGGCGTGGGTGTGATCTAGCTGATGTTATCTAGTGCTCCTATGATGTCAATTAAGTCAATAATACTTAGGATAGTGGTTTAACTAGGCCAAATTGACCAAAAAGAGTGTGTATCATGGTAAATGTCTCCAAAAAAGGAAGCATATCAGGTGTTGGAATCGGATAAGGATGCACTAAAATTGTTAGTTGCAATCACTAACGTGGGGAAGAGAGATCTTGAAAGCAAGGTTTCGAAATTGGAAAATTAGAAAGTCACAGCTAACAAGAGAGGAGAAGAACTAGAGACTCAGAATAAACTTCTAGAGGAGCATATCAAGGTGGAAAATGAAAAAAATCCCGATGTAAATCCATTCTGTAATCAAGCATGTTTGTTGCAAAGAGAAATAAATCAGGTTCAATTGAAGTTGGTAGAGGAAATGTATAATATTAAACATATAGAGGCTATACTAAAGGAAATAGAACATGACTCATCAGAATTCATAAAAAGGTTATCAGAAGTTGCAGAGCTTGTGCAGAGTCAGCTGACTTGCATCGGAGCTAATAGATCCTTTCTGGATAACATGCCTAAAAATAGTACATAAGGATTGAAGATAGAATTGGCATTATTGAATTTTAGCAACAGATTAGTAGAAAGGTTGAGCACAACAATTGATAAAAATATAGAAAAGTATAATGATTTCTACAAGAAAAAGTGCTCAACTCACAATAAATGCCAAGCTTCAATAGCAGCTCAAGTCCAGGATTTCCCAAACAAATATCAACATTTAAAGAACCTCCAGAACAAGCTCCAAACAAATGAGGAAATCATTTATAAGATCGAAAGCATTGGCAAGGAAGCCATTGGATTTTGGGTTATACAAGCTTCAATTCATAAGCATCTCTTTGAAGAGTTGTGGGTGCAGACAACACCTAAAGTGAAGGAGATAGAATCTCAGCTATCCAAACATGAAGTGGTTGCACGTTTTCTGGAGCCAGTAGAATATTGAGTCATCAGGGAGGAAGCTCATGCATGGAGTGTTTTTATTAAGAAACCAGTGGGGCCCACATAAGAATTTGTTTTATCTCCATGTGGAAAATTTATGTAATATTTTATATTTATTCCAATTTTCCTAGTGGTGACACTAGAAGACAAAATTTTGTAATCGAAGAGTTAAGGATTCCTAAGAGGCTAAGGTAGCTGAAAATTCATATGAAATTTGTATAAATAGCAGTATAATAGAGATTAGAGAGGACTTTTTCTAGCACACATATGCTGAAGTTATTTGTATGAGAACTACTTCTTTTATAAATAAAGAGAACCAATTTTTTTTGGAGGAAGGACTGTACGAGTTTCAATATGGATTATGTGGATTGTTGAATATGAACTATTTCTATTTTAGCGTGCTACATAACTGTGAGATCATTCCAACCTGTTGAATTATTTATGCAGTTTATGAGTGGTTTTATTTTCTATTACAAATCTTGTGCAATGAATGAGTAATGAATGTGATTAACAAATAGAGATATTTTTTTTTATATTTTATGGTGTGATTATGTATGTCAAATTTGTCAACTACCTGTAGGATTCTACTTGCAGCATTATAATACATTACTCAACTTATAAAATCTCTACTCCCCTAGGGATAGGTTAGATAAAATAGATTAGAATAGATTAGTTGTTTGTTTGTTTTCGTAGAGTGATTGTGAGGAAAGAGAGGTAAGACGAGAGGTAAGAACCTACACATCTCTAGTGAGGTTCTTACTCATTGGTCACTTGCATTTAGTTTAGGAACTTGCATTTCATCCCTAAATATAAAATTACATAAACGGTGGATTGATCCGCAACTGGTAAAACTGATTTAAATATTTCTTTTAATTCTACAGTAGTCGAGTCGCTAACTGGACAGATTCCCCATTCCAAATGATAAATGATCTAATTGGGAATGGTTATTAGGGAGAATCCCTATTGTCGGTACCTGGAACTTTTCCAGGCATCAATAGAAGGGCACTTGGGAACCTTTCATTCTTTACCTTCTCATCTTTCATGAAGTCCACATATATCAAAAGTTCTAGAAAATTTTTCTCATAGGCCTCCATAGTCATGCTTCCCAACTTAAGCTCAAATAATTCCTCCATCTTATTGTCACAGTAGTTCTCAGAGAGGTATTATTTCTTAAACTTCCTCCAAGATATTTTGTCTTCATCGATGTCTTTCAACTTAACTAGTTGATCCCACTAGATATATTTTATAACTCTACTCTTTCCTCCATATTAGGTGTGTACTTGTTGGAGCAGGGTCCCGTAGCTACAGAAGAAGCTGCCAGTTTAGCGGACAGACAGTTTTAGCGGATAGACAAGATAGAGCTACGACGCCGTAGTAGGTTTCTAGCTATAGAGCAGAGCCGGAAACCATGAATTTTAAGATAGAGAAGTTAAGGAAGACGACGGTACTTGAGCGACCGAGACGAGAGAGCTCACCCACTGCATTGAAGGCAGCGGCGGAAGACAGGAGGGCTCAGCTACCCTCATAAAGGAAAAGGAGTAACGAGGCTGAGGCATTGAAGACAAAGGACAGCAAGGGAAGCGGTGCCAGTACCCATGGTCAGCGCTGGGAAGCATGGAAGACTGTAGGCAGCTGTGGTGAAGGGAAGCGGTGCATAGTACCCATGATCAGTGCCGGGAAGCATGGAATACCGCAGAGAGTTGTGGTGTGACGAATAGCAGCTACCTCAAAGTACAGATACGTCAACTGTCACTAGTTAGGGTTTAGGTTACTGTTGGGATAGGCCCATAGTGTTGTAATGGCGAGACCTTCGGGCCGCCTATAAAGGGATGTATTTTTTATTGTAAAAGGTTGGCGGGTGGGAATTTTGAGCAGTTTAAGCCATCCAGCTAGCTAGTTAGCCATTAAGTCTGTTAGCTCACAGCTACCTTGTATTGTAATAGAGTGAGCTCTAGTTCTGTTATTAGCTTTAGTATCTTACTGTAACCAGTAGCTGGTTCATAAAGCACACATGTAACGATCCGCAGGGATCAACAGAGAGGGAAGAGTATATTGTAAGAGAGACAATATAGAGATAGAAAAGAGATCTAAGAGAGAAGATTTCAAGCTGCATATGCAGTGTAGCAGAACTATGTTTACCTTCCCCTGAGCTATAATAGAAACATAGTTCTGTGGACATAACTTCCATCCTAGAGGTGAACCATGTTAAAATCAAGTGTTATGTGATTGAGTTATGTGTTATGTTTGCTTGTTGCATCTAACAGTTAGTATATAAGACTTTGCTTACAGTCTAATGTATGAATGCATTATTCAATTTGCAGTAATATAGAAGGATAGATATAAGTTGAAGTCTTTGGCATGTTGTATGCGGGTTCATTTATGCTTGCTTGAAACAGTCACTAGTCGCAGTGTTAAATATCCTGTCATGTTGAGTCCTACAAGTCAACACGAACAACGCTAAGTGCACTAAGCCATGGGAGTAGGATATCGCAGGGAGGCGATACCGCATCGGCAGAGGAGCTACGGTGTGCGATACCATAGGTTAAGTACTTAGCATTGGGAATAAGTTACGTGTTTCCTGGTGCGCAGAGATGCAATAAGGCTGGAGTCATCGCGAGTCGGTGGAAGTTGCTAGGGGTGTTGTTGGTTAAACACACCAAACCCGGGTCTGCCCATGATAGCCAACAGTACTAATGCAACTGGAATAATTTCCTAAGTCCTAACAACCATGCTTTATCATCTTCTCCTTGCTTTACCTCACCATCAAGAGTTGGGGGCTTGATTCTTCTCAACTCTCCTACTAGTTAATCCTAGGTAAACCTACTCTTATTGTATCTCACTGGAGATCTTTAAGGACTTCTCTATGTACTTCTTGATGCATACTACTTCTTTCTATATGAGTGATAAGGTCTCCTTGAAGCTGATCTATACCTCACATAACCTCTTTTCTAACTTTTTTCAGCAGATCTTTGGATGGTCTTCAATGATTTTAGATCATTCATAATCTACTCTTGGATATGAATTATTCTTTCATTATCATCTATACACTTCCTCACTAAATCCTCCAATCTTAACAATTTGTTGCTCCTCTTATGTCTAGTTGACCTTCTTCCCTCAACAAACTCCTCTTCGGGAGTATATGGTCTCCGTCCTTCCTCAAGATCCATCCCCAATATCTAACTTCATACTATTGAAATTTTACTTGTTGAATACTTAGTCTTCACATGTTTGATTAAAATATCAGTTGTAGTGGCCACACAGCCTGCTCAATCAATCATTTGGAACTGCAATGTGTTTTTTATTAACATTTTGTTAGTAAACTATGCATTAGTATAAGCTCATTATCATTAAAAAAACCTACTTTTATTCTTATTTATAAAGAAACTAGACAACATTTATAAGTTACAATATACCTAGTTGGACAAGTGGGGCGGGTATAAATCCTTCCAATATTTATTCTTACTAGATGAACTTTAGGTCCATAACCATACCAATATAACAGTTTAATTAACTAACTCACATGTGAAATTATATTAAGGTGCATGCATCCAACCTATCTAATGCAAATGCATGCTTACAAGGTGACTTGAAACTTCGCAGAAAGCCCAATAGTCACAATTTTGAAACCTTAAGGTCTAATACCACTTGTGATGTCCCTGGACCTTGAGATAAGGCCAAAGTGCTAAAATTGAGACTAACTTAATTTTGAAAATAATGGATATATATAAATTACTATTTATCTAACTAACCATTCACCAAGTAAATTAAAACTTTTAATTCTAGAGATTGAATTATAACTAAAGTTGTGACACTTAATTAATAATTTACTAAGTGCAAGATAAAGGTTGTAATTGAAACAACAACATCAATAATTCATGATAAACATCATATTCGGTGTGAATTGCTAATTTATGTATTTTTTGTTTGTTTGATAGCATAGTTTATAAATAATCAATTATCTAATTTTTCGGTGTTATTATGTGTGTGTTGTTAGTGAGCATAAAGGGTAAGGAAAACCACATTTCATGGACCATTCATATGCTTCAATATACAGCCACACCGTTACCATAGAAAACAAAGAACAACGTATGCAACTTCAGCCCTCAAAATCGGCTCCCGATGATTGTCCGCTACAGTCATCTCTCACTAATAAAAATTAGATCGTATGGATGCCACCCTCCAGCCATCGGTTGATTTTACATTTAGAATACAACGATCATCCTTAGATATGAAACTAAGAACAAATATTCAAACAAATGATTTACAAACAAATGACAGGTGCGCTCATCTTGGCACCAGAAAACTGTTGGACCAAAATAAACATATCTTGGTCATCCAGAAAGATTTTTCAATGAAACGAAAGGTGTTGTTTGCTGGAAAAGATGCTCCATACACAATGGAACAAGTATCACAACACATAAATTAGCGTAGGTTCTCTAACCATATCATATGGTTTCTCCCCTCTCAATACAACAGAGCCAAAATTACTTTTTTGGTTAAGAGGAAGAAGAATAGAGATAAGGTAATGAGAAGAGAAACTCAATCCATATTATATGAGATTCATCCTTCCTCCATGTAGGTCGTGAAATTCAATACATGAAAACTCAAACAACCAATCAGCCATCATTGCACATATACCAAATAAAATAATGTAATGAAAACATAACATAACAAAAATACTTTATCTCAAAATATGGGCAATTGGCTGCAGCAGGACAACTTTCCTCCTAGCCGTAGACAATGTCAAGCATTCCTCACTTGAATGGGTCACCCCTGAGTTGATACCATGGATCCATGGGTAGAGTCTTACTTAGTCTCACTACTCTCGAAAATACCTATTCCAAGAAACACAATGCTTTCCACTACTACTTTCATGTCTGTGTCCACTGCCTATAGGATGTGACCTAGCTCGCCATTCCCATTTCCTGGATTTCTATGTGAGAACCTAGACTAGTAGAATGATATAATAAAATAAAATGGAAACAAATAGACTCACTCTAAGTCTCAACACACTCTCATTAATATCAACATTCCAACACTGCTAGATAGCATAATTCACATGGTCCAAAGCTCAAGATTAACTTCAACAAGGATATGGCATATGAATTTATAGCATAAGGAGGACAACTCTAACCCAAAGAGATTAACACAAATTAGAGAGAGGTAAGTTTTAAGCTTCATCATGGATAATTAACTTGAATTAATGGAGTGGTGGCTTAGTGAAAAGATTCCCTTTCCCGAATTAGCACCATAAGGAGGAGTTACCCAAAAACTGAGTGGAGCCATGAAGAGAACATGGAGGAACACTAATGCATAAATGGGGTTACAAAACATCAAGGAGGTAGAAATAGGTGATAAATGGCATCTAATAGGGTCATAAATATCATGGAAGCACAAAAATACGATCATCAATGCATGGTGTAAGAGTGGAAGCTAGAAAATAGCTTATAGACCCTAAAAACTAGGAAAAGGGCTCATAAATGGCCATAAACACATAAATGTGATGAAATATTTTCCCAAGGAGGGTTCCCTAGGAAATAGGGTGCCACTAAGGTGTGCACAATATGAAATATTAACTCCATCATCCATAATTATTGAGAATAGGGTTTGTTGTACAAGGTTTGTGTGACTAACATTATTAATCTCACCAAGGTGAAAATATGAATTGGGATGGAAAACCTTAAGTCGACAACAAGTTATAAGGTTTTATGGATGTCCCCATTCCCCCTCACTTTGTGGAATTCATGGTCCCCCTTACTCATTTAGTTTCCCTTGTTGAGCCAATTGTTAATTTAATCAATCATTAACAACATTCAAAGAGAGCATAGATGCTATTAATAACATTAACATTAATAGTAGTTCCAAAGTCCAAAGTCACGTTATCAAACATTAATAATAAGTCCTTAATCAAATTGATCATGAAAAGGAGCATAATTCCATAATCGTATAAAATATCGTAAGTCCATAATGCAAAATAACATAAGTCACATGAAGGATCATAAGTCTGGGGCTTAACAATTGGGGTATTGCATTGGGTAATCTATTTGTCTTTGAGTACTACTCATTCCTAGAGTCTTCTTACTCATTTGAGTTGTCCAAGAATACTCCCAACATTGGTTGCATTAGGGGATTAGTATCATTATCATCAAGTCAGCACTACCAAGTCATGCCATGCCCATGTTCAAGAGATATTTGGTCATTCATTCACTATTTGTAATCAGCTTACATTCTATCATGTTGTTCATCTCTGAGTTAGTCTCATATATCACTTTATTGTCTGGTTTACTCTACAAAATATGTGATCTTGTTTCATGTCGATGATGGGTAAAAACATCATGGCCCTACTTCAATGAGTCAATTCTTGTCAACTTCAACACAGCATCCAGGGATTGAATCTAGAAACCAATCAAGTACCTTGGGCCTGCATGCCTCAATGGTAGGTTACCTCCCTTTCAACATGAGTTTACATCATTGACTCTTGATTGAAATATACCATTGAATGTTTGACCTCAAATCCTTAATTCACATTCAATGGTATGTACTATGATACATTGGGAATCATTGACATCAATAGTGATTTCTCTCGCACTTGTTAACGGTATACATTAATGAATGGTAATCAAGTGGTTTCTACCATGTTCAACTATAAGACATTGTAATCACATGGTTAGATTTGTATCGTTGTGGGTTCAGTTTGAATACCCTGAGTTAACTAATATCTTTCCCGGGTTGTGATGGATTTTTTTTTAGTCTATTACACGGGTCCACTTTGTATTGGTCATCGATGTGTTATCATCTCATCATGGATCTACGATTGTGTCTAGTAGCCATGCTTGTGTTCAATCGATCTCTACTACCATGGATCTGCAATGTATTAGTCAGTCACCATGTTATGAGTCATGTGATATTTGAGTCAGTTGTACTGCAACATCTTCCAACCAACATCCTTTTCTTTGATTTCTTCACTTCGCAAAGTGTTTCACCTATCACATTAATGTATCTTTGTTCTTTGGGGGAATTTTGTTACACCAAAATCTCGTCATCATGAGCTATGTGTCAAATTTGTTCCTAAATCCCTAAATTTTCCTTAGTTAAATTGCATTGAGTATGAGGTTGTCCCTATCCTTTTACCTACTCTAAGTAGGTTGGCGCTCCTTCCCTTTAGTCAGGTCTTCTAGGCCCTAGCTAACACACTTTTAACCTTGACAGGGTGTGCCACCGACACACTTAGCCTTCTTCCAAGGTGTTTCATCCCTACTCTAGCGCTCGGTCTTTTCATGTAGGGTGTACTAGGGGTGATTAAAGTGGATCATTCAAAGCTTCGAGGCCCCTCTCAAAGTTAGATAAGGTGGAGGGTCATCCCTAACTTCTAGGTGAGGTGGAATTCAGTTCCCTAACCTAATAGGAGGATCCCTTAGACCTCTCTCCATAATATTCAACCTACTCTATCCCTTTAGCCTTATAAATATGAATCCTCTCTCCATTGTGAAGGGCGGAAGGACAATAGTACTCTTATGCTGGTGGAATTTCTTAGGTGATCCCTACTCATCCTTTGGGAGGAAAACTATCATTCTTTGGAGGATTGGCTTGGAATGTTGGATGGAAGGTTACAACATTAAGGCTTAGGTTGTGACATTATTTCTCTATGTATTTATATGTATTTCCCTTTATTACAGTATTACAAAATATTTCCTTAAATATTTCTATGTTGATAATGTTTAGAGATTTCTTCCTTAACTATTAGCTTAGATCAATTCATATCTAGACATGCTTGTACTGTTTTCTTGTTTCCATTTTCTTTACAGGGCTTTGCATCCTGATTTCTGAGAGCTCTGGAGCTTGGATCAATAAAGAGGACAAGGATTTGCAGACCTCAGGTAAGTGATCTATCTGTTTAAGTTGCATCTCTATTGATTTAGGAAAGTAGATTATATTATGTATTGATTTGTTCTAGATCCACCTGGACTATGGAGATCTTTCTTGAGTCCGCTTGGGTAGATTTATCTGCTAACATTAATGAACTTCCAGATGGTTTTGTCTTTTGCGGTGTATTTCTGATGTTGATATTATGAATATTATGTTTATGATGTGATTTTTATCAACAATTTTGCATCTTATGTCGTATTTCTTTAGTTATGTGGAATGCATTGTCTTGAAAGATAAGTTAGATATGAATCATGTGTTTTCTATACTATTCGAGTGAAATCTGTGATCATGCCATATATATGTTTTCTGTTAAATGAAAATGATGCAAATTATTGTTGTGACTTTCACTTTAATGTATGTCAATGTCTTTGTTAGTATGAATCTAGGTAATTATGATCATGATAAGTAGATCTATCTAATGGTATAATTATAGTCTTTGATTTCTGGATGATATTGTGATAGGGTAACATATAGCCCCAAAGTCGTCTTCCCACTATAGAAACTTGGTTCCTGTGTCCCTCCCTATGACATATCCGAGGTGAGACTACACCTTCTCCGTAGGTGTTGCTAGAAAGGTTTAAAAATTTATGTGTCGATGTCTAGGGAGTTTGTGTCGGTAGTTATCGACAACCGACACACGAGTATCAACAAATGGTTCTATTTTCAGGACTATAGTGTGGATAAGAAGAGGACATTTCGTTGCATCCTACGAATCCAAAATTCTAGGATTGGTTTGATAAGAAATCTTGAGATTTTGTCGAATACGAGAACCAGAATCCAAGATTAATGACAGAAAATTGATTGGGGAAATACATTTACTCTGATAATCATGAAATATTTTTCTCTGAATTCCCAATAGTACTATACGAGTGGTTGGCGCATTTTAATTTCTAGAAGAATAATTTCCAGGAAGGTGAACCTGATCAGTGGACTATAGAGCTAATCAAGCAATTGCGAAAGGTAAACAACAAAGATTCAAGGGCTATCGATGTGTGGATAGAAAAAAATTTGAAAGGTTATATTACTGAGTTCATTGTCAACACAGTAAAATCTTACAGTGATGCTAAAAGATAATTTTTTAAAGGACTAAGAGGAATATTTATATTTTCGTTACAGTTGTGGATTAATATGCTCATTTGTGAAAAAGGAATACTACAGATAAATTCTGATGAGTAAATACCTAATGTGCAGAGGATATGGGTATTTTGAAGGTGTTGTTTAGATGGAATGATACGCGGTAGATGTATGGGAGTCATGACGAGAATGTGAGGGAAGCATTGGAAGAGTGTGGTGCCTTCAAAGTGGGGTGAGGTTCTGACAAGAAAAGAGGAGGACTGAGGAGAGTTATGGTGTGAATGGAACCGAAAAATATGAGAAGGGACCAAAAGGGACTAAGAGACCTTACAATGCTATAGGAAATGACCAGTCTACGCTCAAAACTAAGGACCAACCCAAAGCTACAACATACCTACAACTCTATGTATTGCACAAAACTTAGGAGGGAGAAACATGATTTCATCACAAGCATATCTGACGTGTCATCATAACGGTAATAGTAATGGATTGACAAGCACTGGAAGGAGACCAAGATGGAGGGTGACGAAGTGAAGCTACCCTTGTTTCAAGGTAATGGTACCGAGGATCCTGAATAGTATTGGTTCTTATGTGAAGCAGTATGGATGATCAAACAAGTACAAGACGAAGATATCAAGAAAGGACAATTAGCGATGAATTTTCAAGGTCGGGAGTTGGACTAGTACATGAAATTCACACAAGTACCGATGGGGCATCCCCAGAAGACCCTAGCACAAATCATGACTGGATTGATCGAGGAATTCAAGAAAACTAAATCAAAATCATGGTATATTACCGAATTGAAGGAAATACATAAATTCCCCAACGATTTCGTATGGGACTTCGATCAGTGATTCAAAAATATAATGGACAAGTTTAGATTTGGAATGAGTGATGTGCAACACAAAGAATGGTTCATTGTGTCCTTGGTACCCTATATCTACATGTCTCTAATGCAATAGGAGACCGCTTCTCAGGTGGAATCCCTGGAGATCGCAATGAATTTGGAGGCTTCACCAGTCGATGAAACAGGGATTGACATGAGCCAGATCTAGTCACTATTGGTGAACCTTACTATCCAATTAAAATATATTAAGAAGGGAAACTAAGTCTCTGAAGAAGTATGGTGCAGTCGATGTCAATCTAAAATACATAACAAGATTCAGTGTCTGAATTTTTGTGAATACTTACAGTCAGGGGCACCGAATCCACTGAGTTAAGGAGGATTATCTTGGTGCTGAATCTATTAAACAAGAGGGAATCAATCATAGGAATGTGTATATTTACAAAAGGTTGTGTCGAAACCAACTAATCTATTCTGTAACTTTTGTCAATCAGTTGGTCATCAAGCAAAAGAATTACAGAGCTTACAATTTGTTCCAAGAAAGGACGATGGATACATACTTTATGAAGGGAGAGGAGAAACGGCTAGTGGAAAACTCTATTCGCATTTGTATTATAACCAGCTAAAACCATAGTATAATCAGTCATAGTATAGTCAGTCGCAACCACAGTATAACCATCTGCAACCGTATTATACTTAGTTGTAGTATAATTAGCAAAAACCACAGTATAACCTACAACAAAAACAATCTAACCAACCACTGTACAACCAACTGTCATACCAGAAGCAAGGAGGATTTCATAGAGGAAGTAATGGAGGCTTTGGTCATGGAGGAGCTATGGGTCGAGGACGTGGACCATTTACGTGCTATAACTACAGAGTACTAGGACACTATCAGAGGGATTGTCTGAATCTAGTAGACCGATGTAATTATTGTAGCACAACATACCACACGATCGAGGTTTGGAAATTGAACCCAAGTGATAGAACAATTACACTCACAAAATTGCTAATCAAACATGCGAAATTACCAACAAAGGAGACTGAAATTGGAGCATAACACTAATCTGTATTGAATAAGTGTACAATAGCCAACCTTATGAATTCATAGGCTTCTACAATATATAATTACATGAGATATTTGAATACATAAGGATGCCATTAAAAATAGTCAAAAAGTAGGCTTACTAAATCTACTCAAATCCCCCATAGGTGGATAACGCAGTTTCCAAATCCACTTAGAGGCTCACAAATTGGCAAAGCCAAGTATGCAAGCTAATAAGGGATGGAAAGAAAACTCATACATGCTTTTATTAGGACAAAAGGGTGGAGGATGATGTTGGAAAAAAACAAGTCAATTACACCTAGTCTTGCTTTCCCTTTTGCCTTATTTCTAAATAAAACAGGCAGCTTTGCAGAAAAAGCAGATATGCGCTTTGGAGGATATGGAATAAATACGACATGCTAAATATGGTTTCCAGAAGGTTTCCCAAGTGCTCCATGACTCAGTTTTAGCAAGTTTGACTTCTATGACATGTGGAAGACAACTTGCATATAGTGGAATATAGGAAACTAGGAAAATAAGACAAAAATGAATTAATTAATGTCTAAGGTAGGTAACTATGGGTTGATTATTCTAAAACCCCCCATTAAGCCTAAATTTATGAGTAAAAATAAGAAAAATATAGGTCCTAGAAGCAAGGCTTAGTCACCCTTTACATATTGCATGTCCATTTAACCAAGGAAAGAGGCAAAAACCCAGTGGGAAAATCCTCCCTTAAACATGGATAGTAAAACAATTTTTGAAAATATTGTCATCAATCATGCTTCAAAGCCTGATCAGAAATCCCCAATAGTGATTTGAGATTTCTGAATGTCTTCTCACAGAAAACTTTGGTGAAGATGTCTGCTACTTGTTCTGAAGATGCACAGAATTGTAGGCGAATGGTGACATCATGCACAAGCTGTTTGATGTAGTGCATATGGATCTCAATGTGTTTGGTTCTCTATCTCTGAACTTGCATATTCGAAGGGTGATCTAATTATCACAATAGATAATAGTTGAAAACTCATATTTGAATCCACACTCACCAAGTATTCCCTGCAACCATAAACATTGAGTTGCTGCATTTACAACTCCTCTGTACTCTGCTTCTGTAGATGAGAGTGCTATGGCACTCTGCTTCTTGCTTAACCAGTTGATTCATCCTTCTGTAAGCATGAACACATATCTTGATGTTTACTTTCGATCTCTGTTGTCACCTACCCAAACACTGTCAGTAAACCCAATCAGATCAAGACCAGATTTAGCTTTGTAGAAGATCCCGTGAGTTCTTGTTCCTTGAACAAAGTTAAGGATCCTTTTGGCTGCTCTCCAATGAATCTCATGAGGTTGATCCATGTATCTTGAAGCCACACTAACTGCATAGGAAATATTAGTTCAAGTGTGTGTAAGGTAAAGCAAACACCCAATCAACTGCCTATATAGTGTATTATTTACCATAGGAGAAGAACCTGCTTCTTCAAGCTTAACTCCTGAAAGGAAGGGAGTCTTGCTTGGCTTGCAATCTTTCATGTTGAACTTGTTTAGAAAATCTATAGTCTTAGTTGGACTGCTGTAATTTAATTCCATGTTGGGATTGAGCAATTTCGAGACCTAAGAATTGGCTCAACAATCCGAAATCAGTCATAGAAATTGCATGGTTCATTGCATCCTTCAAGGAGGTAATCTCTTTCTTTGAAATTCCTGTAATCAGAAGGTCGTCCACATACAAGACAATAATCATCAAAGAACCATGAATCAGCTTCAAATAAACATTAGGATTAGAATTGCATAAAAAAAACTCAATGACAACAAAGAGCCATCAATCTTTGCATACCAAGCCCCGGGGGCTTGCTTGAGCCCATACAATGATTTCTTTAACCTGCACACAAAGATGGATTAGAATCAAACCTGTAGCGGGGATTTCTCCTTGCTATAGGGGTAGGAATGGCTAGTTTCCTGCTAGTGGTGAATGTAGAAAATAAAAACGGAATGTAAATGGACAGAACAGTAAACTAAACTAAGAGCAGAAAGAAGAGAAGCAATGTGAACCCCTCTGCAAACAAGGGTTAGGGTTTTGCTTCCAAAGACCTGCAAACAAATACTAAGCTACAATAGATTGAAATACCTGCAAAACAATGTTAAACATAAAACCTACAAATGGAAATAAGGGTTAGAAAGCAAAGAAAACTAAGAAACAAATAAACAAGACATGAAAGACAAGTTATACCTTCTCTAGTGGAAATGGGCCACCATTCCCTAGCTTGTGGAAGCACCTCTCTTGGATGGGGGAGAAATGGCTCAATGGAGATGGAGGAGAGGGAGTGGGTGGCTTGAGAGGAAAACTTTTCTCAAGGCATCCACGAGTAGCATAACAGTATGCAAGGGAGAAGTGTTTTGAGAGTGACCCGCTGCCCTCCTTTTATAACTTTTTCAAGGGGTTTTAGGGTTTTAAGCCCTTGGTCAGGGCTTTCGCCCCTTTTTGGGGATTTTTTCCCCTTCCACCCTAACTTTAGCTCTGTTAATGGTTTTAGTCCCTTTTTGGGGGATTTAGCTCCTAGGAGATGATTTTGGGCTCCTTTTTGGGGTTTTTAAGCCCTTTTCTTCATCCTTAGGCTATTTTGAGGGTGTGGGGGTCTAATGGAGGGTCGTGAGATGGTGTCCTTGGGCGGTGTAGGGCATGGAGAGCTGAGTGGGAGATTTTTGGGTTAACAGATTTCCCCTTGATGTGTGAGGGCAGGAGCTCAACATATGGCCGACGGACATCATAGGATTTGTTACATAGACGTGGTGCTTCCAGGGCTAGGGCATGGTGTCTTTTGGTTTTTGTATTAATATGGTTCCCATCAATGGGTGAGATACAATAAATGTGTGACATGTATATGGATGAGGCGGGCATTCCCATGCTCATGACAATGTCAAAAGAATAATTTGATCTATGCTCTAAAATACAAGAGCCGATCATATACCACTGATGTTACAATAATGGTTGCCTCCATGTGAGGCTGAATACAATGATGATCTGGTACATTGGACCCATGGCATTGTCATGGAATGCTATATCTTCATGACTGATGGTCTGCTAGATCTAGTACATAGCTATGTGGACTCATTGATTGAGAGTCAGAGTTATGTGGTACAAGTATGCTGCATCAATCATAAAGGTACATCGAAGCACTGCTAGGGCTTCTGAACACTGTCTCCAACGCAACCTAAAAATCACAAGGGACGTAACCTATTTAGGTCCCTCAAGTAGAATCCTCAATGCGGTATAGTCGAGTGACATTCGAGGTCTTCAACCAAGTACTGTGCGGACCAAACCTGTACGAATCTCAACAGTGTGATGATGTAGTTGAAATCGAGCATGTGAGAAACAACCATCCCGAGAGGCACTAAGGGCTCCTCTCAAGTGGTCCAAGGAACTCATCAATAAGGTTAATGAAACTAGGATATAGGGACCTCTAGGTCTATCCTCTGGAATATATGCATTGCATCGATAGAGGGAGACCTGCCCCTAGTCAAGGAAATGATGTTTCCTTGACCAGGAGCGTGAAGGAGATAACCAAAAGGTGTGAAGCAATCTGCAGACTGACTCACTAAATTGGTGGGGGGGGGGGGGGGGAAGGGAAAGAACTGAATAGGGGCAGGGGGGGTGTGGGAGACTCAAAAAAAAATTGTTCAGAGTATGACGATAGGGCGGACCAGGTAGCAAATGAAACTTAATTCATGGGAATGGGATCATAGCTGTAATACCAGGGATGTCACTGTAGATGGGAAATACTTGGAGGTAGACACTTTTGATATTGATGGGATCCAAGGAAGACACATTGTAGAGTACTCTAAACAAAGGAGACTTGATATGGGAATGCTGCCAAACTATTTGTTGTGGGGTGGTGTCTAGGGAAACCATTATGGTACGATTTCATGGATTTTTGGTGAGCATGAGAAGGTAAATGCTCGATGGTGCTTTCAATTTTAGAGAGTCTGAAAGCATGAAGAAGACTCTAGTGGGGACTCTTTTTCGTTGGTACTTTCCTGTGCCCGAAAAAGTATAAAAGTATACATAGGAGAGCTCTCCCATCCTGTAGGGGATGAGATACTTCTTTACCATTGGTAGTCCAATCAGGTCAAAAAAGGTTAAACCTATATTGACTGGACGGTCATTCAAATACTTTTACAAGCATGAATGAAACCAAGTTTTCTCGACGATCTTTTCTTGTTGAGACAGCTGGAAAAGAGCTTAACGACAACCCGTGGTGAGATTTTTCATGAAGTGCAACCCCTCTGCCCGAGGAAGCATAAACGTATGCAAGGGGGAATGGTCTTGGCTTGAGTGTGCCAAGGAGATCCTTTTCATGAAATGGTCTACATGGTCCATAAAAGGAGGTGAACAAGAAGATGTAGATGCCCTTTCCTATACTTTAGCGAGAGAAAAAGGAAGCAGCTGCGCTCGGAAATCTTTTCATTGTTTTAAGGAGTCAGAAAAGAGCTTAAACGAAACTCCAATATGGTCAACTGATTGCAGTGGCATAAACAGTGCCCCATGTTAGGACAGTGGACAGAGGTCCAAAGGTCATTCGCGCAGTATGGATGGAGAAGAAGGCTTTCAAACATACCAATACATGCACGGGATAGATCGCGGTAGAGGCTTGTGAGTTGGTGCGACAAAGGCATTCGAACTAATGTGGATCTTGGACAGAGGTCAGGAGAGCGTGTGTGTGTGTTGCGATGGACAAACTTGACTACATGCGATGTGAGTGCAAGTCCGAGGGCACTTTTATGCCGAATACGTGTAAGAAAAATAAATGGTTTTGTGGATGATGGTCTAGATGTCCACATAAAGTGTGGTGGAAAAGACAATTATAAATACAAAAATAAAACTAAAACTACATTCCTTAACTGGTGGTGGCCCAAAAACTTGCATGAGTTGCGGTCGGAAAGTGTGATACAAGTACAGGTCCATAGACACTTGCATTGTTATGTCATGGCTTGTCAATCGAGGTGACTGGTGAGAAATGGTCCTCAAATTGATTTATTAAACATGAGACAATGGTCTCATAAAGAGATAGAGGGTGGAATTTTGAAACCAGTGGCACAAACGTTGTCTCAAACGGAGTCTGTATGGTCCTGTTATGTCGATTGGAAGAAATTAAGTCAAATGGGGCCTATAAAAGGGGGGGTCCACATGGTGAAGTGTCATTGTCACTATTCATTGTGGAGTTGGAGAGGTGGGCCCTAATTCTTCATTTGTTGATTTCTTTTGATCCGACCGATGGTTTCGTGTGCCGCGACTTGTAGGCAAAAGCTCTCATTAAAACTCATCTTTTTGGTGGTTTATTTGTTGGATTTGGTCACCTGGAGGCCCCCCATGAGTAGTTTGGGGTTTCATGGGGGACAAGTTGCACCTTTTGAAGGAAAAGGTGCACCTGTGGGGCAATTTTGAGTGTCTTGGGCACTCCTTTTGCCCAAACAGGTGCTCCCTAGCCTCTTTTTGGGTGTTTTTTGATGATGGCAGTGGCTCACATCAGGGTTTTTGCTTGTGCAGGATGCCAGAGATCAAGTGGAGAGAGAGAGACTACAAGAGTGTCAGGGATGCATCCTTACATGACAAGAATGTTAGAGATACATTAGTCCATTGCGGATTGCTGAAATTTATGAGGATACCCCTCATGCAGGGCTTGCATTTGCTAATGCAAACACTGATAGGTTTATAGGATGTTGACAAGGAGGTGTTGCTCTTTCAGGGCCGGTGCATTGAGATTATGTTGGCAGATGTATACTTCATTACTAGGCTCCCTATGTTGGGAGTGGTTGGTGACTTGGTACCTGTGTTGTCTCGAGGGGAGACATCCAAGGATTTGTGTGATCGTCATTGTTACGCTACGGCGTACATGCGTGGTTCTTACATCCCGATGTGTGACATCAAGGATTTGTCCACACAGGTGGTGGGGATCTTATTGCAGTGTATCTTGGGTTCCACAGGGAGCCATAATATTTCTAGTGGTTAGCTACAGCTAGTAGAGTGTGCTATAGGTGGCACGTATTATGCATGGGGCTAGATGTATCTGTAGGTTGTTCGGTGTTAGCTGAACAAGTCGAATACTACTGGCACTGGTTTTTCTTTTGGCTCCTTCTTGTGTGATTTCTTCTTTGAGAAAGTACCTACACTTCCTCCTCATCGAGTTGTGCAGGATAGTGGTCCACGAGAGCTGAGGATGTATAGATGGTGCCAGATGATGATCCACGATGGTGGCGATAGAGTGGGCTGCTTTTTCACTGAGGAGTTGTTGGAATAGTGGCTCTAGATTCTTGTAGTGATTGAGGAGTACCCGTATGCAGGTATGGATTTTTAGGGGGACCCTGAGATGCCCCGACCTCCTAGACAAGTGTGGGGACCAGCTGGTATGTATGCGTGATGTTTTTATGTTCATTTTTATACATAGTGTAGTTGAGTTGGTTGGTATTTTTCATGTTGATATATGTGGACTGATGGTGTCCTTGTTTGTATGTGCAAATGTTGGTCCTCGCTTGTCGCCTGGGCATTGGAGACGGGTTGTTACCATAGCTCCTACGGCGGTTCCTGTCGGGATCTCCCGCAAGCAGCAGTAGGATATGGATGGACTGGTGCCATATATGGAGAATTTTGCTACTAGAGTGTTAGATGATGGTTGGCAGCACCTGAGTACTAATATGATTGCCACTATTCACAACCTTCCTCCAGAGTTGACTGGTGTGATGAGGAAGATGGTGGTGGTTTGTGAGCACTTTCGCCGAGCGGCGAGAGGTGATCTTCCTGCAGAGGATGAGTCCTCTTCGAAAGATGATGACATCAATTCAGATGACGAGTCTGAGTCAGATTAGTAGTCTAGTGAGGCTGCCCCGAGTGTGTTGGTGCACTTAGGGGTTTTTGTGTCGCTTATGTGTATCCTGCTGAGAAAGCATATGTGGCTTCTCACTTCTATATTGGACATGTTTTGGACATGTGACTGATCGATTTATATATATATATTGACACACATGGATGCACTTTTATGGTTTTGTTATCTGAGTCTTTTTATGATGCTGTGGAATGCAAATTCCTTTGTGATGTATTATTACACTGTGTGTGTATTTTTTAGACATGATTATGCATGATGTTATGGTTGTATGTTTCCAATATGCGGTTGTGGATGTGCCAATTTAGAATATCGTTAGCCATTCAATATGTGACACTATTGAGGTTTCTAGGAACATGTGTGAATGTGATGGATTCAAATGTTCTAACCATCTATTTAGTGTGCAGGTACTTTCTAAAGAGGCAAGGATCACATACTCGGTAGTGGTTGTTCAACTGAGAAACAAGCAGCTGGGAGTCTAAGAAGACATTGATATGGTGAATGCCTAACTGGAGAGCGGTGGCTGAAAGGCCATAGACACCATCATATTCAGCTTGGTTGTTGGTTGCGGTACCCACACATATTCCATTGATTTGGATCAACTCATGTGATGGGGAGTAGATTACCCATGCAGCCGAGGCAAGGTTTGGAGACCATCTGCTTGCTCCATCTAGAAATCCCATATACCAGTCTGAGGTGTGCTCCATCTGAAGAAATGAGAGGAAATGATACATAAGACTCAATTTTGAAAAAAAATATGTAAAACAAAAAATGGAAAGACTATAGTACAAGTTGTAACGTTGTCACTCAAAGGGGTGACGTTAGAGGGAAAGTCATTTGGACTTTCCAAGGATCAGCAATCATTCCTTTGTGTGACATGATGAATCCTTGTAGATTGCCCGTGGGGACACATAAAACACACTTGGATGGGTTCAAGCAAATTCTACAATGGCAACATCGTATGAAGACTTGTCGTAAGTCGTCTATGTGTTGTGTTAGCTTCTGCGACCGGATGAGGTTATCGAAACAGACCAACATGATGTGGACGAGGTTGCGGAAGTAGTGTGTCATGGCATGCTAGAAGGTGGCTCCAGAATTTTTGAGGCCAAAGGGCATGACTCGATATGCAAATGTTACCCACGAGGTTGTGAATTCCATCTTGTAATGGTCTTCTTTCCGGATTTGGATTTGGTTATATCTAAAAAAATCGTTCATGAAGGAAAAGGCCTCATGTTTGGCACATGCATTGATGATCTGATCGATGAAGGGTGTGGGGAAGTTGTCTTTGGGACATGCCCCATTGAGGTCATGGAAGTCTGTGCAAACATGAATAGTACCCTATTTTTTATTCATGGGAACAGGATTAGAAACCCAAGTGGTGTATGCAATGGGATAAATGAAGTCAGCTGTGAGCGGCTTCTCTATCTTGGCTTTCACCGCAGCCACTTTGGATGGATGGATGGGCCATTGCTTTTGGCATATGGGTGCCACATCAAGCCATGTGTTGATGTGGTGCTCCACAATGGATGGATCTAAGTTGGGCATTTCAGTATACGACTAGGCAAAGATGTCCCAAAATTCTTGGAAGAGAGCTTTGTAGGCGTCGACCTCTTCTGGGGAGAAAGATGCCCCCGACATGATTTCTTCAACAATCTCAGAATTGGTTGAGATGCCAATTTTAATGGTTGGTGAAATGTTCACCATACTCCCTTCTTCGAAGCCATCAGGTGTTGGGATGGGGTTCTTGAACCAGTCGACCTTCCCATGGATGAAATCTTTGGTCTCCACGAAAAACTGGTCAGACTGCGAAACAAGTTCTTTGGGGAGGAAGAACGAGTGATGGTGCATGTCATCCCATGGGTATTTCAAGGTGGTTAGAGATTCAAGTATCTCCTCATCATTGCTGAAGCAACGATGTGACAGGTCTGATGGACCGTCGTTGGAGATGGGGATGAG
Organism: Pseudotsuga menziesii; assembly: GCA_001517045.1. Lineage (NCBI taxonomy): Eukaryota > Viridiplantae > Streptophyta > Pinopsida > Pinales > Pinaceae > Pseudotsuga > Pseudotsuga menziesii. The sequence goes on from LPNX010292143.1 coordinate 141,485, forward strand.
CGGGTTGGTGGAACTAGACATCATGTAAATGGACATGGTGTCTAAAGAAGGAGGTGGTGGGTGAACTTCTTTAATCGGGGTGATCTTAGAATCAAGGGAATGTTGACGGAGGTTAGCAAGAACCATTTGAAATTTGAACAAGTCTTATCAATGGTGGGAGTAATGTCCATACAAGCTGCAAAAGGCACAAGCATGGTTTGTCCTCAATGCCTTGTTCCTGACTACTGGCGCGGTTGGGAGTTCAACCACGAAGATGTTTTCATTTGTATCCATGCCATATAAATGCACACAGATCACTGGGATTTTAGGGAAATTATAACTTGGATGGCCCTGTTGCTCACAGACGACACAAGGTGGGACTTGTCGTGGCTCTGCGATGGCTTTAGTATTCTTCCCCCTGGATCTTTTGGATTGGGGGCTGTGCAGGTGTGGGTGCAGCGGTTGTCTTATGCAGACTGGGTGGAGGGTGGGAATCGACCGCAATAGGTTGTACCATGGTTAAAATAGCCTGAGTCATTCCTGGTTGAGCTGGTGGATCAAGATACCATACCAAAATTCCCAATGTAAAGTTGGGTAGGCTTAGGGTGGCCATTACCGGTTTTCTCATGACACTAGGTGGGGGAAAGAGGAAGGGAATCGTATGGACTGGAGATGAGCCCATATAACTCCCAGATGGTTACATGTGGGGATGTGGTTGTGGTTGCAGCTGCGCGTAATGTTTCATCTGATGTTGGTGTTACGGCTACGGACGATGTTGTAGTTATGGTTGGGGCTGCGACTGCGGTTGTTGTTTGGGTGCAGCGGTGCTGGATGAGACCATCCACAAGTCCACAGTTTCATTTTGTGTTAGCGGTGGTGACACTAATGGGAAAGGAACCGTCATGGTGGGATCAATAAACAACCCAGGGCCCACATTCAACTGTGGGGAGGCTGGTGTGTTTTCAACCATGGTGTTGATTGTAGGGATGACACTAACGTGTGTGGATGCCCCTTGTGGCTCAATGGTGGTGATGGTAGGGATAAAGTTGGCAGGTGTTGTTAACCCTTGTGGATCATGATAAGTGAGTTGGTCAGCTGTCACAATCTTCCCTTTGTTGGGGAACATCATGAGGTGGAAGATAGTTGATGTGACCGCTCTCATGGCATACATGTAACTCCTTCTGAGGAGGAGGTTGTAGTCCAGTTGAGCATTGATGACTTCTATTTTGATTAGCACTGTCTTCTCGGCTAATGTGATGGGGACATGGGGGAGGATTCATTGGGATTTAGTGGGATGTCCATCATAATCCTGCATATTTGTGGAGGACGGTTGTAGAATTGGTGATCCAAGCTTCTGCCAAACCAAGGTAGACATAATGCACATGGATGGCCCCTCATCCATTATGCACTGGTGCACAACCAAATCTCGGATGGACACCAGGATTTGAAAGGTGATAGTGGAGGGCATGTGTGGTTCCACACTCTCCATGTCAAAGGTGATCAACTTGGAGTCGGAGGGGTCTATTGCCCCAAAGGTGGCTAGTAAGGATTTTCGCTGTGTTGGGCACGTTTTAAGTACCTCAAGAGCGGACATGGCGGTTGGCATTTGGGCCAAATCATCCATAATGCTATAGCTGACTATAGCTCTAGCCGTGGCATTATTGGTAACTCTGCATATGGGGGGGCATGAGAATGGGGGTAACTAAAGAGGTAGGTTCACTATTTTGGACGTTGATGCCGTTGATGTGTCCGTGGGTTCGGTGGTGGTACCGTATCGATACTGTCTAGTTTGTAAGTTGACATCTTTAATCATCATGGCTAGCAGGTGGTGAAAACCTGTTTCGATCATGGGAGGTGCCCCCGAAGCATTGGTATTGGCTTGGGGAGGGGAGCGATTGCCACCAATCCTTGGACTGGAAGTGGGTTTTGAAGCACCATGGGGGGAGGTCCTTGTGGTGTTGGGTTGGGTTAGGCTTGATTGGTAGCGTTGGAAGCCTGTTGGGCCTCGTTTTGAATGGCCTTCTTAGCTCGACCCATAAGGGGACACTCAAATGTGTAGTGCCCATAAACATCATAGAGTGTGCACAGTTGGTTTGTGCACAACGGGGTGTTGCGTCTTGGTGCATTTTGTCATGGGGGGTTTTGGGCTGGCCAGTTTGCTGCAGCATTGTTGGGAGGGTTCAGTTGTTTACCGCCTCCCTATGGTTGGTTATTGCCTTGGTTGCGGGGCTAGTTATTTTGAGCTTGCCCTTGTTGATTGTTGGGGGCAGGCTGGTTGGGATGGTTTTATTGTGTGAACACTTGTCCCAACGAAGTGGGTGGAGCAAGGGTAGGGGCTTGAATTAGTTGCATTGGTGGTGCCACAAATGTGGGCATTTGCCCCACATACTACTGTGTTAGCCAAGCCATGGCCTGAGCCTGCTGCAGTGGCACAGGTTATGCATAGGAAGTTATTGCTCCAGACTGAGACATCATTCTTGCGTAGTCCAGATCTTGGTTCTAGTAAGCAACACTAGCAATATTGCTTGGTTGTCATGTAACGGCAGGTGGTGTCGGTCGAGGCTGTGGCTATTGGGAGACTGATCCTATGATGCCATCCACAGCATGGCATGCCCCCGGTGCATCATAGTAGGAGGTACTCGGACAGGGAGAGTCTGGAATGATGGTGTACAGGTATCTAGACTGAGCATAGATCAAGTCAAACTATTGAGCTTTCAGTATGGCCTCTTCTTCAGATTGAGGACATTCGGATGCGACATCCTCTGCTATGGGTTGGAGCAAGGTCTTAAGGAACCAATCCAAGAAGATCATGTCATCAAGTTGGATTTTCCATAGATTACGACGTCAGCACCACTCATGGATATGGTTAGTTATATGAGTGTTAGTGCTTTGGCGACAAGATAACAGGATCTCCACTCCTTCGTCATATCTAACGCGGAGTTGGAAATACTGTAGGAATATGAAGGCTAGGGAGTTGAAGTCCAGGTATTTGGCCTGTGGTAGCTCAATGTACCATTTAGCTACAACACCTGTAAGGGTGCATTGGAATAGCCTCATCCTAATGGAATCATCTACAATGTTGTTGGATGAGCACCATAGATGGAATGTCGTAATGTGATTTTGGGGACATTCCCCTCCCTTGCCATCAAACTTGGGGATGTCTGATGGCAGCTTAGTTGGCATTGGAGGCCAAAAATATTGATGGTGAATGGGGTCATTTGTTAATTTGGCCAAGTCAGGTAAGTTACAATGAGCCATGAATGGCAGATTTGATCCTAGGATGATGCGGGATGGGTTTGCAATGGTGGTGGGGTTTGTAGGTGCATAATGCATCTGCACAGCTGGGGGTGCTTGCGGTGGCACCATTGCGGATGGGACAATGCCCCCAAGTGTTGTGGGTGGGACGGTATGAGTGGTGGGGACATTGCCCTCATGTATGATAGTAGGGGCAATGTAAGTGGATGGTCCACTGCCCCCTTGTGTGGCAGAAGGGGTAGTGTGTGTGGAAGGGCCACTGCCCCCGTGTGCTGCCAGTAGGCCAGCTTGACTGGTCAATATAGGTGGTGGAAGTTGACTAATGATAGTTTTCATGACTGTGCTTGGCCCACTTTCCAGGTTATGGGTGACAGGTTGTGATGTGGACATGGGTCCACTTGCTATAGCTATGCCAAAAAATGGATCCGGATTTGCACTAGCCATGGGGCTTGATGGCGCAGTATGGAGGTCTGGTTCAGACTGATATGGGTCTGAATCAGAATCAGAGGCTGTGTGGCCTTCTAATGGTGTGGGAGATCGCTAAGAGTGACTTTGATAGTGTCAATTGAGTGTTCCAAATGGTGGTGGTTCACCCCTCAGGCATGAGGAAGAGCGTGGAGGATCAATTGTGTTAGATTTTATATCTGAAACTGGTGGGAATGATGTTTGGACCTTGGTTTCAATGGCTTCCTATTAGCTACAGGTGGTCATTCAACCACCAAGACTTCCAGAAGACAGCACTTGGCTTTTTCCTCACAGGTGTTTCTACTCAATCAGATGGGGTCATTGCCCATTTCGCTTGGCAATTCCTCTCAGCGGCCAGCTACTTTGGGGTTCTTGTGGTACTCCTCACAATGAGTTTCTAGGCAGAGCCCAAGTATGTCCCACATTTGAAACGATCAGGGACTTATGTCCTCAAAGACTACATATTTGTTTGTACTTAGTGTAAATTAGTAAATTTTAAGGCTCACTCAGCGTCATGAACTGAGTTGGGTTAATTAGTTGGTATGGTGTATTTGTTTATTTGTCTATCTGGTATTTGGTAGCTGCAAATGGTTTATGAATCCATCATGGTAGATTTCATGTCATTATGTATGCATGCATTGAATAATCAGAAATTGTGAACAAATACATTTTTTAACCTTGAATGTGGATGGCCTAACTAGATGACTGCCTCACAATGATATTCCTCTTCAACCAAGAGAAGGTGTTGCACTCTCAACACAATGGAACCAAGCCCATCAGCAGATCCTCAAGTCACCTCCTGAATGCAAGGTTGGTCAATAGGGAGGACGCTTAGCGCCGTGAGAATCCCTCCTACTCTACCTCCTCTACCTTCTAGGTCATCTAGTTTTAATGGTTTGGAATAATATTAGTGGAGTGCCTAGATCTATATGAGCTTGCCCTTCGTCATATCCCAGAATACCCTGGAGGGTGATGACTCGATAGAGGAGGAAGGGAAAGAAATATAGTTTGTTTTAGGTTGATTTTAATTAGGCTACATTCATTTGATTAAGCCATTAAGATTTACTTGGAATTTACACATTGTTTGTAAAAGAAAATGTAGAAAATAGAAACTAAAACTGAAATTGAATTGGTGTGCTAGACAGAGGCGATGAGCCGCACTAACAGTCCTATAAAACTGAAATTTAACCTCTATTAAACTAAAATTGAAGTTCTATTTGACAGGCTGCACATTTCTAATCAAATCTGGCGAGGGGGCCGCAAGATTTTTTCAGAAACAAGCGAGGGGGTTGCACAGAATGGAGAAATAGTCGGGGTCTATGTTTCTGGGCTGAAGTCGCACTTATCGAGGGATTAAGTGCACCCTGGGTGCACCTGTTTGGCCATTAAGTGCACCCTCACCTCACTTTTGGGCTTGATAAGAGTGCCCTGCCCCAAATTTGGGGTTTTTTGTGAGGCAGAGTCATATCTGGCTGACAGTAACTTGTACTGTGGCCAAATTGACTAGGTTTTTCCTAGAAAAGGCTTCGGCAGTACAGATAACATAAAATAAACTGGATTTAAAGTGAATTTAACAGGAAATTTTTGAAAACTAGGGCAAAAAATTAAAAAAAAAACTTGAAAATTAAAAATTTGGACCAGGGATCCTGTGGGATTGACCTGGTATGGTCGCCAGTTCTGTAGTAGGGATTTCTCCTTACTGCAGGGGCAGGAATGGCTCCCTTCTGTCTATAGGACAGAAGGGTAGGTTCCTGCTAGTAGTGAATACAGAAAATAAAAACGAAATGTAAATGGACAGAACAGTAAACTAAACTAAGAGCAGAAAGAATAGAAGCAATGGTGAACCCCTCTACAAACAAGGGTTAGTGTTCGGCTTCCAAAGACCTACAAACAAATCCTAAGCTACAATAGATTGAAATACCTGCAAAACAATGTTAAACATAAAACTTGCAAATGGAAACAAGGGTTAGAAAGCAAAGAAAACTAAGAAACAAATAAACAAGACATGAAAGATAAGTTATACCTTCTCTAGTGGAAATGGGCCACCATGCCCTAGCTTGTGGAAGCACCTCTCTTGGATGGGGGAGTAATGGCTCAATAAAGATGGAGGAGAGGGAGTGGGTGGCTTGAGAGGCAAAGGTGTCTCAAGGCATCCACAGGAAGCATAACAGTATGCAAGGGAGAAGTGTTTTGAGAGTGACCCCCCACCATCCTTTTATATCTTTTTCAAGGGGTTTTAGGGTTTTAAGCCCTTGGTCAAGGATTTAGCCCCTTTTTTGGGCTTTTAGCCCCTTTTGCCCTAACTTTAGCTCCTTTTAGGGTTTTATCCCCTTTTTGGGGGCTTTAGCTCCTAGGAGATGATTTTGGGCTCCTTTTTGGGGTTTTTAAGCCCTTTTCTTCATCCTTAGGCTATTTTGAGGGTGTGGGGGTCTAATGGAGGGTCGTGAGATGGTGTCCTTGGGTGGTGTAGGCCATGGAGAGCTGAGTGGGATATTTTTGGGTTAACAAAACCCTTAAGGTTTCTGCATGTAAATCTATTCAGTGAGATCTCCATTTAGGAAAGTACACTTCACATCCATGTGATGTACCTCCCACTACTTCAAAGTTGCAATGGCTAAAGCTAGCCTTATGGAGTCCATATTTTCCATTGGTGCAAAGGTTTCATTGTAGTCAATACCATGTACCTGTGAGTAGCCCTTGGCTACCAATATTGCCTTATATTTCAAAGGTGAACCATCAGCAGCAAACTTAGTCTTGAAAACCCACTTACATTGAACTAGCTTCCTCCCTGGGGGAAGATCAACCAGTTCCCAAGTGTTGTTCTTCTGGAGTGAGCTGAATTATTCCTTCATGGTTGTTTACCATCTTGGATCATGTGCTGTATATTCATATTTCTATGGGTCTGATTCAACCATCAGATAGCACTTCTCTGCAAACAAAGGGTCTTTCATACATAGGGCAGTCTCAAACTGAGATCTACTCCTCCTAGTGTCACTAGGATTTCCAACTAGTTTCTCAGCTACATGAATGGTCTTTGCTGCCCATTTTGGTCTTGTAGGACTATCAGGATTTGTAATTAAATCATCATTATCAGACATATCAGAATCAGCAAACTCATTTCTCTCTCCACTTACATTCAATGGATCTAGTGGTGAAGAAGACTCTCCAAATTCAACTACTACTAAAGGATCTTCTTGGAATTGAACACTCCTTTCAATGAAGGATTTGTTTGTGCTCAATTTGATCATATTTTACCCTTTTTAATCTTTATAATACCCAACAAATAGGCACTCTTGGCTATGGGGCTGCAAATCCTTTCTCTTTTCAGTTGGAATTCTAGCCCAAGCCTTTGAGCCAAAAATCTTGAAATGGGTCACATCTGGCTTGTGCCCACTCCAAGATTTGAAATGAGTCCTACCATAAATATGTTTATGAGGCACCCCATTTTGGATGTAGGATGCATATTTTATAGCCTCGGCCCAAAACTTTGGTGGCAAAGTCTTAGCCTCCATCATATAGGTTGCCATCTCCTTTAGTGACCTGTTCTTCCTCTCAGCAACACCATTTTGTTGTGGTGTGTAAGGGATCAAATGCTGCATCTAAATACCTACATATTTATAATACTGAATGAACTCAAACTTGACATAATCACCATCATTTTCAGATCTGAGGATCTTGAGTCTCCTCCCAGACTGTTTTTCAACCAAGGCCTTAAAGACTTTGAAGAGGTCAAAAACTTCAGACTTATGCTTTAAGAAGTAAACCCAACAATACCTGGAAAATTCATCTATGAAGGTCAATGCATATTTGTCTTGACTCATGGACATATGAGGAAATGGACCAGCAACATCACTATGGATCAAGTCAAGAGGTGTAGAGGTTCTCTCTTGACTAGCTCTCTCAAATTTGTGCTCTGGGTGTTTTCCTAGGATACAAACTTGATAGACTCCCTTGGAAAACTTAATCTTTGGTAACCCTATGACCATATCTTTTTCACTCAGATCAGAAATATAATTATAGTTAATATGGCCAAATATTTCATGCCAAATCTTGCTTTCCTCATTAGCATGAATCAGAAGAGCAGAGGGGTTTGAGTAGGGTATAAAATGGGAAAGCATATATACCTTCAAAGTGTGATCAACAACACCTTTTGTAATGACTTTACCATTTGAGATCTTTGTGATATCAACATCATTAGGAGAGAAGATGACCTTCTTTGGATACCTTGTGTGATTCATCTAATACACTAACAAGAGGTTAGAGGCAAGACGTGGAACATACAACACATTATTGAACTTATCATGGTCAAGATCAATCCTTCCTTTCCCCAAACTATCAGTGAGAGAGTCATCTCCCAACACTATTGGTGGACCTTTCAACATGTCAAGAGAGGAGAATGCCTCCTTGGTCAAAACCATATGTCTAGAAGATCCAGAGTCTATGATGAAGCTAGGTGAGCTTGATGTGCCAACAACCAAAGCATGTATTCTCTCTTTGTCCTCTAAATTTGATCCTCCTTCCCTCTTCTTTGAGCAATTAGGAAGGGAGATGTTATTCTTCTCCATGATTTGGTTCAACATGTCAATTTACTTCTTCATATAGGAGCTCTCAGGATGATATCCCTTACTACAGTATGCACACTTGCTCATTTCTCCTTTGTTCTTCTTCTTCTAGAAGTTCTTCTTGGAGCCTTGGGCCTCTTCTTTAGACTTGTTCTTGTCTCTCTTTTGCTCATGTGGTTTCTTAGCTTTCTTCTTGCCTTTTGAATCCACCCTCGAATCTTCAGCAACCAAATCTTGGTCTTTGGAAGGTTTGATGGTGCCCATCATCACCAATTTATCTTGTTCTTGTGTAAGGGATTCCATGAACTCTGTAAGCTTAGGCATCTTCCAAGCTCGAGCTGTCAACTTGGTGGCATTGAAGGTCGAAACAAACACTGAATAGTTAGGGCCAATATTTGAGAGTATGGACAAAACCAGTTTCTCTTCCTTCTTTTCAATTCCACACTATTTTAGCTACAAAACAAGGGCTTTAAACTTGGAAAAATAGAGTTGCAAGGATTCGAAGCTACTAGGAATCAAAGAGATCAATTCATTCTCAATTTGATTTCCTCCCATCTCATCTGCCGTACCAAAAATATCTACAAGCTTCTCCCAAACTTCATTAGGTGATGTCAATCCAACAAGATGGAAGAGGAGGTCTCTTGAAATGCTCATACACAAAAGACCATAGGCCTCATCCCTCCTGTTGTGCCATTTTATTTTCTCTGCAGCTACATTGGGCTCTGCCTCAATTGCCATAGTCACCTTGTAGAGACCTTTCACTCTCAATAGTATCTCCATCTCATATTTCCATTCAAAGAAATTAAATGGAGTCAAGATGATCTTCTGATATTGATCCATACCTCGAAAACTATGCCCTTCAGTCAGCAGAATATGCTCCCAGTCAAGATGTTGAACCTGCAATAGCAATATGGAAGGAGAGAAATCAATCTACAAAGGTTTTGATACCATGTGGAAATTGAACCCAAGTGATAGAAAAATTCATTAGAGGAATTTTGAGGTCTAAAATGGGCCTCCTAAGCAAAATAATAAAATAATATTTATTAATTTTGGAGGAAAAAAGAAAAAAACTACTTTTTGTGTTCATATTTTTGACATATCTCCCCATGTTTTTAATAAAATTTTGATTGGGAGGGCTTGTTGGATGAGGAATTTGATTCCGAATCCAATGAGTACCCACACTGCATACTTTTGATGGACCTCGCTACCCCAAAAACAAGAAATACATTAAAAAATGTGATGATGATGTCTAGGGTCCATCAAAACGTTTTTTCAAGTATTTCTTGTTTTTGGGGTAGCGAGGTCCATCAAAAGTATGTAGTGTGGGTACTCATTGGATGTGAAAAAAAATTCCACATCCAATGAGCTCTCCCTATCAAAATTTGAGTAAAAACACAGGGAGATATGTCCAAAATACAAACAAAAAAAGTAGTTTTTTTTATGACAAATATGTCAATTGAACCATTATGGTTGACTCATTTTATTTGAATTCTATTGGTTCTTGAATTCCAACTCACAAGAACTTATTGTTGGCATGTTTTCTTATAAGGCCCATTTTAGACCCCAAATTTCCTCCAATGACACTCACAAAATTGCTAATCAAACATGCAAAATTACCAACAAAGGGGACTGAAATTGGAGCATAACACTAATCTGTATTGAATAAGTGTACAATAGCCAACATTATGAATTAATAGGCTGATGAAATATATAATTACATGAGATATTCGAATGCATAAGGATTCCATTCGAAATAGTCAAAAAGTAGGCTTATTAAATCCAGTCAAATCCCCCATAGGTGCATAAAGCAGTTTCCAAATCCACTTAGAGGCTCACGAATTGGAAAATTCAAGTAGGAAAGATAATAAGGGATGGAAAGACAACTCATACATGCTTTTATTAGGAGAAGAGGATGGAGGATTATGTGGGAAAAAAACAAGTCAACTACACCTAGTCTTGCTTTCCCTTTTGCCTTATTTCTAAATAAAATAGGCAGCTTTGCAGAAAAAGTAGATATGCACTTTGGAGGATCTGGAATAAAGAAGACATGCTAAATATGGTTTCGAGGAGGTTTCCCAAGTGCTCCATGACTCAGTTTTAGAAAATTTGACTTCTATGACATGTGGAAGACAACTTGCGTAGAGTAATATAGGAAACTAGGCAAATAAGACAAAAATGAATTAATTAATGTCTAAGGTAGGTAACTATGGGTTGATTATTCTAACACAAGGAATGTCCACAATTAATTGTGAATGGAAATTTAAGAACATACTACAACCACAACTGAAATAGAATACGAATTAGACTCAGAATCAAAATCATGGGTCAAATGTGGGGAAGACATCGGCAGAATTAAGTACTCGTCCAGTACATGTCGATGTGGTAACGAGAGGAGACTCTATGATAGAAGATGATGGGACACTCCTAAATGTCCATCCTATGGCTCAAACTAAATTCCAATTCGATGTAGGAAGAGAGAAAGAAACCTTCTTTGAAGCGAAAGACACATTGAACAAAACCAAGGGTAAGCTACCTATTTACTATATTTCATCGAGTTTTGATTCAAAAAAATCACCCACACCAAAAAGAAAGGTCAGTACTTTGAAAATTTTCCTAGAAAGTTGTCTAATATAAATGCAAAAGATCAATATGCACTAGCAGAGACAACAAGTTTTTTGTATCAAAAAGAAGAAGGGAGATAGGATTTCCCAGTTAATATGTTACAAAATAAGAAACGGGAAGAGAAATGAGGATGAATGTCCAAATTGGTGAAGACGATGTAGATTCAGTTATTTTGGATCTAGGATCTCATGTGAATATCCTAATCATGCGAACATGGGAAATGATGAGGAAGCCATAGATAGTGTGGTCCTCTATACAACTTCTTCTGGAAAATAAGGCCAAGTTTTCTCCAATTGGAAGAGTACCTCATCTATCTCTCGAAGTGGAAGGACTGAAGACGTATGCATACTTCAATGTTATTTAAATCATCAATGACACCAGACCATACCATGCACTATTAGGAATCAGTTGGGAAATGGAAAACCTAGCAGTTATTAATTTTAAGAAAAGGACCATGACATTCGAGAATCATGACACAAGGGTCATTTCCCCATTGGATCCCACTACTGATGGAAAATTGGGATGGTGAAGTATCAGCTCAGCATCTTCAAACTAGGGCAGTGTGCTAGAAAATTATCAGAACAATTTGCAGAAAGTATCAATTATAAAATGCACACGAATCACTCAGTCACTAATATGGGTAGCGAATAAAGTATTGGATATTCCAACATATGAAGGATTACCTAACCTAACATTCTTCATTAACAAATTTGAAGACAGAGTATCTGAACCACAACGTTAGTTGGCATTGGAAGAGTCACTAAAGGAAACCCCAAAAAGATGGTGGGATATGCACAAGTCATCCATAACATACTAGAAAATATGTCAACGATTAATGGAAGTACAATTTGGGCAGGCTGACTACTATAAAGGAAATAAATACAATGGAAGAAACAATCAAAGCAGTCATTCGATAATATGTCAAGCAGCCTAGGAACACATGCTAAAGGAGGAATGGGTTCATGCATTCATCCATAGGTTGCAAGAAATACCACAAAGATGGTATGTTTCTGTAGAACTGCGAAGAGGAAAGACAACATGGGAATTCCTGACTGTTAGCTTTAGTGATAATTTTAGTTTCACAGATGAAAATCCATTTATGCATAGTGCGCTACAGGACATCCGCAACAATGTTTTGGAGATAGCTTCGGTTGAGCTAACAATTCGATCACAAAAGGCACTAACACTACATATGATGATGGATTGTTACAATGTATTAGTATAACTTGATAATGAATATGATCTGAGAGACGTCGAAAGGAATTCACGACATCGAGAGACCAGAAATACCATATGAAAAATTCAAACAACAGTTGAAGATAAATATGTCAATATTGGGATAGAAGAAGACCCAAATTATTCTAGTATTGGAGATTACCGGTATGATTTAGTGACGGGGAAGGTCATTAATCTGCTACATGATTTTTAGGACTTATTCCTGACCAAATTTTTTGAGATGAAGGGAATTTTAGGGGACTTGAGCGAAAGGAAAATTTCTCTGAAACCTTATGCAAAACAAGTGAATCGACGACCATAAAGGTTGAATCCAATAAATAAAGAGTATATCAAAGAAAAACTAGAAAGGATGCTAGACACAGGAATTATCAAACCTATCAAAGAATCAGAATGGATCAGCCCCATGGTTTTGCAGGACAAAAAGACTGGTGAAATATGGATTTGTGTCGATCTATGGAAACTGAATGACACAAGTCCTCATGACCCATTTTCGACACCATTCACCAATGACATGCTGGAAGGATTTGGAGGGAAAGAAATCTATTCATTTAGCGATGACTTTTCAAGATTTCATCATATAAGAATTGTGAAGGAATATAGTCACAAGACCCTTTTGTAAGATAATGGGGATGTTTACAGTAATGTCATTCGGTCTCAAGAATGCGCACACAAATTTTTTTAAGGTTAGTTGTTGCTGCATTCAAAGACTTCATTCATAAATTTGTATCCATCTTTATGGATGACTGGACCATCTATGGGTTAGTAAAATACCATACCGCAAACATTTGATTGATGTTGGAAAGGTGTCGACAACATCATATCTCACTAAATCTGAAGAAATGTATATTTTGTGCACCCTTTGTAATTTTGTTGGGACATATTGTATGCAAGGAAGGGATGTTGGTCGTTCCCACCAAGATTGCAGTAATTGTTGACCTATCAGCACCAATGACAGTGAAATAGTTAAGGTCAACATTGGCCCACACAAGGTGTTACCGAAAATTTATAAGAGGATATGCAGTGATCATTGCACCAATGGAGAAGTTGTTGAAGAAGGATGTGAAATTCGAATGGAATGATGAGTGCCATAGGATTATTGATACATTAAAATAGAAGATGGTTATGGCACCAATATTGGTTTTTCTAGATTTGAAAAGGTAATTCCATGTCCATGTTGATGCTTCATCAGCTGCATTGGAAGTAATACTGGCCCAACTAGGAGAAGGATGAGTAGACCACCTAATCGCATTTGCAAGCCACAAGTTGTCTATTGCAGAGAGAAACTACATGATGACAAAAAGAGAAGGCTTGGTGATGATGTATGCATTGCATAAATTCCAACACTACCTGTTAGGAGGAAATTTCAAAATGTTTACAGATTACTCAACGTTGAAGTACTTGGTCAATAAGCTTGTGTTGGGGTGGAAGATCTGTCGATGGTTACTGCTATTTCAAGAATTCGATTCCGAGATCATTATGAAGTTGGGAGAAGAACCAAGAAATATCGAGGATGGTTTACCTGATGTGCATTTGTTTGTATTTGGGATGGTCGATGACCATTACGAACAAATTATTCAATTTTTGACAACAGGAAAATTCCCTGAAGAATTCACCGCTACTCTGAAGAAGTGATTAATCATCAGAGATGCTAACTTCCAAATGATCACATGCCAACTGTTCAAGATGGGACCAGATGAGATATTATGTCGATATGTTCTTCTGTATGAGCAAGAAAAGGTGTTGGAAGAGGCACATGGAGGGATTGCAGGAGGACATTATGGAGGAGGTGTGACTGCCAAGAAAATACTTAGAGATGGATTATGGTGGATGAAAGTACACAACGACGCCATAGATTATGCTAAAAAATTTGATGTATTTCAAAGAATGGCTAAACCATCACAGAGAGATGAGATGTCATTTGTACCTTAGGTAACACTGCAAGCATTCGAAAAATGGGCAGTTGATTCATGGGACCTATCAACCCACCAGTGAAGACAATTGATGCAAAATACATCATCACCACGACTGATTATATAATGAGATGGGATACGGCAACACCAATAAAGGATTACACAACTGCGGCAACATCCAGGTTCCTATTCGACAATCTGGTTACCCGATTTGGATGTCCAAAAATACTGATGAGTGATCAACGGACTCATTTTTTAACCATACAATTAGAGCGATGACTGAAAAATTCTAAATTAGACACAAGAAGAGTACTCCATATCACCCACAAGAGAAAAGGGCAGTAGAGGCATTCAATAAGATCTTAGAAAATGTGCTTACAAAGGTATGTGATACAAATCGTGATGACTAGGACATGAAAATACCTGCAATATTATAGGCCTATAGAACGACATGTAAAAGACTAATCGGAAAAACAACATTCAAGGTAGTTTATGGACAAGAAGCAGTAATGTCGATGGAATATATTGTTGGGATATAGGGCAGACCCGGGATTTATACCATTAGCTTCGCACCAACACAAGACCCACAATGTTGGCCCTTTTAGCAACAACCTGCGGACAGGTTGCAGTCTCACCCAAAACAGCTATGGGGTGGCGCAGAATCAGGTTTCTGCAAGCAGAAGAGGGATATTACTGTACCTTTATCTTCTAACAATTATAATCATAAAATGCAGAGCATTAATAGTTACTTATTTAGCTTCATGGTTAGATAAACAAACAGTGCCTTGCTTAACCCTTTCCTGGGAATTCCGGCGAAGTTAGTATTTAGCAGTGATCTTACTTATCAGTTATATCTTTATCAATGCATAAAAGAACATAACAACAACACAACAAAAACCACAACACACGATATAACGTGGTTCACCCCCAATTTAGGGGTTACGTCCACAGAACTGTGTTTTATTCAACTCTTTACAAAAACCACAGTTCTAATCTACGCACTCAGCTACAGATCCATTCAAGTCCTCAAGCCATGCACACAGCTACAAATTTCCTTAATCACCCAAAACCATCTGCGCCCACAGCTGCAGAGGTCATCCACGCACACAACTAGGACTTAACCTTCTTACAAACAAGCCTTAGCTTCACATTAATTCATCTTACATCAAAAGCCTAAACTAACTTCTTTACAAGAGTGCTTATTTATAGTGCACTTATTACAAAACCATGGGCTTAAAACATGGGCACCCCAAACCCTAAACCCTGGACTTAAACCATGGGTTTATTACAAAAGAGAAGTTTTTTACTCAACCCCGACACCCCTAAGACTATTTTGAGTCGTAACTCCGCTTACAAACTCCCATAAGCTCGTGAAGTTACCCACCTTAAGGACCGTTAGGGTGCACGCCCCAACAGGCCCCTAAGACTCACTAGTGTCCCATCTCGTGACACTCATCTGCTTTTCTGGTGGTAAAACATAGTGCGCTGCTTACTGAATCCATACATGCGGTTGTCGGCTGCGTGTTCCTTTCCTTCGTAATATTTATGCTAGTTAAGGCCTTCTGGATCTATCAGCGACCCCATCCTTCAATCTACTTGTCGAACATTTGACCATCCACAACATAGGGTCCCCAGAATTGTGTGTCAAGGTGCATAAGACAAACAGCCACCTTAGTTATGCCAAACCAGGAGGATACATCTTGGGATGTTTCAGAATTTTCCTGTGAAGACCGGTGCTTTTCTTTGTGTGGCTTAGAGCGCACTTCTACCTTTCTTCCTTCCTCTTAGAGCGAACTTCTTCCTTTCTTTGTGCCTTGGTCGAACATGGCTTCCTGGGTGGATTGCTCAGAAGGTTCAACAGACCTCTCTCCCTGACCACTCATAATAACTTCTGGACTTCACAATCATTCGACATAGTTCTAACTGAAGGAACTCAAAGAAATGTACAATGCAGGAGTGGCAGGCCGGTGTAGCTTCTTATAGAATCCCGCAACAGAATCCGTCATCATGGTGCATTAATGACGCTGAATCTGATGGAGTGGTGGAAATCCTGTCCACACGGCACCATATTTTCGCGAAATCTCATCATTGCAGGCAGTTAGGGCAGTTTTCATGCCAGTTCCACCAAGTCTAGTTCTTTCACATTTTAGGCTAAAACACACCTTTGATCTTCAACATAACCACTAACTTCAGCTTCACCTTGATAAGTACTTTTGACACAATATTCACCTTCGACCCATCCTGAGCTATACGGCAACCAAACTTCAACCTTCAAACTTTGACAGTCTTCAACACTTCGTAGCTTTGAGAACAGCTTCATTATATTCTAGTATCCAATTCCAATTGTTCTTGGTACTTAGACTGTCCTTCATGATGTTACTCCTGACCAAGGGGTCCCGATTTGTCCCTGTACTTCTTTAACCTACTTCCATTCACCATGGAAGGTAAAATTTCTCCATTCAATTTAACTAACTGGACTGCGCCACCATCAGTAACTCTCTGTACTATGTATGGTCCTTTCTAATGTGTCTTGAACTTCCCCAGGAATTTCATGAATTTACTGTCATATAAAAGCACAAGATTACCATTCTGAAACTGCTTCTTCTTAATGTGTCTATCATGCCATGCTTTTTCTCTAGCTTTCTGTACTTGCTGCTGGAATCCTGCAATGAATCTGTCCTCTTCAACTTCTAGTATCTTTGCCAACCTTTCTTTCATCATATATGGGTCATCCATCTTTGTAAAAGTAGATATTCTGAGGCTAGGGACAATGTACTCCATGGGCATGACTGCTTCTTGTCCATAAACCAACCTAAAAGGTGTATGGCCTGTCAACTTCTTGCAGGTGGTTCTATAAGCCCATAGTACTGCTGGAATTCTAAGGTCCCAATCATTTTGGTTATCATTGCAAACCTTCATCGGAGCATGTTCAAGGATCTTGTTAAAGGCTTCGACAGTTCCATTTGCTTGAGTATGGTAGGCAGTACTCCTCTGATGATATACTTGAAATTCTTCAGTCAATACTTCAATAGTCTTATTTAAGAAATGTGATCCTTGATCACTCATAAGAATTCTAGGACACCCAAATCTTGACAAGATGTTATCGAATATAAAATTCGCGGCTGTAGCAACACTACAGGTCTTGACTGGTTGAGCTTCGTCCCAACGAGTAAGGTAGTCAGTTGTTGTAATAATGTATCTTGCTCCGGATTTCTTTGCAGGGGGATTGATAGGTCTAACAAAATCAATAGCCCATTTATCAAAGGGTTGTAAAGTTACCTGCAGACCTAGAGGCATCTCATCCCTCCTGGATGGTTTTCCTGTTCTCTGACAAATTTTGCAGCTATGGCAATATTCTCTTGCATCCTTATGAATTGTAGGCCACCACAATCCGACTGTTAGAATCTTCTGTGCTATAGCTTTTCCTGTGTAATGACCTCCTGCTGTGCCAGAGTGTGCATCAGCCAAAATTAATGGCTTTTCATGCTCCAGGATGCATCTGCGTAGTATTTCATCTAGTCCCATCTTATATAGCTATCCTGCTATTAAGGTAAAGTCCGCTGCTCTAACCACCAATTGTTTCTTCTGCTGCGTTGTCATTTCGGCGGGTGCAAAACCTGTAGACAAATACTAAACAATATCCTGAAAATAATCATCAACCATCTGGATGGCAAACAACTGAGCATCAGGAAGACCTTCATCCAAACTAATGGGCTCTTCTCCTAAATCGAGCCTCAACAAGTGGTCAGGACCTAGGTTCAGTATTCCAGGTTTGACTATGATCTCAAAGTCATATTCTTGAAACAGAATCAACCATCTGCATATCCTTCCACCTAGCACAGGCTTGTTAACCAAATACTTCAAAGCAGAGTGATCATTGAACATCTTAAAATGAGATCCTAACAGATAATGTCGAAACTTCTGTAATGCATAAACCATAGCTAAACATTCTCGTTCTGTAGTAGTATAATTTTTTTCTACTGTGGACAGTTTTCTACTTGCAAAAGAAATAGGGTGATCGATATTACCTTCACCTGACTGAGCCAATACCATTCCAAGAGTAATAGAGGATGCATCAACATGCACATGAAACTCCTTATTCCAATCAGGGAATACTAAGATAGGGGCAGTTACCATATTTTCCTTCAAAATATCCAATCTTGCTTGACACTCAGGTGTCCATTTAAACCTAATATCTTTCTTCAACTACTTTTCCATAGGGGCTGTTATCTAAGCATATCCTTTAATGAATTTCCTGTAATAACCAGTATGAACAAGCGTAGTGTGTAGTTGTTTAACAGACTTCGAAGGTGGCAGGTTCACAATAATAGCTATCTTCGCAGGATCCACCATCAATCCTTGCTTACATACAATGTGACCTAGCAGAATTCCAAAAGGGGCACAGAAGATACACTTTTCCAAGTTCAAGGAAATCTTATGCTTTCTACATTTGTCCAACATAAGTCTTAAACTAGTTATGTGGTCTTTTACTAACCCAAATATATTCCAATCATCAAAATAAACTTCTAAGAATTTATGTATGAATTCCTTAAAAGCAGAGATGACTACTCTAGAAAACATGGCAGGTGCATTCTTCAATCCAAAGGGCATAACTGTATACTGGAAGGATCTCATTTCTGTAGCGAAGGTTGTCTTATGTCGATCTTCTGGAGCAATTCGAATCTGATGGTAACCTGAAAATCCATCAGTAAAAGAGTACACTTCTTGACCGCCAACATTGTCTAAAACTTCATCTGTAAAGGGTGTGGGGAAGGGATCATGCAAACAGGCATCATTCGGCTTCCTTAGATTGACACAGATTCTGATTTCTCCCTTAGTCTTCTTTTCTTGCACCACCATAGGACTAACCCACTCGGACTCTTCAACAATCTCAATGATTCCTGCAGCAAGCATCTTATCCAGCTCCATTCGTACTTTTTCCTTATACTTAGGGTTCATCCTATAATGGCACTGCTTCACAGGCTTCGCATCAGGTTTCAAAGGGATCTTTATCACTCCTATATCACCAAGGATACCTTTCATCTCGGAGAACTTCGTTGAAAATAGATCCTGATATTCATGGAGAAGTTGGATCACCTTGCTTACCATTTCGTCATCCCAATAATCTCCAATGGTAGCATACTTAGGGTTATCTTCTGACCCAATGTTTACGGTCCGCGTCTTCAAAGGTTGAGTCACTTCAAGTGCCTCAACTGCTGGTCCATGTACTTCGCAGTGTCCTTCTGACTCAGGAATGTTAATGTTGCGTGGATCGTCATCCTCGTCAATTGAGAGGTTATAACATTCTACTGCATTGGCTTCTTGTGCCTGCCAATCAGGTTGGTATTCAGCTATTTCTCGATCATCAAATACTTTAGTATGGATCAACCTAACAACTGCATCCAAAGTAGGAGAAACCTCATTAATAGAAAATGTCAGCACAAAACTATCAACAAGACAATCCCAACTTACAGTACCATGGCGAAGCTCAACCTTCGTGTACCAGTTCTTTGCTATAGGTTCTAGGGTGTGCACAAACCTATGTACCCATTCTTCATGAGGTACATGCTTCCATGCCTTGTAGCATTGCTCCAAATGTCCCTGAGGACTAGTCTTACCATTAAACCTGCTTCGCACCTCCTGAGGTTGGTCCCTAAATCTTAAGTAAAGGGACTTCTGGCATGCTTCCCAACTATGAATGTACTTTTTGTGACCATTCCACCATCTGGCTGCTGTGGCTCTGAATGCTAAATCTAGAGTCTCCATTTTCTGTGAGTCTGGTACCTGTTCTGAGAATTGCACAATAAACTGTTCTGGGTCTGTTGAACCATCAAAAACAGGTAGGGTTCTTGTCTGTGAGCCAAGCCATCTGAGAGACTTAATAATTCTAGCACATCTATGTCCATGCAGCTCGTAAAGTTTGTTCTGCCAGTTTTCTAACCCATCATCTAAATCTGTCATGCAGGAGCTGTCACACTGCCAATCCATGATACCTTCGGTAGTAGGATCAACATAATATTCTTCCTTCGCTGTGATATTGTAGATGTGGTCCAAAACATCCTGGTCTTCATCTCTTACTGGATCTATGTATCTCTCTCCTTGGGAAGGATCCAATGGGACTATGAGTCTCAGTCATTTCCCTTCGAAAGTCATCTGTCTCTTCTTCAGGTTGATTACTGCATCATTATCTATTGCCCATTCAATGCCTAGTAGTGCTGGATAGGGGTTGTTGTCATCAATCATTTCAATTACCTCAAAGTCTGCTAAGGTACTGACTCCATCAATATCTACTGATACACTAGGGAGTCTTCCTAGGGGCACAATCTTTTGCTGATTGGCTAATATCAACTGTATAGGGGACCATTGCAGAGTAGGTTTTCCCATTTCTTCCCAGGTTTTCTTAGTTAAGACATTTACCTCTGATCCTAGGTCCAAGATGACATCAGTCATGTCATATTCTCCTATCTGAGCATTCAATCTCATTTCCCTACCAGTTCTTCTGACTCTATTAACAGCTTTTGCCTGACCAGAACTTTGCTGAGGTTCGCAGGAAGCAATAACTTTCTGCAACTCACTTAAAGCATTCTGATTTCTTAAGAGCTTCAGACAACTCTATAAAAAGGAGGACAGTGTACTTACTTTATCTGTCGAAGCTTCTTGTGGTTGTGACTGCTGCTGATGTTGTTGCGTAGGTACTACTGATGTGCTAGGAGAAAAATCTCTCTTGGCTTCAATGAATGTCTCTTTTTCTCTTTCGATATCAAATGATAGGACTTTTGCTGGGGCCTTATGAACCCAAGCCTCGTCAGGCTATTTTTCCTTATTCTGTACTTCTGTCGTAGCTCCACTCTGGGTAACAACATTAATGACTGGGGAAGGTCTTTGCTCAATGGAAATCATCTAAATATTTTGAGTAGGGGCACTGTTTCTTTCCTGAATCTTAGCGATCAACTACGAGCACTGCTCGATCACATGATCTACTGCTCGGCAATACCGACATGTCGTAGTTGGGTTCCGACAGTCTCTTGCTAGAATCCCATCCTGGTTACAGTTGTAACACACAACTTAGCCTCTTCCTCTTCCGGCCATACCACCTCGACCACGACCTCCAAAAGCACCTCTACATGATGCACCACCATGGTAACCATAGCCATCATTGCTCTGTCTCTCATTTTGTACCCGATAAGCATCGTAAGTTCGTTCTCTCATGAGGTCAAAGCTGTGACACTCATCTTCGTTGTGTCCCACTGATTTACAGAACTTACAATAAGGGTTCTTGGGGACTTGCACATACCTCTGTAGCAGATAGAAATTCTTAGGTCGATGCTGCCCAGTTGTCCGACAGATCTCACAGTATAGAACAGCAGGGTTGAATGGGTTTGGCACACGAGTATTCAGGTAATTTCTTACCATAGGACACTGTTCCTTGTCATGACCTTCTGTCCGACAGTGTGTGCACCAAACCTCTTCGCGACCGGTTTTTCCTTTCTTCATATCGCGAAGCTCCAGAGCCATCGCTACCAATCGCACTTGGATTTTAGCAATACCAGAATTATCTTCAACAGGAGCGGTTTCAAGCTCCATCGTGATTTCCAGAGCCTCCTGCTAGTCAGCAACCTTCTATTGCACGAGTGGAGTTTTGATATGCGATAGAAACGCTGCAATGAACCATTCCTTGTGCTGCGTAGGTCCAATGGTGAAACTGACTTGGTCTACTAGAATTTTGAACCTTTGATCAAAGTCCCACACTGATTCACCGCGCCTCTGTTGAATCTCTTTCAATTCAATGATACACTGCGACTCTGATTTCGGCTTCTTAAATTCCTTTATCATTGCTGCTTTTATATCAACCAAGACATGGTTCTAAGTGCTGGAAAACTTCATGAACCAGGTCAGATTGCGTTCTCTGAAAGAAGTAACCAGCTGCACTCTTTTTGTGTCTTGATCCATAGTGTTCTTATCATTCCACACTGCTTCACATAAAAACCAGAACTGTTCTGGATCCTCTGATCCAGTTCCTTTGAAAACAGGGAGCTTAATTTCATCATTCATATGGGCCATCATGGGTCTAGGGGGGGAGGGAGGGGGACTGGAAGTAGGCGGGGGGGAACTTACTAGGGTAGACTGACCTGCGCCAGGAATAATCGAGCTAGGGTTACTTTCAGATTGCGATGGGTTCTCAGGGATAATAGGTCTACGCTACAGGGTTACCGGAGGGTTTCCAACAGAAGGGGTTTCTTCGGGGAGACTGCTGGACTTACGGGGTTAGACTCGGTATTCTGACCTAGGGTATAGGACTCAAAATTTCTCTTGTACATTTTGCCACTTCGCAGCAAACCACTTTTCTCGTCGAAGGTACTTTCACTTGCAAACATAAGTTAGTAATGCTAAATCTAACAGTCTGATTCAATGAGCAATATACCTTTTTCAGCCAATAGCATTTTAATTCTCAAACTAAATGAATTCAAAAACTTACCCCTTGGTCCTTTGAAAAACTGCCGCTCGGATTCACTAAAGGAATTACTCATGTCGATGGCTAACTTCGTCACAAATGCTTCAAGGGTTCGCGTTGTCTAGAAATCAACAGCGCGGGATATCTTGTTGTTCACCCTTTTCAGTATATTAATTTTTACGGGGGTCCAATCAGGAAACTGACGTTCTTGGAAGTTCGTCCTTATCTCTATTAACCTGGATAACCACTGGTGCAACTCTATGTGGATACTACCAAAGAAAATTTCATACACATCAGAAAAAACATACCTTTGTAAAAATTCGTTTGCACTACGACGCGGATCTTTGTTCTCTTGCACAGAAAAGTTCAGATAAGTCTCTTCAATCCAGTCACCAATTTCTTTCACTGAGGGTCTCCAAAACATAGCCCTCAAGGTACGACGTAAACCCCTCTTGAGCAGATACTGAGTTCAACTAGCAACGGAACCAATTTTTTTGGATATAGGGCAGACCCGGGCTTTATACCATTAGCTTTGTACCAACAAAAAACCCACAGTGTTGGCCCTTTCGGTAACAACCTGTGGACAGGTTGCAGTCTCACCCGAAACAGCTATGGGGTGCCGCAGAATCAGGTTTCTGCAAGCAGAAGAGGGATATTACTGTACCTTTAGCTTCTAACAATTATAATCATAAAATGCAGAGCATTAATAGTTACTTATTTAGCTTCGTAGTTAGATAAACAAACATTTCCTTGCTTAACCCTTTCCTGGGAATTCCAGTGAAGTTAGTATTTAGCAGTGATCTTACTTATCAGTTACATCTTTATCAATGCATAAAAGAACATAAAAAAAACCACAACACACGATATAACATGGTTCACCCCTAGTTTAGGGGTTACGTCCACAGAACTATGTTTTATTCAACTCTTTACAAAAACAACAGTTCTGATCTACGCACTCAGCTGTAGATCCCTTCAAGTCCTCAAGCCGCGCACACAGCTGTAGACCTCTGCGCACACAGCTGCAGATTTCCTTAATCACCCAAAACCCTCTGCGCCCATAGCTGCAGAGGTCATCCACGCACACAGCTGGGACTTAACCTTCTTACAAACAAGCCTTAGCTTCACATTAATTCATCTTACATCAAAAGACTAAACTGACTTCTTTACAAGAGTGCTTATTTATAGTGCACTTATTACAAAACCGTGGGCTTAAACCATGGGCATCTCGAACCCTAAACCCTGGACTTAAACCATGGGTTTATTACAAAAGAGAAGGTTTTTACTCAACCCCGACACCCCTAAGACTATTTTGAGTCGTAACTTTGCTTACAAACTCCCATAAGCCCACAGAGTTTCCCACCTTAAGGACCGTTAGGGTGCGCGCCCCAACATATATTGTCCCCATTATATGCATAGTAGCTAGCGCAGTTAGTACACCTTGAAGAGGATTTCTTCATCACAAGATTTCATCAGCAAATGGAAAAGGATTGACAGAAGTCATGGCATGATTTCCATATCAAGACAAAGCACTTCCAATGTGGGGATATGGTTCTCCTCTACGACAAAAAATTCGCAAAGCACCCAGGTAAGCTCCAGATGCATTGGTTGAGTCCCTACATCATACATTTCATTACCGAGAGAGGCATGGTACAATTGTGGTAGTTAGACGGAATGCTTCTACCCAAATGAATAAACGGAAGTCGAACTAAATCCCTAATGGGATAACCAAGCGCAACACTAATGCTAACAAGTCGAATCAAAGAAAAAACATGGTGATAAAAGTTAAGAGTAAGAGCGATGGGAATACTGTTGACTGGAGAAAGAGAAATTAGAGAACTACGACAAGGTTTGATACTTGTTGATACCAGACAGAGCGCGAATGGGTCAATTGAGGCAATACATGAAGCAATTACATCATGTGAGTGACAATACAAGCTGGAAATATTTGCAATTAATGAATAAGGCAAAAAGAATCAATGGAGGATCTGGTTAATCAAAGAAGATTTACTGATGATGGTGTGCATCCGTCACAGAAAAGGCTTGAAGGATATAAAATCAAATCGAGAGGCATGTTTCAACCCATTGTGTGAGTCGAACAAAAGGATCATAGCTAAGAGACAAAGAATTATAGCTAAGAGGAGTGTAGGCATGAAGAAAGTTGTTGGAGAAGCAACAATGTGGCTCATTTTGAGCACAAGAATGCAAGAAAACCCAATTGCATGAGTACCAATCGAAGAAGAAATGCAAGAAATTGTGTCTGCAGCAGGGTGGCCCATTAGGAAGAAGTAAAGTTCCAATCGTCTGATCACTTACTATAGAAGAACTAAAAGAGGGACCACATCAGAGGGAGAAATAGGCCCATTAACAACAACAGAAGAAGAGACGATGGTGAGAGGCAAACCATCAGGACCAATGGTAGAATACATACCCGGATACGTACCACTACTAAAGGTTGGGGAACTAGTAGTAAGGATTGGGAAAAACCACGAGTATACAATTAATATGCCTGTAATTCCCAAAGATATCCATGTGACCATGAATATAGAACCATGACTACAAAAGTACAATACAACAACCACGATATCCTAGCGTTTCCGAAATGCACCCACGGAACCTATGCAGAAAGATCTCATGGCGAAGGAGGCCCAATCCCTAGAGAACCCACACAATGGGAAATGGGATTACATTGGTCTATTTTGTTGTTGATCATCCACATGCTACATTTTTTTCAATCTACATAATTTAATCTAGGTGTTAAACAATTGTTTCCATGTTTTCATGGTGAGTATGTGTGGCTAGGAACAAATGTCCTTGTTACATTCGATTTTGTTGACACAAAACCTGTTGACAGGGGATTTCTCTCTGTTGACACTCAAATTACCATGATCTCCCTAAGCACTGGCCCAGACAGGTTTTACACCGTCTGGAAACACCTACAGAGCAGATGAAGTCTCACCTGAAATGATCGAGGGAGAACTATCATAACCAAGTTTGCATAGTATAAAGGAGAATCATGCATCTACTCATCAACTTAGCGCAGTATTATTCAACAGATCTAATTATTCAAATTATGCATTAACATAATCATGTCATCATTCATTGGATCAAATCATCATACTTAGATAGTATCAAATCCATCAAAACATAAACATATCTAACAGGATCTCATCATTCATACTAGAGAAGCATCTCATCATTCACAGATACACATCGCATTCACATTTAGATCACAGAAAAAAGGAAAACAGAAATATAGAAAAAGACACAATGGTTCTTCTCAATCTCCACCATTCCATATTCATCTTCGTAGAAAAACACAAGCTCACCAAAATAGTTCCTAAGTTAACATACAGAGATCTAGAAATCCTAAGCACTTTGCAATAATTTATAACTAGCCAAGATCTCTCGAAGCTTAGGAAAACCGAAGAAGACTAAGAAGACTTAACACTTGCAATTCTACATCTATTTATAGGCTTACACATTTACATTGGTGCTCCACTTAAGCCAACTTACTAACTACTTCTTAACAGAATCTACAAAATAATGACCACAATCCACATAATGCAGTTTAAATCTACAAAAGATGACCAAAAACATAAAATATATCTACTCTGCCTTGTGCATCGTTTTCCACCTTTTGCAATATATTTGACCTTGTGCAGCATCCACGATGCTACACAACTAACTTACCCCAAAAATTCCTAACAGCATGCCCCCAACACAATCTTGTGGCTCGCCCTCAAGCCACGTCAGCTAGAAATGATGTATCCGCTAGTCTTCACCTTGAATTCCTTGTACCCTTGGGTGATCTCCTTGACATGTTCTTTGATTTTCTCAGTAGTCTCCTGGATTTCCATCACTTCTCATGCCAATGGGTGCTCAACGATATTTGTTGTGACCTCCTTTTTTCCCTCCTAAATCTCCTGCAACACTGAAACTTCCTTCACTGAGAGCTATGCACCAAGATCTTGAAATGTATCTAACTGTGTTGTGAGCCTCTAGTGACGATCCCTAGCCTTTGCAACTTGCTGCTATAAGTCCTTGAGATCCATGGCCTTTATGACCTGTATGACTGGTGGCATCGCTTTAAGTGATGTCTTCATTGTTTCCAACTGCCCCTCAGCCTCCTACAACTGTGTGGTCAGTTGCTCCAACTACGCATCCTAGACTACACTGCCCCAAAATTGGGTTGTCCCATCAGTAACTTTCTTCACTTCTTGCTCCATTTCCTCTAGCTGCATTGTGAATTCCTCAATGGCGCTTTTCCTTTCTGTAGTTTCCCCTGCTGGTGTGCTTGGATCCACTATTGCATGTAGATCATCGTTGTCATGATTCAACTTTGCAATTATAGCCCCAAGCCACTCTTCTTTTTACTCCGCATCCAAGTCCTTAGTTTTTTTCAGCACTTGTTGACAAGCAAATGAAACTGCATTCTCTAAGTGGACTATGTTGTCCAAAAGTTGTGTTTTCTCCACTATCAAGCGATCTTACTGCTTTTTGAGCGCCTCAATTTCCTTTGCGTTCTCCTCGATCAGTCGCTCTTTCCCCTACTTCAATTCCTCAATATCTCTTCATACATTAGCATCTTTCTCCTGCGACCTGAAAAGGTGGTCACCAATTATCTGCTCTCTATCTGCCAACTCCTGATTGGCAACCTTCTGCAACTGCACCAATTTATGGGTCGACAGCGCATTGATGTCTACTAAAAAATCCTGCAATTGTTAAAGTGAGGTGTTAAGGTCCTCACTATTGGTATCAATTGCATGCAATAGAATTTTCACTTCTAAATATGCATCCTAGTGTTGA
Source organism: Pseudotsuga menziesii (assembly GCA_001517045.1). Classification (NCBI taxonomy): domain Eukaryota; kingdom Viridiplantae; phylum Streptophyta; class Pinopsida; order Pinales; family Pinaceae; genus Pseudotsuga; species Pseudotsuga menziesii. The sequence continues at coordinate 168,772 of LPNX010292143.1, forward strand.
TCAAATCATTTGTTGACACAAAACTTGTCGACGAGGGTTCGCTCTCTGTCGACACCCAAACCACTATGATCTCCCTAAGCATCAGCCTAGATAGGTTTTACCCTGTTCGACAACACTTGTAGAGAAGATGAAGTCTCACCTGAGATGATCGAGGGAGAACTCATGGAACCAATTTTACACAGTATGAAGGAATACCATGCATCTACTCATCAACTTAGCACATCATTATTCAACAAATCTAAATATTCAAATTATGCATTAATAGAATCATGTCATCATTCATTAGTTTAGATCACTAGCCTTAGATCACAGCAAATGCATTGAAACATAAATAGATCTAAGAGGATCTCATCATTCATAGTATAGAAGCATCGCATCATTCGCAGATACACATCACATTCGCATTTAGATCGCAGAAAACAAGAAATCAGAAAGATAGAAAAAGACATAATGGCTTTTCTCAAACTATGTCATTTCATATTCATCTTCGCAAAAAATACAAGTTCTCCAAAATAGTTCCTCAGTTCAAATACACAGATCCAGGAAGCCTAATCACTTTTCAATAATTCATAAGTAGCCAAGATATCTTGAAGCTTAGGACAACCAAACAAGACTAAGAAGACTTAACACTTGCAATTCTACATCTATTTATAGTCTTTCACCTTTACATTGGTGGTCCACTTAACCCAACTTCCTAACTACTTATTAACATAATTTACAAAACAATGACCAAAATCCACATAATGTGGTCCAAATCTACAACAGATGACCAAAATACATAAAATATAGCTACTATGCATTGCATGTCATTTTCCACCTTTTGCAGTATCTTTGACCTTGCGCAGCATCCACGATGTTGTACAGCTAACTTACCCCAAAAATTCCTATGAACAGATTTGATATCTCAAATAATAGGCCTACACATGGTGGGGGTCTACCCATCACAGTATTTTCGAGGGAAGCATAATGATAAGAAGCTGGCAGCTAAGATGTGAAATAAATATGGAGTGATAAAAGAGAAAAGGGCGTATGGAATTGACACCATCAATGATCAGGAATTTTGATTTGCAGCAAAGATACTAGAGGTCAAGTTAGTATAGAAGAACCACCTGAATCAGTGCACATTGGGGGTTATCACATCCATGGAGCAGTGCATAGCTGGTGTACAGATGAATTGGTCCCTATTCCTACTGAATAAATTTATGGAGGACATCAAATTGGCATAAGATCTTGGTAATCCATTCACCTATTCTTGGCTGCTAATACTCATCGCGTTGTCTATATGGATGGAACGATGCATTATCAAGGGATGGAGGTTGACATTTTCGACGTCTATTGAGGCACCAGATATAAAAATATGTGGGCACTCAATGATAAGAAGCAACAAATAAACAACAATATACAATTTTACATGTACCTAGATGCACTGTGAGAAGAAGCAATTAAGGTGTCGTGTCTCACAGACCAAGCCTCAAACAAGTATTGAAGTATTGCACATTTAGCGATGGGACGCCATACCATACATATTCAAACATGGGAATATCCAAACCAAAAATGTCTTACGACACAATACAAGATGACAGATGAAGATTTGGATTCCATCATCAAAGAATGACCCCTAGAATGGAGAGTTCTGATAAGTTACGAAGACCTGCCAGACCCAGGAAATGGACCACCACCATATGTCCCAAAAGAACAGGATAAACCAAAGGAATTGGAAGAGGAATAAGACTCGCAATATGAGGCATCATCGATAACTCTGACAGAATCATAGTTGGAGAAAAAATAGGAGGAAGAGTAGACGAAGTGTCACTTTGAGCAAGGAGATGGGTGAAGCACTGCAAGGCTCTCTGATGACCAGGTAAACAAGGTACTGGTCATAATCACTTCGGCGACCAATGAAAGTGAGTAAAATTTAACATATCATGTGATAGGATAATTCCACCAAGTTACACAACTACTACAGACACTCATAAATTCAATACTTGGGAAACACTGAAAGGAAGAGAGATGCAAAGGGCGGTAGAAGTCGACATCAACACCCTTGTGACTAGTATATATTATACCCCATGCAATCACTACAAGGGGTGAAGATATTGATGCAACACTATGAGGACACCAGTCAATTGGCCTAGAATTAAACTTACTTCCAATGACTCAAGTGACAAGGCTTCATATCGTGGCAAGCAAAGAAATCAAAGACCACGAAGCAACAATCCATGGTCAACTGGTTTGGTCCAAGAATTAAGAATAAATCATTCAAGAGAAACTATGGTGACTAAAAGAAGAAAAGGAATCGATCATAAATGAGAAAACAAAGGCATTTGATCATAGGAAAATACTGGAGAGAGTAGTCTCTATGGCATGCAAAGAGATTCTGGACATTGCCTTAGAAATGTTTGCAGAGGAAAAAGTATTGGGACTAGGAAGAATTGTAACAGATCTGCAAAAAGAAAATGAAGAGTTACAAGCTAGAATGGTACCCAACTCACCTCCATAGAAGTTAGAAGAAATAAGAAGCGCAATCAAATATGCCACAATAGATAATGTGGAGTTAGAGAAGGTGGTGCAGTCGATCGCAGAGGAAATAACAAAAATTTTGGGGAAGCTTAGTCCAAGATGAACAGTTGCACCAATTGGATGTGAAACTCACAAAAGCAAAAGCACAACTAACAGCATTTAGGGGATCACTCAAAATGATGCCCCCACTTGTGCAAGTAACCAAGGTAGTTGAGCTAAAGGAAGTACAATAGTGCACTAACAAAGCATGATCCAGACAACAGTGGAGTACAACACACTTGTATGAGTTGCAAGGGACAATAGACCTATTAGCACTCAAGGCCATGGATGAGATCATAAATACCAAGTTAGAAGTGAGAAAAGTGAAACATATGAGTGAAGAATGCCCAACAGTGCAGGAAGTGGAATATTATGTAGCACTCATGGAAAAGGTCAAGGAAGTCATCGAACAATTTAGAGAAGAATATGACAACCTCAAGGCCAATATGAATGCACCAGTTTCTTCAAGCTAAGGTGGCTCAAGGACAAGCCACAATTTTTTGTTTGGGGCCTATTGGAAAGGGGTTGAAGAGTGTAAAGTACGGTATCGACACCGACAAGAAGGATGTTGACAAAGATAAAATTAAACCGTGGTGAAGAAAAAAACCAACAAGTTAGGACATTTTGGTTGAGTTAGTTAGAGAATTGGTCAAGTGGACCATTTTGTAATGGCTTAGAAATCCTATAAATAGAATTAGGATTGTAAAAAAAATTTGGAAGATCTATCTTGAAGTTGATATAGGATCAATTTATCATGCATCTATTGTCTATTTTTGGTGGAGATTAATGAACTGCAGAATGGTTTTGTCTTTTGGCGTGTATTTTTTTTTTGGATGTTATGAAGACTATGTTTATGATGTGATTTTTATTGCCATTTTTACATCTTATGTCGTATTTCCTTGGTTATGTGGAATGAATTGTCTTTAAGGATAATTTAGATATGAATCATGTGTTTTTTGTACTATTCAGGTGAAATCTGTCATGATTCCATCTCTATGTTTTCTGTTAAATGTGAATGATGTGAAATACTGTTGTGAATATCACTCTAATGTATGTTGATGTCTTTTTTAGTATGAATCCTAGTAATTAAAATCACGATAGGTAGATCTAGCCAATGGTATAATTGTAGTCCTGGATTTCTAGATGATATTGCGATAGGATAACAGATAGTGTGAAATTCTTCTTCCCATGGTAGAAACTTGGTTCCTGCAGCCCTCCCTATGACATCTCGAGTGATACTGCATGAGCTCCACATGTGTTGTTGTAAAGGGTTAAACCTTTATGGGTCCATTTTTAGGGAGTTTGTGTCGGTAATTGTCGACAGCCGAGCAAAGTGAACCCCTGTCGATAGATGGGTGTCAACAAAACTTCTTAAAATATGAAACTGATTCCACCAAAATATGTGCCCTACTGAGGTGATTTAGCCTCACCTTATTTTCTTGATGATATGTGGAGAGAAGACCTTGAACTAGGAATCCCTAGTTTTTTATGCTGCACAGTTCCTTCTTTCGGAGAGGCTTTGATACCATGTTAGTTTTTATTGATCTTATTAGATTAGTTAGGATATTCATTTTTAAGAATAAAAAGCACAACACGATGCATAAGATAAAATAGATACACAAGACACAAATATTTTCACCAGGGAAACCATAAAGGAAAAAACCCCACAAACTTCCTTAGAATAGTACAGTCACAAAGACTGTATCATAATATTAACAAACCCAGTAATAAGAAGTCTTCATCAGCTATCTATCTCTCCTCGTTGTCTCTCTCTCTCTCTATCTCATGCGAACTTGAGTGAGTATGAGGTGTGTATAAATGAGGGAGGGTTCCTCCCTATTTATACCTTTCAAGTGAATGACCTACTACATGACTGGGGCTGAACTCTTACCCTAACAGGGCCAACTTCTCCTAGAGAGACTCCAAAAATACATTACATGATTTTACACTGGGGACTATTTCCCCAACTTACAACAAAGATTGTACGTCAAGGTCCATACACAATAAGCACATCCCAAAAGGAGGCAAACATATATCCAATGGGGTTACAACAACATACAATGATAATATACATCATAATATCTTCTGAAGTTACAAATACATCAACAGATAGTTGTGCTAACCTTCATGTAACAATCTCTAGGGGTGCAAGTACTCACCTTCAGTGAATACCGTCCCAAGGAATTGAGATGTGGATTCTACATTTTCCTTAGGTACCATAATATTTTCCTTTTGTAGTCACTTGTGAGGATCCTAGGAAAGGAAACTAAGTTCGACATCTTACACTTAGTAGTCAAGCAGAACAAACATTCAAAAGAGATTTTGTGAATGGGAAGGGAACGTAGGAGACAAGTCCTATACCTGAAATAGTCAATGAGAAATGGTGTCACCCCAAGGACTTTCCAAGCCTAAAAAATCCCAAAGTCACATAACATCATTAATCCAAGAATTAAGGTACAATCTTCCTACTTTGACTAGTTTTATCTACCACTTAACGCATGTGTTAGAGGTGCTTTCCCAGCAAGTACTTCACACTACTATTTGATTTAACATTCTTCAATTGTTCCTAGTATCAATATTGTGTGGCCTTGGAGGATTTAAATCACAACAACTATATCCAAGGTCCTATAACCTAAACTATTGGATGAGTTTCTAGAAAACAAAATCTCCTAGATTCTTTACAATGCTTTCTGCTTTTCAAAAATAGCAATTTCAAAGCCTTTAAAAAAAATAAATTATGAGAAACTAAATATATTATGGTGAAAATGCACTCATTCACACTCTTTATAATGAAATATATATATATTTTTTTAAATCACACAATAAAGTATTTCAATGCAAATGCACTCCACCAAAAAAATTTCACAAACCAAATACAAATTTTTAAGATCCATTTTTTTTGTTTTGATGAAAATGTAACTTTTTAAACAACAACTAAACTAATGCAAGAAACAAAAATAAGAATGATATTCTTATCACTATGGTGAAAAAAAATTCTAACACTAGCCTCTTCTACCACAATCCAAATCCAAGTTCGAGAAGAAACAAGTTCGTAGACTCAAACAAGCGAATAGTTCAACTAGGTGAAAAGGTTTTGGAAGCTAAATATTTCTTTCAAGTGAGGATAACTAGTAGCATAAGAAAATTGATTATGCTCTGGGTCTTCACACTCAAGTCTTATCAATCACTCAAAAAAATGAAGATAAAATGAAGTACAAGACGCTCTTAAGACTCTTCACAAATATTTTACTCAATCTCGATAAAAACACACTCAAACACCACCTAGACCGATCCAAATGAGACACTGAAAGCCCCTATCTTACTTAGACAATCCAAAGAATCCAATAATTATAGGAAAACGAGGGTGTAATTAAGAAAAGACTTCAAAGTTCAGTAAATTCACACAAGTCCAAAAGGATATGTCACATGCCCCAATTTGCAAAACAATTTTATGTTTTTGAGGAACATCATGTTATATTTTATGTTAAAGTTTGTAATTAATTACCAAGTGGGGTCAAGAATAATTTAATGTATTGCAGAATATTTTATTAATAAATAAATTAAAGATGAGACAACAGCTTAGGGAAGCTGTTAAATGAGTGTTTACTGGTCACTTGCTGGAGAAGGCTGGGTTGAGAGCAGATTGACATGTGGCAGCATCCTTAAACTACTTCTAGCTGTTGCAGGTGAAAAATTTCCTATTTTTGTGGTCATGATTCCCGAAAAAAGTGGAACAGGAGCAGGTGGCTCATTAAGTAAAAATTGACCCAAAATACCTAGGCATGCTAATAAAACTTCCCATTGAAGACAGCTGAGGCTGGCCATTTTGGATTTGTGATCATTCTGAGTGAATGAAGTGCACATGTGAATTCGATGGAGGGGACCAGCTGAAGTAAGTTTGGGGGGATAAGTTTTGAACACTGAACTAGTGCAGCTATTCTAAGTTGAGTTCATACTGTTGTAAGCAGAACTGAGATACTATTGAACACTCAATGGAGTTGCAAAGGAATTCAAGACTACATCTCTCATCCAGTACTTCTACTAGGAGGACCAGGAGACAAGCTTGGGGGTCCTGAGAATTGCAGTCCAGCTCTTCTCCAGGAGTTGGTTGGGAGGAACAGCTTCCTTAAGCTGTTGTCACCTCATCTACACTTCTAGGTTTTGCTTAGTTCAATTATTTAAATTATTCACTCTATCTAGAAAGTTAAGATTTTTTCGTTAATATAGTATATTATTTGTTTTATTTATGCTAGGGATAAGCAGGAGAATTATATATGCTGTGAAAAATAGAAACTAGCTAGATTAGGGTAAATTAGTAAAGAAATTTTTGAGTTAATTGATAGATAGGAAAAATTACCTAAATTGTATTTTTCCACACCTTTTGCAAGGCAGTACTCTAGTACACTAGGTTTATTTATTTTCAAATGAGTAGATTCAATAAAATATGAATGCAGATGCAAATGGTTACTTTCTACAGGACTTTGTGTAAATTATTTATAGAACTTCACTTGTATTTGTGTTATTTACTTAAAGTATTTAAATAAACTAAGTAAACATAGAAGAACAAGCCTAAGTAATACACATTAGTATATGTAATGTTTTATACGGTAAAACTAGCATAGTTATAGATTATAAACCTAGTATGTAATCCTAAATAGATAATATAGGAACAGTAAATTATCTAAACTAGGTTTAACCTAGTAAAATAGTAACATTAAGTTAAATAATTACCCAGTTAGCTTACTTATGTGAAAACGTAAACTAGTGTTACTAAAACAACATTACTAGCTCTGTGACTTTAAGAAGTTTTAAGGTTTATAAAAAGAACTGTTCTTTTATAACCAAATAAAATCATAAATTATAATTATCAAAAATCTAGTAGTAAAATCAAAAAAATACAGAAGATAGGTAATTCTGTTCACTAATCTCATTTCTCTGTTCTATCTTCTGAATTCATTTATGCGTTAATAATAATGCTTTTATCAAAGTATTCCACTGTCAATTGCCCCAATTCATAATTTATCTGGAAGAAAACAAATTTAACTAATAAACCATCTAACCTAATTCTTCAAAGGTATTTAATAATAAACACATCTAGCATAAAAATAATATACAAATATTAACCAAACAGAGATACTATTAATTCAACTTTAAGCTGTAATATTTCTTATAAATACTAGAAATGAAACTGAACAAACTGAGTCTCTCACAACCTTTACATTATTAGTCAAAGCTTAAAATCTTGTATCAAAGCATCTATACTTAAACAGAGTTCACAAAAATTAAAACAACCATCTATTTCGGCTACGAAAGCCCTTTTACAAAAACGAGAAGTGCTGTAAGAACAGCCTTTAAGTTCTTTTTAAAAAACATAAGTAAATCTGCATCTAACGACCCAATGTCCTGATGGTAAGAGTCACGGCTTAAAGCCGGTTCCAAACAATAATTTTATAAGTTAATCGTGGCCAAAAAGGCTCAAAACTATTTCCTTAAGTCTCGGCTGAGGAAGCCCAAATTCTTCCATTACAACCAGCCATTAGGGATTTAAAATAGAAATTAAAAAAACAAATAGAGAAATTAATAACCACAGTCGAACCAAAAAATACAACATGCGGCAGTGCCATCATAATCCAACATACAACCCTTGTAGGAGTACCTCAGGTGAAACCGAGGCTTACCGATTTGAATGCCTTCATGAAATCTCTGTTGATGGAGTTTAATAGTATTTTGAGCCACCATTAAAGAGTCTGCACAAACAAAATCAAAAGAAAATGAAGGTTAATACTTAATCCAACAAATAAAATAAAATAATACTTATACAGAATAGTAAAATCAATTTTAGTTCTTACCAAAGACACGGCATAGCTGCTAGAAGTTGCAATCTCACCCTAGCCTCCCTTGTGAGCTTCATGAGATGAAATGGAGCCCTACCAACATGAAAATGCATTATGCAGTATTCAAAGGTGAAATCTCAGGCCACGGCAAGGTAAAGACCCAACTCTTGTGGAGGAAACGAACAGTAAACAAGAACTCAACTCACACAGTAAACAACCCCATCACACTCTTTACACTCACAGAGTTTAAAATCACACAGTAAAAAGAGAGCCGAAGAAATCCCAAACCCCAATACTCTTTACACAGTCAAAACCACCTCTCGATGGCAGTAAAATTTTTACTCACCCTTCTACACCAGCTCTTTAAGGCTCACAAAGGCCTGTGTTCATTTGAATGAAGGTTTTTACATCAAGCCTGGAAGCCACAAGCTCATAGCTTGACCACTCCACTGCAAAGGCAATCAGAATATGATTTTAGGGTTACGATATTCCTTTTACTTTGCCCCCAAGTCAACTAAACCCTAAGCTTCAACCACTAACCATGTGTCCACCAAAATAATTTGCAATTATGGGTATCAAGCTATCATTTGAAAGTCTCTCTTTTTAACCTACACAATCATTTGGTTTACAAGTCAAAAACCTTATGATATCATAGCATAGTATCAATACTATCCTCATTGGAATCTTGTTTCACTAATCAAAGAATTTCTGTTAGAGAAATGTTTATTTACACTAGGGTTATATGCATGGTTTTAGTTATCTATGTTCTCCTTATTGTTTAAAAAATAATGTTACTTTTGATAATAGTAAGATACTAACAATGGAGGTGAAATAACCTTCCATAGGTATACATAACCATATAGATATTTAAGATAGGCTTTAGTCTAAGCTTAGTTTATAAGCTTCAAATTTATGCTTTTTGAACAAAAGCTCATATAAAATGAGATTCATAACACAAGAAAATCAAATGTAAATACTTGATTTAAGGAGAATCACTAACATAGAATGTTTAAAAGTTTAGAAAGAACTCAAACAAATATAAACAGTACTTTATACCAAACACTGAATATTGATATGTAGTTTTGGTCGCAAACATGTTTAACATATTTTCTAGTTTATAGACTTCTTAGGCCACTATATTTTTAATGGCAGAAGTAGAACTGTCCTTATTATACACCATATCAAAATGAAATACAAGTCTATAACTGAAAATACAAGAAGGAAGAATAATGGAACAAGTACTGTGGCAGTAAGCTTCACTGCACTAAAACCAAGGATTTTACAATAGTGTTATTACCAACCTTTATGCATTTTTCTAACAATAGAAATACTAACAATACCTTTTACGGGGACAAGCTGCAAACAAACAATTTAACTAGCATTTTATCCTATTCTAGTTGAGTGTTATTCTCGATCTGGATTTTACTGGATCAAAACTGCTTACCTGTTTAGAAACTGTAAAAGAAGCATCACTTCACTGCATTAGTTGTAAGCTAAGTAAGCCATGATCTCATCTAAGGTTCTTTCCTACTTGACATAAGACAGTAATAACACACTTAGGATCAGATTCAGATGTAGTTTTCTTTCCTACTCTTTTTAAACATAAACTGCTGAGTTTAACTTATGTAACATGGTACTTCAAGATAAACAAATAAATTATATAGAACTAAAGAATTACAATGTTCAATTATAATTACTACTATTTGAGGAACCGCTAGCATTTATTGTTCATAAATAGTGACATCCTCGAAACAATTTATGTTACATGAAAATTTTTAAATTTTTATGAATTTTTGGGTTATTACATGTGGTATCAAAGCACAAGGTTCAGACACTAGGCCTGAATGTGGCTCAACTTGCATCAATAAAACAGTAGATTTAAAACATGCATATTGAATTTTACTTTTCTTTTGAATTATACTTCCAAAGATTTTTTCTGAGTTAACTGCAGGTATGGAAAGATTGGAAGAATATGCGGATGAGGAGTCCCCATTTATTGAATGAAGTAATTCTAAAAGAGAACCTATACAAGAAGAGATAACTAATAACTCTTTTGAATTATTACAAATGGTCAAGGAACTAAGAACAGAGATGGAAAAGGTCAAAAAGGAAAATGAGATAATTCTGAGAGCTCGAGAGGAGCTAAATCAGATTTTAATGGAGAGATTTCATAATGAAGAAAAATATAAACGAACAGAGTCTGAAGATATGCCCTACGAACATAAAGATAAAAATTATAAACAGTTTAAATTCGAAAGTAGCTCATCTTCTGAGGTTTATTGTGATCCACATAAAAAGAATAATCAATATACTAGTAATAGTAGCGAAGATAATCATCATACAAGAAAGAGAAAGTTTAAAACTTATGAAGAAATCTCTAGAGAATTCAAAAAAACTAAGCCACCAACCTTTAATGGTGAAACTGAGAAGGGAGAAGAGGCTGAATCATGGCTATTTGGGATGAAGAAATATTTTCAAATTTATAATTACTCTAATCAATTGAAATCCAAAATGGCTATTTATAAACTCATTGGGAAGGCAAATATTTGGTGGCAGGACCTAAAAAGAGTAAAAGGCATTAGGGAGAAAAACATTAACTGGAGTACGTTTAAGAAATATTTTAAGAATAATTTTTTTGTTTGAAGAGTACTTCAAGGAGCGGGCTAAGGAATTTTATGAATTAAAACTGGGAACAATGAACATGAAAGAACTAAACAGTAAATTTCTAAGTCTGCTCAAATATGTGCTGTATATTGTGGACGAGAAGCCTAAGGTACAGTAGTTTTCAAGTTGCTTACCAGTTCATATAAAATATAGAATTGAGTATGACAATCCAAAAACTTTAGAAGAAGCAATGAGAAAGGCGAATTTTTGTTATGAACAAAATCAAAAAAAGGAAAGTATGACAAACTGGAAAGCTAAAAGAACTAATAATTTTGAACAGAGGAATAAAGGTTTTGCACCTAACCGAAATTTTAAGAATAACAACACACAAAATTTTCCTAATAAAAATTTCCAAGGGAACAAAATTAATTCACAGATAAATCCAAATGGTCAAAGAAGTAAAGAATCTATTAGCAATCACACTAATTATACCAAGAATTTTGAACAAAAGGAACCAGTAAAGTGTTGGGAATGTAATGGTCCTCATTATGCATCAGTTTGCCCCAACCGGAAGAAGACTATTAACAACATACATATGATACAGGAGGAGATGATTGTCGGTGGTCTAGCAAGGACAATGCCTAGGTTCAATACAGCACTAGAGAACAGGCAGGCGGATTATCAAACTTCCATGGTGGAAGTGGAAGGTAAGTTGAATCAAATACCTATATCTATTTTAATTGATCTAGGGGCTAGTTTAATTTATATTTGTCCTAATTTAGTAGAAAAATGTAAGCTAGTAGTAGAAAAGTTTGCAAAATCTTGGTTTGTCCAGCTAGCTACTGGTGCAAAATGAAAGGTGATCACCTTTGTTAAGAATTGTATAGTAAAAATCGATTAGTTTGAAACCTCTGTTAAGCTTAATGTTTTACCTTTAGGTTCTTATAATATGTTAATTGGTATGGATTGGTTAGAACAACATAGGTAGTCCTAAACTATTTTGATAAAACATTTACTTGCGTAAATAACAATGGAGAACTAATAAATGTAAAAGGAATCGCTAGGAAAATAGCTATAAGATAGATTTCTGCTTTCTAACTTAAGAGAGTTGTTCGAAAGGGCTGTAAATCCTTTGCTGTAACATTAATTAATAAATAAAATACTAATAACAAAGAGAAATTAAAATTGGAAGATATTTCGATCCTGAGGAAGTATTTGGATGTATTTTCGCAAGAAATTCCGGGACTTCCTCCGAAGCGGGAATTAGACTTTACTATTGAGCTAGTACCTAGTGCAGTGCCTAGCTCAAAAGCCCCTTATCAGATGAATATATTGTAGTTAAATGAACTAAAGTCACAATTAAAAGAACTCATTGATAAGAATTATATTAGACCTAGTGTGTCTTCCTAGGGAGCACCTGTTATTTTTGTTAAGAAGAAGGATGAAACTCTACGATTATGTATATATTATCATCAACTAAATAAAATGACTATCAAAAATAGATATCCGTTACCCCGCATAGATGATCTATTTGATCAGCTATGTGGAGCAACTGTATGCTCAAAGAGTGATTTACGATCTGGTTACCACCAGGTTCGAATCAAAGATGAAGACATCTTTAAAACACCTTTTAGGACCAGGTATGGTCATTACGAGATTGTTTTTATGTCATTTGGGATTACTAATGCCCCAGTTGTTTTTATGTGTCTAATGAATAATGTAATGCATAAATACCTTGATAATTTTGTGGTCGTATTCATTGACGACATCTTAATTTACTCAAAGTATGAAGAAGAACATAAAGAACATTTAAAAATTGTCTTACAAGAGTTACAAGAACATCAACTCTATGCAAAATTTAGTAAATGTGATTTTTTTAAGGATAAAATACGGTATCTAGGTCATGTGGTGACTAAAGAAGGAATTTCTATTGATGTTGAAAAGATAAAGGAAATCGAAGAATGGTCAGTCCCAAAAGATGTAACTAACATACGATCATTCATGGGGATTACTGGCTATTATCAAAAATTTATCGAATGGTTTTCAAGAATTACAAATCCCATAACTACCTTACAGAAGAAAGGGAAGAAATTTGAGTGGAGTCAAAAGTGTGAAGATAGTTTTAAAAAGTTAAAAACGTTATTAACCACCGCACCAATCTTAAGAATTGTTGACACTAATAAATATTTTATAGTATGTACAGATGCATGCAATGATGGCTTAGGTGGAGTTTTAACTCAATAAGGACACATCATTGCTTATGAGTCTAGGAAGCTAAAGATTCATGAGAAAAATTATGCGACTTGTGACTTAGAATTGGCTATTGTCATACATGCCTTAAAAATGTGGTGTCATCAATTAATTGGAAGAAAGTTCATATTAATGACAGACAATAAAGGGTTAAAATATCTGTTGGATCAACCTAACTTAAACACTAGGCAAGCTAGGTGGCTAGCTTTCCTCAACGAGTACGATTTTGAAATACAACATATTAAAGGAAAAGAAAATAAGATTGTTCATGCTTTAAGAAGAAATGCAAAAACTGAATTTTACAGTAGCAATCGACACCTATAAAACAGATTTAGAAGAACAGCTAGAAGAAGGAATAGGACAAGACGAAAATTATCGGAAATTACAAGCAAGGGTAAGAGAAAATTTAGTTAAAAGTTTAAGTACAGGGTATAGTTTAAACAGAAAAGGATTATTATTATATAAAGATAGACTATACGTACCTAATGTACCTAAGATTAAGTTGATAATTTTAAACGAAATTCATAAGACCCCTTATTCAGGGCATCCAGGTTATCAAAAAGCTATAACTATGCTAAGAAAGGATTATTTTTGGCTAAACATGAAAAATGAATTGTTAGAATACATTTCTAAGTGCTTTGAATGTAAGAAAGTAAAGACTAAACATTAGCATCCAGCTGGGTTACTTCAGCCATTACCTATTCCTAGCTAGAAGTGGGAGATAATCAGCCTTGATTTTATCACTGAACTACCTACAAATCAAAACTTGAATGACTCAACAATGGTTGTTGTCGATAAATTAAGCAAGGAAGCTCATGTTATACCTGTAAAAACTACTTATAAAGCTGCAAATATTGTTGATATTTCCTTAAAACAACTTTTTCGTTCACATGGAATACCGAAAGTAATAATTTCAGACAGATACCCTGAGTTTACTGGAAAATTTTGGAAGTATTTGTTTAAAGGACTAAATACTTCATTAAACTTCAGTACCTCTTCCATCCTTAGACAGATGGACATACGAAAAGAGTAAATTAGGTATTGGAGGATCTGCTCAGAATGTATGTAAAAGAAAAACCAGGTAAATGCGAAGATTACTTATACCTGGTAGAATTTTCTTACAACAATCACTACCAAGCCTTAGCAAGATATATTCCTTTTGAAATTTTGTATGGAAGGAAGTGCAGTGCCCCCATCTCATCAAGTAATCTAGTTGACAGGCTAGTATTAGAACCTAAATTATTAAAAGAGATGGAGTTTATTGTAAAATAGGTGCAAGGTAACCTGAAAGTTGCGCAAGATCGACAGACCTAAAAAGAGTTCTCTGAGGTTTGGAAATTGTGCTAAGTTAGAACCCTGATATTGTGGACCTTTTGAAATACCGTCCAGAATAAGACTGGTATCATATCAATTAGCCTTGCCACCAAACTTAAAGGTTCACAATGTATTTCATATTTCTGTATTAAAACAATATGTACATGATGATACTCATGTTATTAACTGGAATGATGTGTGGGTGGAGCCCGAAGGATATTTTCTGGTGGAACGGGATTGTATCCTCGAAAGGAGGGAGATCTCCCTTCGAAATCGCACCATTGGTTAGGTGAAGGTGCAATGGAAGCACCTTAGTCTAGAAGAAGCCACCTATGAATTGGAAAGTCATATGCGGGATGCATATCGAATTATTTTTCACGGAAATGCTGAGGATGAACAATAAATAACATCAAGGATGATGTTATAAATTAAGGGGGTGTGTATGTCACATGCCCCAATTTGAAAAACAATTTTATGTTTTTGATTAACATTATGTTATATTTTATGTTAAAGTTTGTAATTATGACCAAGAGGGGTCAAGAATAATTTAATGTATTGCAGAATATTTTAATAATAAATAAATGAAAGATGAGACAACAGCTTAGGGAAACTGTTAAATAAGTGTTTACTAGTCATTTGGTGGAGAAGGCTGGGTTGAGAGAAGATTGACATGTGGCAGCATCCTTAAACTACTTCTAGCTGTTGCAGGTGGAAACTTCCCTATTTTTTTTGTCATGATTCCCCAAGAAAGTGGAACGGGAGCAAGTGGCTCATTAAGTAAAAACTAACCCAAAATACCCAGGCATTCTAATAAAACTTCCCATTAAAGATAGTTGACGCTATTCATTCTGGATTTGTGATCATTATCAGTGAATGAAGTGCACATGTGAATTCAATGGAGGGGACTAGCTGAAGCAAGTTTGAGGGGATAAGTGTTGAAGACTGAACTAGTGCAGCTATTCTAAGTTGATTTCATACTGATGTAAGAAGAACTGAGTTACTACTGAGAAATCAGTGGAGTTGCAGAGGATTTCAAGACTACATCTCTCACCCAGTACTTCTACCAGGAGGACGAGGAGACAAGCTCGGGGGTCCTGAGAATTGCAGTCCAGTTCTTCTCCAGGAGTTGGTTGGGAGGAACAACTTCCTTAAGTTGCTGTCACCTCATCTACACTTCCAGGTTTTGCTTAGTTCAGTTATTTAAATTATTCATTGTATTTGGAAAGTTAAAAGTTTTTCATTAAAATAGGATATTATTTGTTTTATTTCTCTTAGGGATAAATAGGAGAATTATATATGCTATGAAAATTACTAACTAGCTAGATTAGGGTAAATTAGTAAAGAAATTTCTGAGTTAATTGATAGATAGGAAAAATTACCTAAACTGTATTTTTCCACACCTTTTGCAAGGTAGTACTATAGTACAATAGGTTTATTTATTTTCAAATAAGTAGATTCAATAAAATATGAATGCATATGCAAATGGTTACTTTCTACACGATTTTGTGTAAATTATTTATAGAACTTCACTTGTATTTGTGTTATTTACTTCAAGTATTTAAATAAACTAAATAAAGATAGAAGAACAAGCCTAAGTAATACACATTAGTATATGTAATATTTTATATAGTAAAACTAGCATAGTTACACATTATAAAGCTAGTTTGTAATCCTAAATAAATAATATAGAAACAGTAAATTATCTAAACTCGATTTAACTTAGTAAAATAGTAACATTAGGTTAAATAATCACCCAGTTAGCTTACTTATGTGAAAATGTAAACTAGGGTTACTAAAACAACATTACTAGCTCTGTAACTTTAAATAAGATTTAAGGTTTATACAAAGAATTGTTCTTTTATAACCAAATAAAATCATAAATTATAATTATCAAAAATATAGCAGTAAAATCCAAAAAGTACATAAGATAGGTAATTTTGTTCACTAATATCATTTCTCTGTTCTATCTTCTGAATTCATTTCTGCATTAATAATAATGCTTTTATCAAAGTATTCCACTGTCAATTGCCCCAATTCATAATTTATCTGGAAGAAAACAAAATTTAACTAATAAACCATCTAACCTAATTCCTTAAAGGTATTTAATAATAAACACAGCTAGCATAAACATAATATACAAATATTAACCAAACAGAGATACTATTAATTCAACTTTAAGCTATAATATTTCTAATAAATATTAAAAATGAAACTAAACAAACTGAGTCTTGGCTCACAGCCTTTACATTATCAGTCAAAGCTTAAAAGCTTATATCAAAAAATCTATACTTAAACAAATTTCACAAAAAAGAAAACAACCATTTGTTTTGGCTACAAAATCCCTTTTACAAAAACGAGAAGTGTTGTAAGAACAACCTTTAAGTTCTTTTTAAAAACCCTAAATCAATCTGCATCTAACGACCCAATGGTATGATGGTAAGATTCATGGCTTAAAGCCAGTTCCAAGAAATACTTTTATAAGTTAATCGTGGCCAAAAAGGCTCAAAACTATTTCCTTAAGTCTCGGCTGAGGAAGCCCGAATTCTTCCATTACAACCAGCCACTAAGGCTTTAAAATAAAAATTAAAAGAACAAACAGAGCAATTAATAAGCACGACCGAACCAACAACTACAACATACGACAGTGCCATCATAATCCACCATACAACCCTTTTAGGAGTACCTCAAGTGAAACCAAGGCTTCCTAATTTGAATGCCTTCACGAAAGATATCTTGATGGATTTTAACAGTATTTTGAGCCACCATTAAGAGCCTACACAAAAAAAAAATCAAAATAAAATGAAGGTTAATACTTGATCCCACAAATAAAATAAAATTATACTTATACGGAACAATAAAATAAATTTTAGTTCTTACCAAAGACACAGCAGAGCTGCTAGAAGTTGCAGTCTCACCCTAGCCTCCCTCGAGAGCTTCATGAGCTGAAATGGAGCCCCACCGACATGAAAATGCAGTATGCAGTATTCAAAGTTGAAGTCTCAGGTCAAGGTGAGGTAAAGACCCAACCCTCGTGGAGGAAATTAATAGTAAACAAGAACTCAACTCATACAGTAAACAACCCCATCACACTCTTTACACTCATAGAGTTTACAATCACACAGTAAAAACAAAGGAGAAGAAATCCCAAACCCCAATACTCTTTACACAGTCAAAACCACCTCTCGATGGCAGTAAACTTTTTACTCGCCCTTATACACTAGCTCCTTAAGCCTCACAATGGCATGCGTGCATTTGAATGAAGGTTTTGACATCAAGCCTAGTGGCCACGAGCTCACAGCTTGACCACTCAACTGCAGAGACAAACAGAATATGATTTTAGGGTTACGACAAGCCTTTTACTTTTCCTCCAAGTCAACTAAACCCTAAGCTTCAACCACCAACC
Source organism: Pseudotsuga menziesii (assembly GCA_001517045.1). Classification (NCBI taxonomy): domain Eukaryota; kingdom Viridiplantae; phylum Streptophyta; class Pinopsida; order Pinales; family Pinaceae; genus Pseudotsuga; species Pseudotsuga menziesii. The sequence goes on from LPNX010292143.1 coordinate 186,736, forward strand.
ACGTTTCCACCAAAATAATTTGCAATTATGGGTATCAAGCTATAGTTTGAAAGTATCGCTTTTTAACCTACACAATCATTTGGTTTACAAGTCAAAAACCTTATGATATCATAGCATAGTATCAATATTATCCTCGTTCGATTCTTGTTTCACTAATCAAATCATTTGTGTTAGAGAAATGTTTATTTACACCAGCTTTTTATGCAAAGTTTTAATGATCTATGTTCTCCTTATTGTTTAAAAAATAATGTTACTTTTGATAATAGTAAGATACTAACAATGGAGGTGAACTAACCTTCCATAGGTATACATAACCATATAGATATTTAAGATAGGTTTTAGTCTAAGCTTAGTTTATAAGTTTCAAATTTATGCTTTTTCAACAAAAGCTCATATAAAATGAGATTTATAACACAAGAAAATCAAATGTAAATACTTGATTTAAGGAGAATCGCTAACATAGAATGTTTCAAAGTTTATAAAGAACTCAAACAAATATAAACAACTTTATACCAAACACTGAAGATAGATATGTAGTTTTGGTCGCAAACATGTTTAACATATTTTCTAGTTTATAGACTTCTTAGGCCACTATGTTTTTAATGGAATAAGTAGAACTGTCCTTATTATACACCATCTCAAAATGAAATACATGTCTATAACTAAAAATACAAGAAGGAAGAATAATGGAACAAGTACTGTGACAGTAAGCTTCATTGCACTAAAACCACTCTTTTACAATAGTGTTATTACCAACATTTATGCAGTTTTCTAACAATAGAAATACTAACAATACCTTTTACAAGGACAAGATGCAAAACAAACAATTTAACTAGCATTTTATCCTATGCTAGTTGAGTGTTATTGTCGATCTGGATTTTACTGGAACAAAACTGCTTACTTATTTAGAACCTAAAAAAAAGAAGCATCACTTCACTATGTTAGTTGTAAGCTTAGAAGTAAGCCCCGATCTCATCTAAGATTCTTTCCTACTTGACATAAGAGAGTAATAACACACTTAGCATCAGATTCAGATGTAGTTTTCTTTCTTTACCTTTTTAAACATAAACTGTTGAATTTAACTTCTGTAACATGGTGCTTCAAGATAAACAAATAAATTATATAGAACTAAAAAATTACAATGTTCAATTCTAATTACTATTGTTTGAGGAACCGCTAGCAGTTATTGTTCATAAACAGTGACATCCTTGAAACATTTTATGTTACATGAAAAATTTTAAATTTTTATGAATTTTTGGGTTATTAAATGTGGTATCAGAGCACAAGGTTCAGACACTAGGCCTGAATGTGGCTTAACTTGCATCAATAAAATAGTAGATTTAAAACATACATACTGATTTTTAATTTTCTTTTGAATTATATTTCCAGAGAATTTTTCTAAGTTTACTGCAGGTATGGAAAGATTGGAAGAATATGTAGATGGGGAGTCCCCATTTACTAAATGAAGTAATTCTAAAAGAGAACCTATACAAGAAGAAATAACTAATAACTCTTCTGAATTATTATAAACAGTCAAGGAACTAAGAACAGAGATGGAAACAGTCAAAAAGGAAAATGAGATAATTTTGAGAGCTTAAGAACAGCTAAACTAGATTTTAACGGAAAGATTTCAAAATCAAGAAAAATATAAATGAACAGAGTCTGAAGATATACCTTACCAAAATCAAGATAAAAATTATAAACAGTTTAAAATCGAAAGTAGCTCACCTTCTGAGGTTTATGGCGATCCACATAAAAAGAATTATCAATATACTAGTGATAGTGGTGAAGATAATCATCATACAAGAAAGAGAAAGTTTAAACCTTACAAAGAAATCTATGGATAATTAAAGAAAATTAAGCCACCAACCTTTAATGGTGAAACTGAGAAGGGAGAAGAGGTTGAATCATGGCTGTCTGGGATGACAAAATATTTTCAAATTTATAATTACTCTAATCAACTGAAAGCCAGAATGGCTATTTATAACCTCACTGGGAAGGCAGATATTTGCTAGCAGGACCTAAAAAGAGTAAAACACATTAGGGAGAAAAACATTAACTAGAGTACGTTTAAGAAATATTTTAAGAAGAAATTTTTTTCTGGACAGTACTACGAGGAGAGGGCTAAGGAATTTTATGAAATAAAACTAGGAACAATGAACATGAAAGAAATAAATAGAAAATTTCTAAGTCTACTCATATATGTGCCATATATTGTGGATGAGATGCCTAAGGTACAGCAGTTTTTAAGTTGCTTACCCTTTCATATAAAAGACAGAATTGAGTATGACAACCAAAAAACTTTAGAATAAGCAATGAGAAAGGTGAATATCTATTAAGAACAGAATCGCAAAAAGGAAAGTATGACAAACTGGAAAGCTAAAAGAACTAATAATTTTGAACAGAGGAAGAAAGGTTTTGTATCTAACCGAAATTTTAAGAATAATAACACACAAAATTTTCCTAATAAAAATTTCCAAGGGAACAAAAGTAATTCATAGATAACTCCAAATGGTCAAAGAAGTAAAGAATCTGTTAACAATCACAGTAATTATACTAAGAATTTTGAATGAAAGGAACTGGTAAAGTGATGGGAATGTAATGGTCCTCATTATGCATCAGTTTTCCCCAACCGGAAGAAGACTATTAGCAACATACATACGATATAGGAGGAGATGACTATCGGTGATCTAGCAAGGACAATGCGCAGGATCAATGTAGCACTGGAGAACATGCGGGAGGATTATCAAACTTCCATCGTGGAAGTGGAAGGTAAGCTAAATCAAATACCTATATCTATTTTAATTGATCCAGGGGCTAGTTTAAGCTATATTTCTCTTGATTTAGTAGAAAAATGTAAGCTAGCAGTAGAAAAGTTTGCAAAGTCTTGGTTAGTCCAGCTAGCTACTGGTGCAAAAAGAAAGGTGATCAGATTTGTTAAGAATTGTACAGTAAAAATGGATCAGTTTGAAACCTCTGTTAAGATTAATGTTTTACCTATAGGTTCTTATGATATGTTAATTGGTATGGATTGGTTAGAACAGCATAGGGTAGTCCTGAACTATTTTGATAAAACGTTTACTTGCATAAATAATGATGGAGAAATAATAAATGTAAAAGGAATCCCTAAGAAAACAACTATAAGACAGATTTCTGCTTTGCAACTTAAGAGAGCTATTCGGAAGGGCTGTAAATCCTTTGCTATAACAGTAATTAATGAAGAAATATTAATAGCAAAGAGAAATTAAAATTGGAATATATTCCGATCCCGAGGGAGTATTCAGATGTATTTCTAGAAGAAATTCTGGGACCGCCTCTGAAGCGGGAGTTAGACTTTACTATTGAGCTGATACCTGGTGTAGTGCCCAACTCAAAATCCCCTTATTGGATGAATATAATGGAATTAATTGAACTAAAGTCGTAGTTAAAATAACTTATGGATAAGAATTATATTAGACCCAGTGTGTCTCCCTGGGGAACACCTGTTATATTTGTTAAGAAGAAGGATGGAAATCTACGATTATGTATAGATTACTGTCAACTAAATAGAATGACTATCAAAAACAGATATCTGTTACCCCACATAGACGATCTGTTTGATCAGCTACATGGAGCAACTATATTCTCAAAGATTGATTTATGATCTGGTTACCACCAGGTTCAAATCAAAGATGAAGACATCTTTAAAACAGCTTTTAGGACTGGGTACAGTCATTATGAGTTTGTTGTTATGCCATTTGGGCTTACTAATGCCCCAGCTATTTTTATGTGTCTGATGAATAATGTAATGCATAAATACCATGATATGTTTGTGATCGTATTCATTGACGACATCTTAATTTACTCAAATTCTGAAAAAGAACATAAAGACCATTTAAAAATTGTCTTAAAAGAGTTACGAGAACATCAACTCTATGCAAAATTTAGTAAATGTGATTTCTTTAAGGATAAAATATAGTATCTGGGTCATGTGGTGACTAAAGAAGGAATTTCTGTTGATCCTGAAAAGAGAAAGGCAATCGAAGAATTGCCAGTCCCAAAAGATGTAACTGACGTACGATCATTCATGAGGATTAATGGTTATTATCGAAGATTTATCAGAGGGTTCTCAAGAATTGCAAATCCCATGACTTATTTACAGAATAAAGGGAAGAAATTCGAGTGGAGTCAAAAGTGTGAAGATAGTTTTAAAAAGTTAAAAACGTTATTAACCACAACGCCAATCTTAAGAATTATTGACCTAATAAATATTATATAGTATGTACTAATGCATGCAATGATGGTTTAGGTGGAGTTTTAACTCAGGAAAGACATGTCATTGCTTATGAGTCTAGGAAGTTGAAGATTCCTGAGAAAAATTATGCGACCTATGACTTAGAATTGGTTGTTGTCATACATGCCTTAAAAATGTGGCGTCATCAATAAATTGGAAGAAATTCTATATTAATGATAGACAATAAAGGGTTAAAATATATGTTGGATCAACCTAACTTAAACGCTAGGAAAGCTAGGTGGGTAGCTTTTCTCAGTGAGTACGATTTTTAAAAACAACATATTAAAGGATAAGAAAATAAGGTTGCTGATGCTTTAAGCAAAAATGCAAAACTGAATTTTACAGCAGTAATTAGCACCTATAAAACAGATTAGAAGAACAGCTAGAAGAAGGAATAGGACAAGATGAAAATTATCAGAAACTACAAGCAAGGGTAAGAAAAAATTTAGTTGAAAGTTTAAGTACAGGGTATAGTTTGAACAAAAAAGGATTATTATTATATAAATATAGACTATACATACCTAATGTACCTAAGATTAAGTTGTTGATTTTAAACAAAATTCATAATACCCCTTATTCAGGGCATCCAGGTTATCAGAAAACTATAACTATGCTAAGAAAGGATTTTTTTGGCCGAACATGAAAAATGAATTGTCAGAATACATTGCTAAGTGCTTTGAATGTCAGAAAGTAAAGGATGAACATCATCATCCAGCTGGGTTACTTCATCCATTACCTATTCCTAGCTGGAAGTGGGAGATAATCAGCCTTGATTTTATCACCAGACTACCTAGAAATCAAAACTCGAATGACTCGATAATTGTTGTTGTCGATAAATTAAGCAAGGCAGCTCATTTTATACTTGTAGAAACTACTTATAAAGCTGCAAATATTGCTGATATTTTCTTAAACCAAATTTTTCATTTACATGGATTCCGAAAGTAATAATTTCAAACAGAGACCCTAAGTTTACGGGTGACTTTTGGAAGTCTTTCTTTAAAGGACTAAACACTACATTAAACTTCAATACCTCTTTCCATCCTCAGACAGATGGACAGGCTGAAATAGTAAATCAGGTATTGGAGGATATGCTCAGAATGTATGTAAAAGAACAGCTAAGTAAATGGGAAGATTACTTACACCTGGTAGAATTTGCTTACAATAATCACCACCAAGCCTCAGCAAGATACAGTCCTTTTGAAATTTTGTATGGAAGGACATTAGAGGAAATTTCAACTCAAAATGGGCCTCCGAAAAAAAATTAATAAAATAATATTTATTAATTTTGGAGGAAGAAAAGAAAAAAACTACTTTTTTGTTTGTATTTTCGACATATCTCCCCATGTTTTTACTCATATTTCGATTGGGAGAGCTCGTTGGATGCGAAATTAAATTTCGCATCCAATAAGTACCCACTCGGCATACTTTTGATGGACCCCGTGACCCCAAAAACAAGAAATACCTGGAAAAACGTGATGATGATATCATCATCACGTTTTTCCAGGTATTTCTTGTTTTTGGGGTAGCGGGATCCATCAAAAGTATGCCAAGTGGGTACTCATTGGATGCAGAATTTAATTCCACATCCAACAAGCTCTCCCAATCGAAATTTGAGAAAAAAACACGGGGCGATATGTCAAAAATACAAACATAAAAAGTAGTTTTTTTTATGATACCTGTCCCCAAATTTATATTAAAAAAGTGTTTAAGACCTATACGGTATTTCAAATTTAAAGAAATTTCATTGCCTAACACATGATGACATGGAATTTGAGTTAAAGTTAAAAGGCCCATTTTGAGTTGAAATTTCCTCTAATGAGTGCAATACCCCCATCTCATGGAGTAATCCAATTGACAGGCTAGTATCAGGACCTGAATTATTGAAAGAGATGGAGTTAATTGTAAAATAGGTGCAAGGTAACCTTAAAGTTGTGCAAGATCAACAAAAAAGTCAAGCAAATCTTAAACGAACTCAAAAGGAGTTCCAGGTAGGTGAACATGTCTTTATTTAGGTGAGACCTAAAAAGAGTTCTATGAGGTTAGGAAGTTGTGCTAAGTTAGCACCCAGATATTGCAGACCTTTTGAAATACTTTCCAGAATAGGAGTGGTAGCATACCAGTTAGCTTTACCGCCAAACTTCAAGGTTCATAATGTATTTCATATTTTTGTATTAAAAAAATATGTACATGATGCTACTCATGTTATTAATTGGAATGATGTGCAGGTGGAGCCTGAAGGATATTTTCAGGTGGAACCGGGTTGTATCCTCGAAAAGAGGGAGATCTCGCTTCGGAATCGCACCATTGGTCAGGTGAAGGTGTAATGGAAGCACCTTAGTCTAGAAGAAGCCACCTAGGAATTGGAAAGTCATATGCGGGATGCATATCCAATTCTATTTCAGGGAAATTCTGAGGACGAAGAATAGATAACATCGAGGATGATGTTATAAATTAAGGGGGTGTGTATGTCACATGCCCCGATTTGCAAAACAATTTTATGTTTTTGAGGAACATTATGTTATATTTTATGATAAAGTTCGTAATTAATGACCAAGTGGGGTCAAGAATAATTTAATGTATTGCAGAATATTTTATTAATAAATAAATGAAAGATGAGACAACAACTTAGGGAAGCTGTTAAATGAGTGTTTACTGGTTACTTGGTGGAGAAGGCTGGGTTGAGAGCATATTGACATGTGGCAGCATCCTTAAACTACTTCTAGCTGTTGCAAGTGGAAAATTCCCTATTTTTGCGGTCATGATTCCCTAAGAAAGTGGAACATGAGCAGGTGGCTCATTAAGTAAAAACTGACCCAAAAGACCTAGGCATGCTAATAAAACTTTTCATTGAAGACGAATGAGGTTGCTCATTCTGGATTTGTGATAATTCTGAGTGAATGGAGTGCACATGTGAATTCAATGGAGGGGACTAGTTGAAGTAAGTTTAAGGGGATAAGTGCTAAAGACTGAACTAGTGAAGTTATTCTAAGCTGAGTTCATACTGCTATAAGCAGAATTGAGTTACTGCTGACCACTCAGTGGAGTTGCATAGGATTTCAAGACTACATCTCTCACCTAGTACTTCCACCAAGAGGACCAGGAGACAAGCTCGAGGGTCCTGAGAATTGCAGTCCAGCTCTTCTCAAGGAGTTGGTTGGGAGGAACAGCTTCCTTAAGTTGTTGTCACCTTATCTACACTTCCAGGTTTTTCTTAGTTCAGTTATTTAAATTATTCATTGTATCTGGAAAGTTAAGATTTTTTCATTAATATAGTATATTCTTTGTTTTATTTTTGTTAGGGATAAATAGGAGAATTATATATGTTGTGAAAATTAGTAACTAGCTAGATTAGGGTAAATTAGTAAAGAAATTTCTCAGTTAATTGATAGATAGGTAAAATTGCCTAAACTGTATTTTTCCACACCTTTTGCAAGGAATTACTCTAGTACAGTAGGTTTATTTATTTTCAAATAAGTAGATTCAATAAAATATGAATGCAGATACAAATGGTTACTTTCTAGAGGACTTTGTGTAAATTGTTTATAGAACTTCAGTTGTGTTTGTGTTATTTACTTAAATTATTTAAATAAACTAAATAAAGATAGAAGAACAAGCCTAAGTAATACACATTCGTATATGTAATATTTTATACAATAAAACTAGCATAGTTACACATTATAAACCTAGTATGTAATCCTAAATAGATAATATAGGAACAGTAAATTATCTAAACTACGTTTAATTTAGTAAAACAGTAACATTAGGTTAAATAATTACCCAGTTAGCTTACTCATGTGAAAATGTAAACTAGGGCTACTAAAACAACATTACTAGCTCTATAACTTTAAATAAGATTTAAGGTTTATAAAAAGAATTGTTATTTTACAGCCACATAAAATCATAAATTATAATTATAAAAAATATAGCAGTAAATTCCAAAAAGTACGAAAGATAGGTAATTTTGTTCACTAATATCATTTCTCTGTTCTATCTTCTGAATTCATTTCTACATTAATAATAATGCTTTTATCAAAGTATTCCACTTTCAACTACCCCAATTCATAATTTATCTAGAATAAGAAAAAAATTTAACTAATAAACCTTCTAACCTAATTCCTCAAAGGTATTTAATAATAAACAAAGCTAGCATAAAAATAATATACAAATATTAACCAAACAAAGATATTATTAATTCAGCTTTAAGCTGTAATATTTCTTATAAATATTAAAAACGAAACTGAACAAACTGAGTCTCGGCTCACATCATTTACATTATCAGTCAAAGCTTGAAAGCTTGTATCAAAGTATCTATACGTAAATAAATTTCACAAAAATGAAAACAACCATCTGTTTCGGCTACGAAAGCCATTTTACAAAAACGAGAAGTGTTGTAAGAACATCCTTTAAGTTCTTTTTAGAAACCCTAAACAAATCCACATCTAACAACCCAATGTCCTAATGGTAAGAGTCACGGCTTAAATCCAGTTCCAAACAATACCTTTATAAGTTAATCGTGGTCGAAAAGGCTCAAAACTATTTCCTTAAGTCTCGGCTGAGGAAGCTCGAATTCTTCCATTACAACCAACCACTAGGGCTTTAAAATAGAAATTAAAAGAACAAACAGAGAAATTAATAACCACGATAGAACCAACAACTACAACATATGACAGTTCCATCATAATCCACCATTAAACCCCTACAGGAGTACCTCAGGTGAAACCGAGGCTCACCAGTTTGAATGCCTTCTAGAAATCTATGTTGATGGAGTTTAGCAGTATTTCGAACCACCATTAATAAGCCTGCACAAACAAAATCAAAAGAAAACGAAGGTTAATACTTAATCCCACAAATAAAATAAAATTATACTTATACATAACAGGAAAATCAATTTTAGTTCTTACCAAAGACACGACACAACTGCTAGAAGTTGTTGTCTCACCCTAGCCTCCCTCGTGAGCTTCACGAGATAAAATGGAGCCCTGCGAACATGAAAATGCAGTATGCAGTATTCAAAGGTGAAGTCTCAGGCCACGACGAGGTAAATACCCAAACCTCATGGAGGAAACGAACGTTAAACAAGAACTCAACTCACACAGTAAACAACCCCATTGCACTCTTTACACTCACAGAGTTTAAACTCACACAGTAAAAACAAAGGCGAAGAAATCCCAAGCCCCAATACTCTTTACACATTCAAAACCACCTCTCGATGGCAGTAAACTTCTTACTCACCCTTTTACACAAGCTCATTAAGGCTCACAAAGGCCTGTGTGCATTTGAATGAAGGTTTTGACATCAAGCCTGGAGGACAGGACCTCATAGCTCAACCAATTCACTGCAGAGACAAACAAAATATGATTTTAGGGTTACGACAGGCCTTTTACTTTGCCTCCAAGTCAACTAAACCCGTAACTTCAACCACCAACCACATGTCCACCAAAATAATTTACAATTATGGGTATCAAGTTATAGTTTGAAAGTCTCTCTTTTTAACCTACATAATCATTTGGTTTACAAGTCAAAAACCTTATGATATCATAGCATAGTATCAATATTATCCTCATTGGATTCTTGTTTCACTAATCAAATAATTAGTGTTAGAGAAATGTCTATTTACACTAGGGTTATATGCATAGTTTTAATTATCTATGTTCTCCTTATTGTTTAAAAAATAATGTTACTTTTGATAATAGTAAGATACTAACGATGGAGGTGAACTAACCTTCCATAGGTATACATAACCATATAGATATTTAAGATAGGTTTTAGTCTAAGCTTAGTTTATAAGCTTCAAATTTATGCTTTTTCAACAAGGGCTCATATAAAATGAGATTTATAACACAAGAAAATCAAATGTAAATACTTGATTTAAGGAGAATCACTAACATGGAATGTTTAAAAGTTTAGAAAGAACTCAAACAAATATAAACAGTACTTTATACCAAACACTAAAGATAGATATGTAGTTTTGGTCACAAACATGTTTAACATGTTTTCTAGTTTATAGACTTCTTAGGCCACTATGTTTTTAATGGAAGAACTAGAACTGTCCTTATTATACACCATCTCAAAATGAAAGACGAGTTTATAACTGAAAATACAAGAAGGAAGAATAATGGAACAAGTACTGTGACAGTAAGCTTCACTGCACTAAAACCACTCTTTTACAATAGTGTTATTACCAACATTTATGCAGTTTTCTAACAATAGAAATACTAACAATACCTTTTACGGGGACAAGCTGCAAAATAAACAATTTAACTAGCATTTTTTGCTATGCTAGTTGAGTGTTATTCTCGATCTGGATTTTACTGGAACAAAACTACTTACTTGTTTGGAACCTTTAAAAGAATCATCACTTCAGTGCATTAGCTATAAGCTAAGTAATCCCCGATCTCATCTAAGGTTCTTTCCTACTTGACATAAGACAGTAATAACACACTTAACATTAGATTCAGATGTAGTTTTGTTTCTTGCCCTTTTTAAACATAAACTACTGAATTTAACTTCCGTAACATGGTACTTCAAGATAAACAAATAAATTATATAGAACTAAATAATTACAATGTTCAATTCTAATTACTACTGTTTGAGGAACCGCTAGTAGTTATTGTTAATAAACAGTGACATCCTTGAAACATTTTATGTTACATGAAAATTTTTATTTTTTTATGAATTTTTGGGTTATTACTGGATAGGTGCAATAATTCACTCCTATTACCTCTATAGGGTGTGAATGACCCCTACCATTCATTATTGTCACCACTACAAGGTGTGAATGCCTCTTGGGATCGACTAAATAGGAAAAATATTCAAGAAAATTTCAAAATTCTAGGGATTTCAAGGTTTCTGGGGTATGATTAAATCTATTAGGGATTTAGACATAAAAAAAGACACTAATAAATCGTTCCACAAGACCCTGCATAGGTTGGTTTGTTCCTAGTTGAGTCGCTAGTTTTTTTTTTCGAAACTAAATCCTATAACTAGGGAAAGATCACCAATGTAGTGATTGGGATGAGACTGACCTAAATGGCTATGTTTACATGAATATATAATCTCTTGTCCATGCATAATACCACACAAAAAATTCAATTAGAAAATCTAAAATAGAGAAGTGATTAGGGAGAAGAGAGGCATGTTCCTTTTTCAATGTCCTAACTACTCCTTTATCTTTTTGTGGGTCCACTTTTGTTTCCCAAAGTGAACGTGCAAAACCAAAAAATCCAATTTTTCTCAAACCAATTTGACATATAACAAAGAACATAAAGGAATTGAAATATGAGAAGAACATCAACTATCTAATCAATTTCAATATGAATGACAAAACATTATGTATATCAAACACAATCACTAGAGAGACTTTATTGGGGGAGGGAAAGATGTCAAATCTCAATTATAGCAAGGAAACAAGTACAAAATATTCCTTCTCAATGCTCACAACCTAAATGATCATTCTCTCATGATCATTTGTTTTTAGAAGTGGAAGCGCCATGTTATAGGAGGCACTAGCACTATGTATGGGAAGGATTATAAATATATAAAAAAACATGTATGATTTAGTGGATTGTATGAACTTTGTAGCAATGACACCTTGTCAAACCTAAATATTCTATTCTCTCTACTCATGCACTCCAACCATCCCATTCTTGTTCATTGGATATACACAAGAGGTGAAGCTACTTGAGGGTGGAAACTTCAATATTCAAGGGTATAAGGGTCAGCAATAGGGGTTACTTATGGATAGTGATGAAGGGCATGTGAGTGATTACTCCAGCAATCCTATAGTAACTACAGTTTCAAGGTCTCTCACCATGGTCTATTTCATTTTCCTTTTATGTTTGGAAAAAATAGTTGTAAATAGTTACCAGGTGGTTTAGGGAGTTGCAGCCGGGAAAATTAGTTTATTAAAGCTCCCAACTCATATAATTTTGAGTTTTTATTGATTTTTCATGGTATTATTGGGAATTCAATCCCTATTCAAAGGAAACACGCAATTTTTTCACACCTTGCTAGTGTCTAAGGTGTGAATTTTCCCTTTTCTATGGTTACAACTCTAAGAATGGAATGTAGTTGCTAACGTTTCAATTTTAATAAACAGTCCCATCAATAACAATAAGGGTCAAAACATGGTCTCTTCCATCCATAAATGTACTTTTTGTAAGAAAGAAGTGACACTTTAAGTGTCATCTTTTAAACTGTTTTCACTGAAGGAGAAGTGTTGTTTTGATTTATAAAACTTAGAGAGTTGTAAAAGACTCTTTTTTTTTTATTTATATAGTACATTTTTTCCTTTTAATTAGTGCTCCATAAATATTTATCTTATCATATTTTAGGGACTCATTAGGAGCTTCCCTAATGTCTCTCCTAACATTTTTGTAGTCCTTATCATACCAAGGGTTGGTTGTTCTATTTTCCCTTTTACATGTTACCTCAATTGAGAACTTATTCAGGAAGGTTGAGAGGGTCGTTGTAAAATTACGATTGGATTTTTTCAATATTTTCTTTGTTTGATAGAAGATTAAATTCATTTCTAAACTCCTTCAGAAAAATATTATCTTTACTTTTGTCGAATATCAAGATATTTTGATTATTAGAATTTTATTCTATAAGACTCTTGTACATGGAAACATTTAGGGTTATGATTAAAGACATATAATCAAAGTTAGGCTCATGGTCATTTAAGATGTCAGAATTTATTATTTGGTTGTATATGGGAATATAAAAAAAATCACATAGTCTACAACACTACTTCCAAGCCCATGAATGAAAGTCATCTAGTTGGAATTTGGCCACTTTCTTAGACTATTGAAAATTATCAAACCTTGGGAGCTATAGAGCTTGATCAGTTCGAAAACAAACAAATTATCAACCCAGTCTTCATATATTTTTCTTAGGATTTAAACAAGAATACATATAATAAATTACAAGAGAAATAAAATTAGACAAGCAACATTAAAAATAGACACACAATGTTTACGTGGAAAACCCAAAACTAGGAAAAACCACCAATAGATCTATTGTATCCCTTGACCTAAGCCATCCGAGTTGGGCCAAGTGAGCTAGCCAACACTCACCTCCAAGATGCTTTACAAATGATCCTCCTGAAGCCTTCTAAAGGCTTATTTACATGCAATACCATGGGACAATACCACCAAATACCATGGGATACAAGAAACCATGTGCCTAAAACTATGTGATAAATCCAAAAAAACTTTGACTCATTCCCAAGTTAAGGTTAACCCTAACAGTCCCCACTTTAAAATTGAATTGGAGTAATCACCAACCCCCCTCAAATTTTTACCAAGGAATCTTACATACACCCCCCTATCAGTTAGGTCTCTCTCCTGAATTTATCAATGAGTTACCAGGGGTATGCATTTCTTGCCAGGTCTTATATCCATATGCCCATTTACATGCAAATTTCTCCATATTTTTTTCATGTGTTTTCATGGTGACTACACCATCACCATCCGTTGCTTCATCCTCTCACTTTTCCATGCTCGCTTTCTTTCTCATCTACTTGCTCATTTTCTATCGTGCTCTTTTTGTACTTGTATCCAACCTTGTCATTGAAATCCATATACAAAAAATCCATCTTTTAGATTACATGGGACTTTTGCTGTTGTAATCTCCATTTCTTTAGGAATCATATTCACATACATGGTTCATCAATATTGGTCCCAAAACTGAGATTAAACCATCTCACTTTCCTCCTGCAATCGAAGACTCAACCTCTCTGATCCACATCAATCTATGATACGAGTACACCTACCACCATCGTACCTACCTAGTGGTTCATTCCACACTTGATGCAACATCCCTTCTCTTCACATAAGAGGGATACCTTATGCTTCTAGAACCCGGAGAAAATACATTCTAACCAGGAACCCAAAAATACTACTAGGGTGTTGAGTAACACCAAACATGCACTCAACAATTAATTTTAAAAACTAGGTACAACACAAAGAGCACTACTATATGCCAAACCATGGCTCTGATGCGATTTCTTAGGATTTAAACATGCATACATATAATAATTTGCAAGAGAAATACAATTAGACAAGCAACATTAAATATATACACACAATGTTTATGTGGAAAACCAAAAACTAGGAAAAACCACCATAATAGATCTATTGTATCCCTTGACCTAAACTGACCAAGCTAGGCCAAGTGAGCTAGCCACCACTCACCTCCATACCACTTTAAAATGGAGCCTTATCAAGCCTCATAAAGGATTATTTACATGTAATACCATGGGACATTACCATGAGCCACCAAATACCATTGGAAAATACCATGGGCTACAAGAATCCATGTGCCTAAAACTATGTGATAGACCCAAAACACCTTTGACTCATTCCAATGTCAAGGTTAACCTTAACACTTTTGTTATCTCGACAGATTAAAATAGGAACATCATCCAACCATAAAGGGTTAGGGTTGGAATCATTACTAAAGATAATATCTTGGTTAGTTATTATTCTAGCATTAAAGTCTCCTAGTAAAAGGATGTTGACTTCTTTTCTTAGACCTCAATATCCTGTTCTAAGCCATTGTAAGGACAATTTTTATCTAGATTATTTTTCTTATAGAATGTAGAATTAATAGGTGAAAAATAGCATATTTCTATATTAAAAAATTTTATCATTATTGTTTGAAATCTCCACCAAAATGTATTGATTGAAAGGATCTCTCTTGTGAAGCTTGATGTGAGGAAAATTTGTTCTTCCTTATGTAGCAAGTTACGCCTCCAATGCCACTTCACTGATATATCTTATACCACATCGACCATAATAAAATTACTTGAATTTAGGTTCTTTAGATTCATCATGCTCCAAGTTTCAACAATCAATATAGCATCAATTTCACTCAACATCTAACTTAACATGGGACCTTTGCTCCATGGAAAGCCATGACAATTCCAAGAGAGGAGACGGAGTGTCCCCAATTCCTATGTATTATTATATTTTTGGTATTTTTACCTAATAATAACCTTTCTATTTCTAATTATTTCCTATTTTTCTTCCTTCCTATCTTATTTTACCTTTTGGTCTTCCTTCCTTAATTAAGCTCGATATTCTAGAATGAGGTTTTCATTTATAAATATTCCTAACCCTTTTAGATTTGCAGTTTTAATGGTCACTTGAGCTTATCTTGACATGAATTAGAATTTCTTCATGCCCAACTAATTTTCCCAACCTCTTTGCTTCTATGATATAGGTTGTTTCAATCTTTAACCTATTTTATAGTTATTCAATAACTAGATCTACTGTATTTTCTTCTTTTTACTCTTTCATATTAAAACATTATGAGGTTCAAGGGTCTTTTTTATGCTCATGATCTAACTCTATAATCTTATTCATGTCCTCTTTGATGGGTATATTGTTATTTATTTTTCTTCTACCTCTTTGATCATTTTCTTCATTTGAATATTTTTTAGAACATCTCCTTCTTGGATTAGTTGGTTTGTTCCTTGGCTTTGTTTTTCCAAATATTGTAATATACTCTCAATTATTTGTATCTTATTCTCCAAACCCTGATATTTTATTGTCTATCTGCTTATGAATATTGTATTCAAAGGATGCAAATATATTGTCAATCATTGCCTCTAATTCTGTTTGAATTTTAGGTTCTCTTTCTTCCCTACATTTCTCTAATCACTATATATATTTGCAAAGGCTATCTAGGGTTACCTTGGTAGGCATCCCCTTAAAATTATTTGGTATATGTGGTAAAATTTTCATATTGAAACATAAAAATAGAGAGGAAATAAGCTATAACAGAGATTAAGAGAAGGTACTTGTGCACCTAATTAGGTCAAGCTCTTTCTCTTTGGAGTAATTCTAAACATAGTTGAAATGTCTCTGACTACTTATGTTTTATTGTTCCCCTTATTTGATAATCGATCTTCTTGACAAAGGCTCTATGAAATACATGTATGTGGTAATATATCTTCTTTCTAATATATATACAAGAATATTCCTCGTAGATCTACCTCAAAGAATAATTACCCAAGTCTTCCTTAGATATCATAGAAATTGTCCACAATCCACTCAAAGATCAACACCCTATACAAAATTTGTTGGCCAAAAATCTGCATTTAATCATATATACCTCAAAATCTACACCCAAGTCTATAAATATGCATGCAATCCTATTTCCAATATGCTAAAGTCATCAATTCTCCTTAGATCGCATGCAATATATCACCAATAATAAAAATTACCATAAATCACAATCAAATAACATGTACCATATATGTGGACTTATATGCCCTCAAATTTCATGCACTAGATCTTAGATGGAATACCTATATCACAATACTCAAATTCCCTCATATCACATGTATTAGAACACCAATACAATACTAGATTGCAATACTTAGTACAACAACAAATAGTAACACTCAGAGTAGTCGCCTCAGATAGCAAAAACCAAACCCGTGGATTCTAATGGCCTCATATTACATGCACCATGTAATGTCCCAAATTTTTCATTGGGTCACAATGGCCAAATCACACTTTCCATATTCATGAAAGTTATCAAATTGATGCTAAAGGTCAAATAATTGCCAAGGAGGAAAATCGCTAGTTTCCTAGGTTGGGGGTGGAAGCTTTGAGATTTGGAATAAGGGGGACAATAAATGATGTTTGAAAATTATACTAGCATAAATATTTAATAAATGAGAAAAATAAATAAATACAAGGGAAAATCAAAGTGGCAAGTGATCATGAGGACACATGGAGGATGTGAAACCCACACTAGCTAGAATTCCTATGTTAAATGGCATCCACCTCTTGCAATCTCAAATCTATGGAAAGACTAATGTTTTGGATGGATTATAAGGTCAATATACTTGTCCATATACTTCATAGGTTGAATTTTGGATGAATTGTAACTTACATGAGCAAGGAAGAGCCAAATGGGGAGTTTCATGGACACTTGTCTTCCCCTTACACTTATGACATATATGACACCAATGATGGAGATTCTATGACAATTATGAAACAAGTCATATTTGAAGGCTGAAATCTGACATATCTGGCATATCAGGTTGAAATAGAGAATCCAATAGAGATCTCATGTGATTTGGAGAATCCCAATGGGTTCCTACTCAATTTAGGAGAAGATGGAAGGTGAAGAGAGAGGCCACATGGCATAGCATGAGCATCCACGCCAATTCAACTTGGATTTGGTTTATGAATGTATTTGGAAGTTGAGGAGACCATTAATGTTTATAAAATGCAGGGAGCATCCATGAGAAGGGGATTTTTTATCATTTGTGAAATTTGTTGTTGCGAAGAGAGAGAGATAGTGAGTGACTAATTCATGCTTGAGACAATTTCGAGGGTGAAAGATTCCCATCCTAATTGGTGATTGGAGAGGCCACTCAGATATTTCAAGGAGCTTCAGTGGAGTTATAATATATAGGTGCAGCTACAGAAACTCGTGGATACAACAACTCATGGACACTTCAGGATTCGACTCATTCCCCCTCCCATCTCACATTCTTTCACCATATTTCATCCCAGTGGAGTGAGGCGCATTTGGTGAGCCATTTATATTTTTGAGGGAGCTTATCTTGGTCCAGAATTTTTTATTCTTATGTAAATACTTTTTTCTCTCTGTTCAAAAAGTTATCAGGTCAAAAGGACAAGATATTTTATGTATTATTGATCAGTAATAAAGAAATAGTGTCATTTCCCACTTCCTTGTTACAAACTCTTATAATATTGGTATATTTGAATGGATGTGTAAACTATTGATTATTCATGCATGAATGGACTGTCACTGAAGCATATTTGAGGATTCATATTCTTTAACTAAGATTTTTTGGCCATTGGGTCGAATTCCATAACCATTGGATTAAATTGCATCTCATTTCCCCAAGGGTTCAAAACTAGTTTTTATATATCAAATTGAAGGAAGTGAT
>LPNX010292143.1:210315-267116 GCA_001517045.1 Pseudotsuga menziesii
GTTTAAACATGTGATTATATGTTTATATTGGAACCGTAAATAAGACATTTTAGATTCATTACATTTTATAATTTGTTATACATTAAAACAATTGATGTGAAGCTATTATATATAGTCAAATCATTTAAGAAATTGTCTTTGCATTATTTACGTTAAGAAACATAATTTTTAGGGATTATAGTTGCATATGAATGTTATTCTTAATTTAGGAAATATGAAGAGTTATAGGAGAATAAGAATTGACCTCTTCGAAGATGAAACCAAAGGTCATATCTGCATGTATTTAGGCAAGGTTCGCGTTCAATACAATCCATCCAAACAATAGAGTTATCTAAGCTTCTCAGTGGTCTCAGATCCCTAGTTTTGTATAACTCCATGATTTCCTTGAGGTTGTTATAGCCATCCATTTTATTTTAGTCATTCAGGCCTACAAATTTTCCAATTCTATATACCATATTCCTTCTTACCTATTTTCATTGTCATTCAAACATGGGTATTTGGCATACTACCTGCTACCCTCGCTAAGTATACTCCCTTCCTTGACCTAGGATTTTAGATGTTAAAATTTCCCAAATTTGTGCAAATAGATCTATGTATTACTCCTCAAAACTATGAAAATTCCTCGGTGTATTACTCCGAAAACCTATGGAAATACCTCTTCATATTACACGTCAAACATATGTTGTGTATTACTCCCCAACTCCTTAATCAAGTAAATTTCTTGAACTTGCTCATTTCATTGTTGCACATAGAAATATTGGTACAAATGAGGTTATGTTCAATGCTTGGATATTTAATTGAGAGATAATTGGCTACTTGACACTAGTGCTACATGCCACATGAATTTTAGAAAAGACTTCATTGAAAAATTGGATGAGAATGTAGATGGTATAGTATATTTTGCAATTAAATCTAGCCCAAACCTAAGGGAATTGTCACCATCAAGATAAAATTACATGGATTCTCAGGCTTTCTATTGCATAGTGTTTTCTATCTTCTAGAGTTGTAGAGTAACTTGTTTCCACTTGTGTGCATTCGAGGGAAATTCCATTCCATTCACATGGTTGATGGAAAAGTTGAGATAAGAAAATCTTTTGACAACTATGTCATCATTATAGGATGGGAAGATAAGAAATTGTTGAAGATGGAAAGAGCATCTAAAGGGCACATAATTTTTCACACCTCTCTCACTATCATAAAGGAACATTATCATATAGTCTTTTGTGGCATGCTAGATATATGCATATCAAATATGATAGTCTTCATTTGTTGAAGAAGAATATTTTTTCTAGTTTTCCCACAATACCAAAGAATTTGAAATGGTGTGATGCATGTATTCTTAGAAATCATCACAAGCAACCTTTTCATGATTATGATTCCAAATCTTGTAGAAAATTAGATTTGATACACTTTGACTTGTGTAGCCCCATACATGGTGTTTCTACAAATGGTAATAAACATAGCATGCCCTTTATTGATGATTACACTAGGATGTGTTAGGTTTATTTATTGAATCATAAATATGAGGCATTTCAAACATTTAAAAAAGTTCATGAATGGATTGAAAATGAAGCGCAATCTCATATTAACACTCTTTACAGCGATAAATGAAAATAATATACTTCTAATGAATTTGAAAATTATCTTTGTTAACATGGTATTATGCATCAAACCACTATTCCATATAATCTTTGACAAAATAGTGTAGCAAAAAGAATGAACAAGACACTCTTGAATATGGTACGTTCCATTCTATTTTTTAAGAATGTGAAATTGTTGTTTTGGGGTGATGTAGTTATGTGTAGTCTATCTAAGAAACATAAGTCCATATCATGCTCTTGGAAACAATGCTCCATGTGGAATATGATATGGTTGCATTCCTTTGGTGTGGAATCTCAAGGTTTTTGGTTCCACCCATTATTCCTTAATTCTTAAGGGAAAAAAAAAACTTGGTGCAAGGATTTGAAGGTGCATCTTCTTAGGCTACTCAAATACCACCAAGGCATATTGCCTTTTTTATGAGGTAAATAAAAAGTTTATTCTTTCTAGAAATGTGTTTTTTTTAATGAATAAAAATGATGACTGTGGAGAGGTAGCTCAATCATTTAGATAAATTTACCCATGTAAAGGCATATCATGAATTTGATAATAATATTTCACATCTTGTAGGGGGAGCCCGCTCTTGGATCAATATTTGGAATCTCCATTTGAAACACCAACTCCCGCTCATGAAAACATTCCTACAACTTATTAAGAACAAGAGGTTCAATTGGATGATGTGATTGAATCTTGAAGAGAATGAAGCACCATATCAACCAATTGAGAAACTCGGTCCCTCAAAAATTTTGAAAGTGGGTCATAAAGACACTTGAAAGTGTTCATCATAATGAGGCTGGAAAGACAAGAGCTAGAAATTTCATAAGACAAGAAGATGTAGGAGATGTAGATTGTTCAGATTTGGGTGATGTAAATGGTATGGATGTTTCATATAATTGTGAATTGAATTTATCGACTAACTAGTAATCAATTTCCTTTGAAGAAGTTACTCCTTGTGATGAGTGTAAATAAGCTATGTACAAGGAATATAATTCTCTAATCAATAATTGGACATCGAAGTTGGTGGACCCTCCATTTGTGACCAAACCAATTGGTTGCAATTGGGTCTACAAGAAAAAGTACAAAAAAATAACACACATAACAAGCATAATGTGAGATTTGTGGAAAAAGGGTTTGCATAGAAAAAAAAATCATAAACTATGAGAAAACTTTTTCTCCCATGGAAAAATGGGCTACAATGGTAGAAATTTTATCAAATGGATGTGAAGGATGATTTATTGAATGGAGACTTGAAAGGGAATGTCTTCATGTCTCAACCATAAGGCTATGATTAGAAAGGATAATAACAAAAGGTATACAAGATGATAAAGTCTTTGTATTGCTTGAAACAAGCACCTCATGCTTGGTATGAAAAGCTAATTGGGTATGTTTTGAAATTGAATTTCTGAAAATTTAATCTTGATGATGCAACTCTGTGTGTCAATAAAGTTGGAAAATGTTGGTGTATATCGTGTAATGTATGTAGATGATTTGTTGATAACAAGAAACAATGAAAACTACATTGCATCCATGAGAAATAATTGAAGAAAGGTTTTGAGACGACTAATATGGGACATATTCACTACTACTACTTAGTCATTGAAGTGACTCAAAATGTAAATGATATATTCATATCCCAAAATAATCACATTGGAGAATTACTAAACAAGTTTTCCATGGCTAAATGTAATCCTCTTTCTACTCCAATGAAAGAAAACTTGAAGCTAACATCAAAAAAAGAGAATGAATTTGAGGATGCAACTAAATACAAACAATTTATGGGGAGTATTATCTAGCTAACTACTGCTAGAACTAATATTTCATTTGCAGTTGGATCCTTTTTAGGTTCATGAGAAAACCTTGTGAGGGACATCAGAATGCTACAAAGAGAGTTCGAAGATACTTTAAGGGGACTCAAATACTTTAAAGTGGAGCAATTCAAATTAATTGGATATTCATATTCAAACATTGATTGAAATAGGGAGAATGGAATTTCTCCTTCAAGATACCTCATGAATCTTGGATCAACATCTATCTCATAGATATCATGCAAACAACTAGTTCCAATAGGTTCTAGTACAAAGGAAAAATATGTTGTTGTTGTAATGGTAGCAAAGGATATTATGTGACTCGGGAAGATACTAGAGGATTTGCAAGAGAAATAAGTGAATGCTACTCTGATTTTGATTGAAGAAACTTTTGCAATCAAGTTGGCCAAGAATCCTAGATTCCATGATCAGATAAAGAACATCAACATATAGTAACATTTGATTCAACATGACATAGAGGCCAACATTATTCATTTGATATAATGTTCTACAAGTGAGTAGACTACATACATCTTCATCAAAGTAACTAGAAGAGAAAATATTGAAAAGTTCAAAAAGATACTTGGACTCGTAAGTAGACTACATACATCTTCATCAAAGTGACTAGAAGAGAAAATATTGAAAAGTTCAAAAAGATACTTCGACTCGTAAACATCCCTTTGGATTAAGAGATGTTTACGAGAGAGAGAGAGAGAGAGAGAGAGAGAGAGAGAGAGAGAGAGAGTCATTCGATCACTTGTTTATGACATGTCCCTTTTCTACAGAGGTTCGGAATTGTTTAGAGAGAGAGAGAGAGAGAGAGAGAGAGAGAGAGAGAGAGAGAGTCATTCGATCACTTGTTTATGACTTGTCCCTTTTCTACAGAGGTTCGGAATTGTTTATGACTTGTCCCTTTTCTATAGAGGTTCAAAATTGTTTATGACTTGTCCCTTTTCTACAGAGGTTTGGAATTGAGTATGACAACTTACTATTGGTAAAACTAATTGGGTTGAGCTGAATTTAGTTGAGTGTTTCTTTGTATGGTTAACCAAGAAGACAGTCTCAACCTATGAGGATCTCCCTTGTCTATTTGTATAGGCAATTTTGTGGTCCAAGAATCAAATGGTGTTTCGAGGTTTAGTCCTTACAAGACCATGCAGATTGCGCAATGGGGGAGACTAGCTTGGGCTTATCATAAAATTAGTTAAATAATATTCTACTAGAGTGTTGCTAGGACCACCTATTAATCAAGAATGATCATGAGGCTACTTCAATAGAGAAATTTAAGGAAATCCTAATATGTGTGGAGAAAGGGATGTACTATATGTTGATTCCTCACATCACATTATGATGAAGTATGCAGTTTATGGATCTAATAACCAAGATGAATTATACACCCTATAGATCCTACTAAAAGGATAAAAAGAATGAGGCATAAAAAAAAATCAATCCTTTGAATATTCCAAGATTATGATTGATTGGGAAAATCACCAATGTTGCATAAGAAACTTAGGTTTCTAGGAAACCATGAATTTTGTCTAGGAGAAAAATACTTCCTTTGATTCTATTTCATTCAGTCATGGATATTAGGAATTTAATACCAAGGCCAATAAGCTATCTAAAGATGCTTTGATCCTGTAGAAGGTACTTTACTTGAATAAGAATTCAGGGAGAGCACTCTTGAGCCAACCTGGATTAAAAGAAATTTATATTAAGGGGATCTTATTGACAATATTTTTGTTGGTCTAATGCTACTATAGAATTGGTTTTGTTTAAGTGTATTAAGAGTGTATTTCTCATTTATATCTATCTATGAGATGTTGTTTTCTAGAAGTAGTGGTCTTGTACACTACAACAAGCTTGTTTCTGGCTATTTTAGGCTTTTGGAGGGTTAGTCGATGATTGCATTTTGTAGTTTTATCTTGCATATGTCAGAAGAAACTAGCTATGGAAAGCTAGATAGGATTTGAGTCCACCTAGGATAGAACAATGTATAATTTGATTTCCTTCACACACACACACACACACAGAGCACCAACCCTTTAGAGAAAGTCCAAAATTCAAAATTAAGCTTGACATAATGGAATGTTTTTCCTTGCACAAAATTATAACACAAAGTCCCACTAGTATATATCCTAAGAAATTGGCCTCATAACAAGACTATATTGTAAAACATAATTGAACTTGAAACCAGAAAATGGCATGGCCACTATGGGATTTATGCTAGATTTATATTGATATCTTGACTTATTCTTCTATTTCTTGGTCTCTAGGGGCTTGTTGGATTATTTATTCTTCTTTTGTCAAATCTACAGTTGGCCCAGTTAACATCCTTCGATTGGATTAAACCAAGTTCTATGAGATTTGAGCTAATCTATGAACCAATTGGAATAACATGCTACAATTGGCTTCAAGGTTATTAGTTTTCCTTTTCTATTGTGTCACTGTCTCCAATAGCTTTGCATGGCCAATTTATTGATCTTCATCCAAACTAGAAAATCTATCCTTTAGATGGGAAATGGCTACTTGGTTATCTATTAGGAATCTCTCTCATCTCCTAAAAACTCATTGTAAGTCCTAAGATTTACACAAAAGAAACATTGAGGGTGGTTCTGCTCTATCATGTTCTAGTTCTTCTAAGCATTATGAAGAATCAACACACATAGATGATGCTATAACATTCTAAAAAAAACAAATTTGGCATGAAATGAAACTCATACCCAAAGAAAAGCCTAGTTCACTACCTCCTTGCTCCTCCTTAAACTAAACAAAGCAAATCAAATTAATTCCAAAATGAAAATAGGCCAAGCCTAGAAGCCTCTTTAAGACAACTAAAAAAAGCCAAATTTAAATCCAAAATAATCTCATCTGCATTCCAAAGATTAATTTCATGACCCATATGAAATTGCCCCTTCATTGTAAACCCCTGGGAATCAAATATGACACCCCACACCTACAATCTCTACAATAATCTTATATATTATGAGTAAAATATTTTTTACCATAAAAAAATTATAATGTTAAAAAAACAAGTTAAAAAATTTATTATGTAGTTATTATGGTGATCTTCTACAATTAAAAAATAAAATATTTTTAACCATAAAATAAATGTGATATTAAAAAACAATAGTTTGGAAATTTTATTGTGTAATTATCACAGTAGTCATTAAAGTAATCGAGGTAAATGAAAAAGAGCCTGAAACATATATTCAAAATTCTATTTTTTTTAACAGGTTGGAAATTTTATTGTGTAGTTATCATGGTAGTCAATAAGGTGATCTTATATAATAAGAGGAGAACATTTTTAACTATAAAATAAATGTGATGTTAAAAAACAATAGCTTGGAAATTTTATTGTGTAATTATCATAGTAATCAATAAGAGGTAATCAAGGTAAATGAAAAAGAGCCTTATACATATATTCAAAAAGCTATTTATATTTGACAATCAAGTCTTATTGTGCTTTTCAAATATTTGATGATAAGTTTATATTATGTTGGCTTTCCATTGATATCAGAAACCGGGGGAATGAATGCATGTGTGGGGAATTAAACGTGATATTTCAAATGAACATTGCACGCGTTTGTCGGTGAAAGGACCATTAAACATGTCAAGAATAAATCATTTCATCCACTATTTAAAAAAAAAGATACCGTTACATTTTCTATTTCAATTATTTCCCTGTTGTATGAAGACGAAGCTATCAATACATACTGTATACTAACAGTCGCCATGGCTGCATGTCGAAGAAACTCTCAAAAATCCTCTTTACATACACACTGATCATAACTAATAAGATGTCACTGCTCGTTGAAGATGCTTGAAGGCCTTTTGATAATTAACGAAAGCCATGAACCAGAACTCATGATTATCAACAGTCTGGATTTGTATATATTTCTCTGAAGGTTTGTTCACGTTCTCACATGGGTTCACTGATCTCACTCTTCCAAGAGGTATAGCCACCTACAGAAACAAATCCAATAACACCTTAGACTAACATTAAAGAACCGAGGAGAAAATCATGCGAGCAAGAATTATAATAAAATTTAACTTCACAAACATGAGTTTAGAATTATTACCCTGTAGTAGCTGCTGGCATTCCTTCCTTGAGAAGCTGTGAAGGAGAGTGGACGGTCACTGCAGAAGGCTACTTTTTCTGTTGATATGAAGAGTAGCCCTGCCAGAGGGCCACTGCTGGTTGACAAGTAACAAGCTGAAGTTTTCAAGAGCTTCTCTGTAGGTCCAACACTAAAACTTAACTTGAACATTTTCTCCACTCCACCCTGTGCTACTATTTTAGTCCCCAAGCTCAACTTTCCCCATACTGTCTCAGACATGCTTTCCCCAAGCTTCACTGTTCACACAATAAAGAAAAGCTATAATCACATGCATTCCAAGAACAATTTGTATTGAAAATCCTTCACCCACTTTGCATATAAGGAAATCTCAGTTTTACTCATTATCTAAAGATTGTACAGACAGAAAGGTTTATAGACTTACTGTGAGTCCAAAAATGCTCAACTAGGCCATCAGAATTTCTGCTCCATCTATTCAAGCGTTCTATGAATGCATCTACTTTAGCTGTACACAACACAAACAAAGACATAACCCAATGCAGATTATTATCTCAGAACCCTCCATACCAACACAACTAAAAGTTCTAAAACTACAAACCACAATAAAAATGAAAAAATATCAATACATAGAAAGAACATGTATAGTTACCCCAGAGAAAGGAAGGGAATGTAAGCATCTTGGTGACAGATTTGAAGGAAGGAACAAATGGGGATTTACACCTTCCAGAGGGAGTTGAAGGAGGCGTTTGATCTCCTTCCAAAACATAAGGGCATGCATCCATTGATGATGAATGATCAGTTCTCATGAGATTCTTGATGTGGGTATCTATCATCTTTTCTCTCTCAACATTTCCAGTAAGATCAGGGGCTTCCCAAGTTCTTGCTGGCTCCACCTTATTCTGAGAATGGCTGGAACTTTTTCCTGGATCTCCCATGAAGGGTGCCGATCTCAAACCATTGTTATCCGTTGGAATTCCTTTTAAATGACCGCCCATATCAGAAATATTATATGTTGCATCATCTTTCTCCAATCTAACTGCTGAAATAGCATCATAGTCATTGTTGAACCTGCAATAATGCTCAAAGCTCTGCTGAGCCTCCTGATGCAAGCCCATTACTCAAAAAAGAAAGAAAAAAAAACAGTGAACTGTTATACAGTACTTAGAGAACTCTAAGAGAACCAGTAAAAACCAGAGCAGGAGCCTTCAATGAACGCTCGCTAGATTTCTATGTTGCCGGCTAGATATATTGTTGAGATTATCTCACAACTTGCAATTGTGTGAACGCGCATAGCCGTCCCTACGATGAAAAAGATTGAAAAAAAGTCGCCCAATGCCAGTGCATAATATGCTGAATCCAGCCATGAGACAGAGAGACACTTTACCTTTCTTTTCAACCACACGAATCGAACATGCCACGTCGGCTTTGACAAACGTGGCAAGAAGTAATTCGCCAACACATAATCTCGTCACGTCGTGTCTGCTGACGTGGCCAGCACCGTCTTTTGAAATTCTTATCGTCACGGGATTGGCGGGACCGTGCCTCAACGGTCCGACGTGGAAGATGGAGATATGATGTGACGTGTCTTTGGCAGGTGAGGGAATAAAGCCTAAAGGGTTTCCGTCGCTTTACGTGGCGTTATCGCGTGTGTGGTTGGCAATGAAAAGGAGACAAAATGGAATAGATGTCCTCCATTGTAAGTAACTTAGTTAAAAAGGAATGAGTGGAAGGGGAATCTAGTTGCCCTTTATTAGTTAACGTTGTTAGAGTGTGCAGTGAGAGCTCTAGGGAACTTCCTTGCAACACGCCATATGCGATTTTAGTGTGCTTTTTGTTTTTTTTTAAGGCCTTTGCCCTTTCGGGTACTCGGTGACAAAACTAATGGACTTTGTTTATGCAATGTTTGTTTATGCCATGGTAAAATATTTAAGTTAAGATGTGGGGTTGGAAAGTAAGTTTTGCATCTTTTTATTCAAATTTATATGAAAAATATTTAAAAATTTACTAATAAAATTGGAACATCACTCCACATTGCATTCACATATCTCTCCAACAAAGTGTTAATATTATCTTAGATGGTTTTGCCCCTAATGCAAACTCAGTTGTTTGTTCTTTCTAGTATGATGAAATGTGTTGTTTTAGTAGTGGAGATGAGACTGGTGGATTAAACATGTCGGAGAAAAAAAACACAACTATATTTATATGTAAAAGTTGTATTAAGGCATACATTAGGAGAGATACAATAATATCGACATTTTTGTATTTGGTTACATGCTTGCTACACCAATATTCAGATTTATCAAAAACAAAAATAGTTTCAAGGGAATGACTATCTTAAAATACAAAATTTGCAAATCAGTAGCCTTGGGACTGTGAACTATATAGTACAAAAAAACTACACTGTTCAGGAGATAAAAGCAAGAGTCCACTCAAGTGGCACTCATCCTACCCATCTGGGATAGCGAACCATTGGACCAAACCTCGAATGGAGAAAACTGTCCATGTCCCCAATACCTTTTTTGAAAGAGTGTTCGCTATGCAATTGTACCCTCTAAAGACATGCTGAAAATATATGGCACAAAAACTAGAGATCATCGTTCTCACTTTCCCCATTACTCTCTCTTCGTGCGCATCTAATCAAAACCCGAGGGTCGCCTATGATAAAAATATCATCAATCCCAAAATGCTTGGCCAAGAAGAGAATGCCCCACATCCCCAAAAATTTTGCTCGTGTATTTGTGCCACTGCCAACCCTCATCCAACCCTTTATATCCATTGTAGGGATGATTTTAAGATACATACTTACCCCACACATACCAATCTGCTCAGCTCTGTCAAAATACCCCACAACCGATCTAGCATTAATGGAAGGAAACATAAAAGATCTTGGTTCCTTAAACACTTTCTTCTTGATCCACTCTGAAGGCGCCTCAATAGTATTAGAAATAACAAAGCTTGGATCCCACACCCTATCATCAAATAAGGCCCTATTTTAGGCCTTCCACCATTCCCAGATTAGGAATAATGGAATTGCTCAGAACTGCTTCTCAGCAATGAACCATCGATGAAGAAATTCTTACAAGGAGAGGCCTTCCCATGTCATGGTGCAGTTGAAGAAACCCTTTAAATCCAACCTTATCCCCTGTAATAGGGAACAAGAAACAAATAAATGATGTACAGATTCCCCATTTGGTTTACAAAAAATACACCAACTCGATCCATAAAAGCCACGAGCCTGCAAAGTGTCCCAGGTGACAATCTTAGCATTAAGGAAGAGCCACATGAATATTTTGATCTTTAACGGGTAGTGTTCTTTCCAAATTGACTTAGTCCACCAGTGTGATTGGTCAGGATACTCTTGATCAATAACCAAGTCATAAGCGAGCTTTGCGGTCACCTCTCCACTTTGCTTATTCTGGATCCAGACTAGCCTATCTACCTTGTTTGTCAAATAAAACCCATCCTGGAATAAAAGTCCTATGTACCTGTTCCATTCCATCGCTAGGTCTCCAGGCAGAATCAAGTACTGAGCAGTTAACCAATTCTCAGTTGCAAATTTCGATCCGCCCCAGGACTGCTTTAAGACATAAATATTTATACGATGGAGTTCAACAAGAAGTCCATCACACAGGAAGAATGTTTCCTATATTCCCACCAATGGATCAAGACCAATATAAGATTGAATACCCCGACCAATTGACCAAGAAATAACATGATTAATAATAGGTAAGCACTTTGAGAAGCTTCTCCAAATGGTCGATATGTTTTCTTGTTTCCCCATCAAATTCCTCAACCAATTCTCAAGGATTATCCTTGACATGTATTTTTCTCTAATGACTGCACTCCATAGCCCTAAATTACAAAGGAATCTCCAGAAGATTCTAGCACAAAGTGCCTTATTAAAAACCAATAAAATCTTAATGCCCCAACCCCCTTTGATATTCGACGTTGAAAGTAGATCCCAAGAAGCTAAATGCAGTTTGTCAAAATTTAGGATTCAAGACCACAAAACATCTTTTTTCGAAAGGAATCAATCACAAAAACCGGTGCACAACAAAGCAAGAACCATAAGACATGTATGCTCTAAAGAACCAAGGATATCAAATTTAATCGCTCCCCTAATGATAAATATCTATGAGCACAACAATTAATCCTCTTGTGAAACCTTCGTATTATCCATCCCCAATCCGACTTCCCATATCCATTAGGTTTTAAATTAAAACCAAAGTATCTAAAACTCAATGAAAAGCCCACTTACCTGTATCCAAATAGATCAGAAATAAATCGCTTAGTTTCCTCATCCACGCTGACATAAATGAAACAATATTTCTCAGAACTAATCTCTAAGCCCAATGTCTTACAAACATATTAATAATGGCCTTATAAGCTTGTCACTCCACGACAGATCCCTATCCAAAAAGAAGGACATCATCGACATAGAAGAGATGGCTAATAATCACAGTCCCAACCACTTTGATCCCAACAATATCATTCCAAGCAAAAGCATTGTGAATTAGTAGAATGACACCCTCGATTGCTAAAATGAACAAATAAGGTGAAAAAGGACATCCTTGTCGGAGGCCCCAATTTCCAGCGAAAAAAGAAGAGGGAGACCCATTGATTAGAACAAAGAACCTAACAAAGGTGATACATCCCATAATCCATTTTGGAACTTCATAGGACATACCAATTTGAATAAGGATTAATCATATGTAAGACCAATCCAGTCGATCATAGGCCTTTACAAGATCCATCTTAAGAATATACACATTTGTCCTATCCTTCTTCAAGGAATGAAGACATTCTTGAGTAATTCCTGTGACATACAATAGTTGTCGATTTGGCAAAAATCCAAACTAACTATTCGAAATAAACTTACCTAGAATAGGCTTAAGTCAGTCTGCAATAATTTTTCTAACCAGCTTATACATAAGATTGAATATTAGAGAGATTGATTGATAATCACTACATGAATCAGGATGATCTTTATTCAAGATGAGAGTCATATAGGTATAATTCAGTGATCCCTCAATCCCCCCAGCTCTCCTCGATTTATCAGCAGCTTCAGTGATTTCATTTCCTAACAGGTCAAAGAAATGGAAGAAAAATTCATTCGTCCCCCCATCTAGCTCGAGAATATTGTTAACAAATAAATTGGATGGGACTTTCTTTACCTCCTCTCGAGTTATCTTCTTCCCAATTGGCACATTATCCTCCTCCTCAAAATAATAGGGGAAGAGATTAATAACATTTAGCTAGTCCAACAAAGAAGAGAACACATGTTTAGAGTAAATACCCTGAAAAAAGTATACAACACCCAAAAAAACCCTTAGCCTCAACACACCAATCTCCCCTTGAGTCTTTTAAGGGCCCATACCGAGTTTGTATTCATGGGATTATTGGAAAATCACTAGAAGAGTTTAGTATTATTGTCTTCGGCTTTCAACCAAACCGCCCTACTCTTCTGGCTCATAGTTTCTTCATATACTTTTAAAATTTTCCTCCTCTTCCTGTCCAAATACAAAAATCTCTCCTTTCTTTCAGATAAAAGCATGCCTTCTTCCAAAACAAATGAGAGACATTTATACTCTTCCTCGATTTGAGTAAGCTCCTTTGCTTGAATTTCCTTTCTCCTTTTCTCCCAATATCTAACCATGGTTTTTAAATTAAATAACTTTTTGACCAGACGACACAACGATGACGAATCTATCTCCACACCCAACTTAGGCCAGGTATCATTTATTAATGCACAAAATTCATCATCTTCTAGCCATACCGGATTGAACTTGAAAGGGTAGTGAACTAGATCAATATCTAGTGCTATATCCAACACTATATCCTTGTGGTTTGAGAAGCCTGTAGCATAATCCCAAGAGTGATATCTCCCAAAGGAAGAAAAAAGACTATCTACCATAAAAAATATGTCAAGTCTTTTCGCCACCTTCACTGCACCACAATGACCATTGGACCAGGTGAGGGTGAGAACAGAAGGGACGATATCAATTAAATTTGCAGAATAAAAAAAGCGAAAGAAATAAATCAGACAATGGATCCAAATATTTAACCCCCCCCCCATACTTCTTTAGGAGAGACCGTTAGATTTAAATCCCTATCCAAGATAAGGGAATTTTCGTATAAGATACTAGACTGATGGACACGCTCCCAGAAATACCAACGGTTATGATATGGGGCATACACATTCAAGACACAAACTGTTTGAGGAAAACCTTTAAGTAAGCCTTCCACCAAAATGCCACCGATGGTCACAAAATATCGCAAGTCCGCCACCTCTGGGTTCTAAGATACCAAGGTAAACCCCATAAAACCATTGGTGTCCAAAGCACACACTCTCCATAAGGGTTTTAGTTTAAGGAAAAAATCACACACAACCCTTGCCGACAACATAGTTTCTTGAAGTAACAGAACCCTCGAATGCAATTTCTCAATCAGATGTTTGAGAGCAGTTCATTTTGGGCCACCACCGAGCCCCCTAATATTGAAAGAGACCAAAATCATTTTAAATTCGCATCAGGGGCTGCATTTTCTCTAAGATCCCGGGGAGACATAAGATTGACCACCAAGGGAAAACTCGACAAACCCTTATCAAATAAGGAAGATACCCGAGGATTCAGAAAATAATGTTCCAAAGAATTCTCTGTGGCTCCTTTCCCTATCCCTTTCTTAGGTTTATCCGTGTGAGGTTTATGAATAGTCACTATTGGGGTTACATATGAAGGATATGGGCAAGGTGCTTGAATTGTCCACAAAGGAGGAGAAAATGCTAAGAGGCATGAGAACCCCTTTCGAATCCTTTACTGAAGAGTCTTGTACCGATGAGGAAGAAATAACTAAGTCCAGATAGCTCTTTGAACTTCCACCTAATGAAGGAAATTCATCTAAATGGAAAGAAGGAACAAGGTTTCTAGGAGGTGCAACAACCTTCATCGATACATCCCACAGAGAATCAGAAGGACTGACCAAAGACAACTCCTTTCCTCCTTGAGGGTCCCTCGAGAGAAGAACCTACCCCACAACACTGATACAAGAATCTAGACTCCCTTCAAACCCAGAAAAGGACATCTTAACCTCATCTATAGATAAAAAATTCAATAAAGTAGGTAGAGTACTGGAAAAATTACTCACAAAAGACAATGTTGAAGTTTTGTTCAAAGGAATAGGAAAGTTGATATCATGTACCACATCCTTGAACATGTTGACCATTGTTGCACCCCTAGAGGGACTGGTAGTTGATTTTCATTCCAATTTAGATGACCCACTTGCTTATAGTTAAAGCAACAGAACGAAACCTTCCAATAATCTAGCGTTTGCACAAAGGACCCCCCATCCCACACTACTTCTAGCTCTTATTGGAGCCCCCTGATGGATCAATATCGACTAAGATGTGGGGTGCCTTCCTATCGCTCCCCATTAAATGCTCCTCCTACACCATGATAAACCTACCAATCAAGTTCGTAACACTCATAAAACCCTGTAGATTCCTAGAAAAAGAGGAAACCCTGGTAGAATCACCCAAAGGTGTCGTCTCGCCATACGATTTTTTCTCAGGTCAAAATCCAAAGTCCAACAAGCTAGAACTAGCGGCCCCCTATTGATGGCCCATAATCTCCTTTCAATAGCCTCTCGGTCCTCCACCGATAAAATATGGAATACAACACATCCATTTACCAGTGTCATAAATCTTGGGTTGTTCAAGATGTAGGGTTTATATTTGTTTCGAATCCAAGAAATAAAAACAGCTTTGGAGAGCTTGATGTACTCAAAACATCCCACAAGAGCTCTATCGGATAATGCTTCCACCATCGTGTAGGTCATGTCTTTACCCAAGACACATAACGGTCTTCCCTGCTTAACCTTCTCAAAATGAAGATGATTGGGTTGATGCTTATGTGTAAGGGAACCAACCAACTTTTGCGCTTGATGTTTAGGTTTTTCCAAAAGACCCGGTAGTTCAAGTAAACCCTCCTTCTCAATAAAACCATCCCCTACCGAACTGAAAAAATAAAGTAGTTTTCTGAGACCGACTGGATAATATTTTATGTTACCAAGCCCCAGGTCCTCAACATGTGATGGTGTAGAGGCATTTGTTGATATCCACACCCTACCATCTGACCTAGAGCCCATCGAAACAACCACAAACTGTGGAGGGTTTGACACTGAGACAGTCGGTGCCTTAGGTTCCCACCTATCTCCACCACCTATGAAAGACAACCTAGCCATAGAGAACAATACTGAAAACCCACCTTAAAAAACATGTCCATAAAGATACCACAAGGTATTTTCTGATTACACAAGTAAACTTCCCACTTCTTTTATCCTAGTTGGTACTAGGCCGGTTTCGTCAACCGATTGGACACCAGGACCCTTGCATGTAGAAACAAAAGTAGCCTCTTAGGGATTCAAGTCAACATCTTAGGGTTTGCAGCAGGGCTGACAACAAGCCCCAACTTCTAAATCTATCAAAAAACATATATCCTTATTTTCAAAGTGTCACCCAAGGACCTAACCTCGTTTAAGATACAAATAGAGAATCAAACCTTGGAAAGGAATATCATCATCAGGTTTGATTAACTAGTGAAACCTTTCATGAACCATATGATGTGAAGAAAAGTTAGAATATTCTATTTCACTTTATGGGATATTTTATGACTGACTCAATTCTGTAATCATGATGACCTAATTATTTCATGGAGATATATAAACCTTTATAGAGGGAATTTCATCAACTTTTTATATCAACTAATCAAGGGAGGTGGAGGTGGAGGAGGAGGAGGATCGAGATCGGGACCAAATATAATAATAAAAATATGAGATATTAGAAAAAAATATCAAACATGATGTATTGTAGTCACACAACACATCTCATAAAAAGGGTTGCTGAAAAAACAAGCATACTCATTAAAGGCCACTATTTTTATGGACATTGCAACACATTCCGTAAAAGAGAAAGGAGAGCCTATGCAAGAACACACATTTTTCTCAGTCCGAATTAACCAAATGTTTATAGAAGTGCCACTACATCTATAGGCACTTCCATTGACATAAGGATCATGGTACAATAGGACTTAAATGTTGCCACAAACCAAATCTCATATCTTATGTGAAATAACATACAAAAGGATAGTAATTTTTAATGTCATAAAAAGTATTTCAAAATACCAAACATGACAAAGCCTACTATTTGTTATTCCAACTGATATCCTCACACAATGTACCATGAAAATAAAAAGGAAACAAAAAAACATACCTACCCCATCCCGCAAAATAAAATTAAGATACTACTTTATGTTGTTAGGATTATGATCCTCACTTGTCCAATTTGGTCAATTCTTCCTAACTTAGGAGTCTTTTTAGTGATTATTGAGTCACTAGTACCATTATGTCCACATGACCTAATTGGGCCACATGTACCAGTTACTAGAGTGCAGGGAAGACTGATTGAGGATAAATGCCACTGGCTTCACTTGCATGCATCAGTTTAGGCACCTCCTAGACCAATCCCTACAATTTAGGAGCCACTGGGAGTGTCGACACCAACCTCCTTCAGTCGAGTTTAGTTGGTGACTAGCCAATCCATGTTAGGAGTCAGTTACATTCAGTACATCTAGTTATATTCCGTTATCACCATCCATTCATTAATTGCATGTGGGAAGGCGCCTTTTCTCACCTACGACATTAGTTAGACTAGTTTAATTGATTCTAACTGATTTAGACACTAATTTAGACAACTAGAGCTAACTAGTTAGGCTTCGATAGTGATTTAGACATGTCCAATTATCCATCCAGTTAGTCTGAGTTAACCAATTCGAATTTCCTCTCATGAATTCGAATTGTCTGGCTATTAATGCGAGTGTATTACATTGTAACAATCATCCAGATAGTATCCAATTACTTTTTTTATTAATGAAAGCATTATACAACTGCAATTCATTTTGTGCATTTTTCGTGTCAATACTGAGTAAATTGCTTGTGAGATCTATTTGTGAGTTTTTTCTTAGTCCATAGATTCCTGTGAGCTCAATTTTAATATGCTATCTGAGCCTCAACAGGACAAGGCAATTCTTCTTCTATAAATTTCATGTTGGATCTGTGAAGCAACTTTAGCAAAAAAACTCAAAAAATTCCAGCTTTGCACCAGAAGTGGAGAGTTTACCACATAATTCTAGGGAAAAATAGCATTGTTGATCAAGCTTCATTGATTGGCTAAGATGGGTGCGATGCAAACTCCAAAAGTGCAGGATGTTTGACCTTACTTTGGTTTTTTGTGTAATTGTAGGTACAACATTAGATGGATTCGACATTATTAGTTCGAGTCTTCTTACTCCATGCACAAGATATTATGAATGGAAGATGAAGATGATTTTATCTCTAAAGAGACAATATTTCTATGAAGTATCTATTGGAATTGGTAAAGAGTCTTATGAGGATGAGAATGACTGGCTAAATGACGGTGATAGAGATTTTGGAACAATATGTTTGGCCCTTTCTCCAAGCTTGCGCCACCTTATTGGTTCTACTAAATACCCAAAGGATCTCTAGAAAAAATTGGATAGAAAATTTGGAAAGCACAATGAGGATCATAATAGAAATTTGGAGAGCATACCCTACACCATAAGAGTTCTTTATTCAAAAGTATCGGCCTGTACTCTCTATGCTGAAGTTGTTCAAGATGAAGAAGAAACATAATCTTCTACACAGTCAATTCGAATTGAAGAAAGTCTCCTTGCAGTGACTCCTTCTCCTGCAGCTATGGAATTTTATGAGATCTCTGATATTTCATATTCTCATATGGATGATCTAGAAAATACATTCGAATCTCTGATATTGAAGAAAATCTCTGTTGCACTTCTATGCAAATATTCTCTAGTGATTCTCCTTTAAATTTTGTGCAAAATTTGTCAGTGATTGCTTCTGAAGGTGAAGAGGAATTCGATTTCTCTCCCTCTAATGTTGCTACTGGTGTGTTGATAACTAATACCTTGAATATTTTGTAAATAATACCATATTGTAGGAGTGATCCATTCACTCTCCTTGATCTAGATCTTCCAGAAATTCCTACAGGATTGCTTGCACCAAAATTTAGAATTTTGAAGAAGGAGAAAACTATGCATCTACCATCTTGGAGGACCATACTTTTGGATCTGACATGAAATTATTTGGATATGATATTATCTTATTTGGGTCTATTTTGATATTATTTTTTTCGAGTTTTAAGTTCGAGGTGCCTTCAGTCATGCTTGTAGCTACTCTCATCAATTTTGGTATGAAAAAACAAGTACCACAAGTCTTCTTCAAATTTGTTGTTGGGGATTAGATATTAGTTTCCACTTATGAGGTTTTTGATATTGTATTTTCTGATTCATTGGTTATTTATGAAGCTATATCATATTATGGATCTCAATCATTCACTCTCCACAGTCCCAGGGCTTCTCTACCTTTGATCATATGCTCATCTCCTCACAAAACTAGTAAAGAGGAAGACATTCTACATCCACCTGGACACTTGCTCCTAACACTTGGGGATGATATTACATCACATGGTTTTCTTTTCAAGGCTGAAATATATTATTTGCTTGGGTTTTCCTTAGATGGTTCAAATTCTCAAGCACTTTTTCTCTCTTATCAGTTGATTTCAGTTGCTCTACACGGGTCCATTTTTCATCCTGCAACTATCTATATTTCTGATTCAGTTGAGCACATTCTTATTCTTCTAAAGAGGAAGATTCCTCCAGACATAATCATTTAGTTTGGATGGAGAATTTCAAATTCCAGGTCCCAGGATACCTGTGCAAAGAAGAATAATCTTGATCCTGATTCTACCTGCTTAGTTTGAGGGGGAGTATTTTTCCCATGAGGTTTTTCTCCATTTCATTGTTTGTATTAAGTAGTTACGTTTTCATTTTAGCTGTAATGGGTGACATTTGGTCTTAGTTACCAGGGCCCATAGATTGTCCACGTTAGAATTCAGTGGGGGCATTAGGCTTATAATTCTCACTTGTCCAATTTGGTCAATTCTTCCTAAATTAGGAGTCTTTTTAGTGATTATTGAGTCAATAGTACCATTGGGTCCACATGGACTAATTGGGACACATGTAACAATTACTAGAGTGTGGGGAACACTAATTGAGCCTAACTGCCACTGATTGCACTTGCATGCATCATTTAGGTGCCTCCTAGACCAATCCCTACAATTTAGGAGCCACTGGGAGTGCTGACACCAACCTCCTTCAGTTGAGTTCAGTTGGTGACTAGTCAAGGCCAGTTAGGAGTTAGTTACATTCACTTACATCCAGTTATATTTAGTTAGCACCATTCATTGATTAACTGCATGTGGGAAGGCACCTTTTCTCACCTACCACATCAATTAGACTAGTTTAACTGATTCTAACTGATTTAGACAACTAGAGCTAACTAGTTAGGCTCCAATAGTGATTTCGACATCTCCAGTTATCCATTCAGTTAGTTTAAATTAACCAATTTGAATTTATGCTCATGAATTGAAATTGTTTGGCTATTAATGCCAATGTATTACATTGTAACAATTATCCAGATTGTATCCATTTACTTTTTTGATTAATGAAAGCATTATAGAGCTGCAATCCATTTTTTGCACCATTTCATGTCAATACTGAGTAAATTGCTTGCGAGATCTATTTGTGAGTTTTTTCTTGGTCCATAGATTCATGTGAGCTCAATTTTAATATAGGTCACAACATATTTTTGACAACATTCCAAAATAAAAAAGTAACTCTCTATAAACTAGGTTTGCTTCAATTTGGTTCTATGCACTTTTTATTAGTATTTTCTTACATGATTAGAATGTTGTTATAGTTAGAGAATATATCCATCTTAGACGCGGATATATCAAGCACCGAGACGAATCCAATTTATTGATGTGTAATTTTTTTTAACTTCAATTATTTACTCATCCAAGAAAATTACACCTCACACATAATTTTTGAATTAATTTTTATTTGGTTTTAATTTTTCATTTAATGAGCTGACATGAATTTTTCAATTAATTTTTATTTTTGGTAGCATAACATTACATTATGTGACAACATCTCCCCCATACTAGGTTGTAGAGAACCTAGCTCCTCTCGGTGGTGCAATAACAATTTAGGATTTTATTTCTTATTCTCAAAAGATGACAAAACAAATCATAATTTAGTTATCAATCGATAGTAAAAACAACCATCATTAAAAAATCACACAACTATTCAAGAAAAATAATGACACTTAAAAAAAACCATTGATGGTCCATAAGAAGTAAACTTTCACTTTGACTTATGATTATATTAATTTAATAAAATAATTGATTGTTTTAATTAAAATAATAATCAAATTGCAAATTCAACTTTGCCTTGGATAAAAACTGTAAAAGAGTCCAGATCTTCGGGGATTCTCTAATTGTTATTAATGGGGTGAACAAAGTCCAAAAGTGCAGAAACATTTTCCTTATTTCACTCTTTGAAGAAGTTCTCAGAATTATGGCAAATTTTGACTTCATCACCTTTCGACATGTGTACAGGGAGAGAAATCTTAATGCTGACAGACTTTCCAAAAAAAACTTATTGATAGAGTATGGCACCTGGAAATTCATGGAATCCAAGGATGCAGAAGTTTTTGAGTTCTACCACATATATTCCATAGATTTGCAATAATCAACCAACACTACTTGAACAAACAGAACCATTTTTTTGCAGCTACGTTTTTTTGTCAAAATTTTCAGGGTCTTCTACAACCTACTTTTTCAGTTTTCTATGAAGATCGATAGGAAGATTCACTTGAGCTCTTAAGATTACAGTTTTATGCTAAATTTTAGAGGATGACTTCTTATCTTTAGACTTTTTGTCTCTATATAGATGTTTATATTTTTGCACAATTGTAAAGGTGGTGCACATCCATATCTTGAAAACAGTTTGTAGGCATACACAATATATACTTAACACTTTTTTTTGATAAATAAAATACAAGTTTTTTTTGGGAATGAATATATATATATATATATATATATATATATATTATTCAATTTTCTTTTCAATCACTGTGCCTTTTGTTTTTCCGAAGTTTGGTCTTTATCCTGTGTCAGAGGCATCGAAATGATGGAGACATGACAACTACTAAGATTCATCTCAATAGTACAAAGTCTATGTATGGGCCATTTATGTGTTTATACAAAAACAACAAAAGATGATTATTTATATTATATTAAAAGTAATACATCAAGTTACACATTTGGTAATTCTTTTAGAATAGTGAAAATATGCTTTACATTCAGAGTCTTATGATAAAGAGAAACTTGTTTTTCTCAATCATGTTAAACTATTCTTTGAGTTAGACTACAATTTGCAAGAATGAAATATGATAAAAAATGGATGAAACAAAATGCATATACTTTCTATTTATAATATTACAAGTTCATTGGTGGGTCGCTATTGATTGATAGTAATAAAAATGCATATACTTTCTATTTATAAGATTACATGTTCATCGGTGGGTTACTATAGTATTGATTGATAATAATAAAAATTGACACCTCATTGCTTGTTTATCATATTTTTTTCGGGTTAAAATATCACGACACTATAGAGTCAATACCATGAAATTAACATACATGTACTTTAATTGGGGAGAGACCATCAAATTAACACACATGTACTTTAATGGGGAACTTTACGTTTATATAGGGTCACATGACTTTGAGAGACATCATCCACGTAATAAATTTGGATTATTAACGTTTCTAATCATATAGAACTAATGAATTTAACATGAGTGATCTCCTTATCCTCTCCTTTGGGGCATTCGTTCTCCCTAAACGGTGCAACAACCCCACCATCTAATGCTAGTTTGAGTAGTTCCCTCACAATGTTTTAGATTAGTAGTTAACTTAAGCTACAACCTATTCATTGCAGCTATTTGATCTCCATTCATTGAAATTGTGCTCTAATAATTCACTTTATATTCTAGGTTCGTCCCATATTCCTTTTGTGCTTGATGGATAAGCTAACACCATACCACACTCTTTTTCCATTCGTCTAAATATTGAGTTGAGGTATGTTGAGTTGAGGTAGAGTTAGGCAGGATATTGACTTACTAAATATAAGAGGGTTATAAGTACACCACCATATCACGACTAAGCAATGGAATGATCTCTTGATATCCCATTATATTAATGGCCCGTATTTGTTGTTTACATCACATGTGTTGGAATATATTATATTCTTTGGAAGGTAATAATGTCTTTATATTATGTCGAAAGTTGTTTACAATCTTATGTAAAATAGTAATGCATTTAACCCATAGTTATACGGTGTTGTATTTACTTGTGTAGAGTATTTGTCCATGGTATTGTATTAAGAGATGTTATTTTGAAGAATTATATTATCCCACATGCAATATGTGAGAGTAATTCCTCCTCATCTCTTAGTATATAATAGGGTCACGTGAGTCTCTACAAAATCATGTATTCTTGATGTAGTAGTGGTACTACTGTGACACTATTATACATCATCTATATTCTTTGGGTTATTTGTGCTTTGCTCTCTTGTAAGATTGGAGAAGACATTCTGGAGATAATAGAAGACTACATTCCTGTGGATGTAACCCATTAGGGTGAACCACGTATATCGATGTTCTCTTGTCCTTTTCTTTTCTTGTTCTTATCTTTTATGATATGTTGTTGGTTGCTTAGATAGGTTAACTAGTTTAGCTTGACTCTACTCTTTTAGCATGGTATCAGAGCGGGTTGCTATGATCCAATTCCTTCTATAGCTTTCAATCAATAACGATTATCATTTCGGTATTGTCATTTTGTTGTAGATTTGCTTTCTATCTGGTAGCCATTAGGCTTCCCTTCAGATCTGGGCATATTTCTGCATTTTTTCATTTGTACCCTAACCCTAACTTGTTGTGTAAGATTTTTGCAGCTCTTTTTTTAAGGGTTTATTGATAGATCTACATGATTTTGGGGCTCTCCTCAAGGAGATCTTTCTTTCGATTATAAAAAAGGTAGTTATAAAAAAGGGTCATAACTTGGTTTGTTTTTACCATAATTTTTATTTAACCTGTTTTTGGAATTGTAAATGCCATTCTAGATCTACCCACGCGACTAGAACAAAAAATTGAGTATTTTCGGGCTTCCTTTCGGTAATAAAAATAGCAGTTATATAGAAGGGTCGTAACTTGGTCATTTTTTACTGGATTGTTTATTATAGCCTGTTTTTGGAATTGGAACCACCATTCTGGATCCACCATTGTAACCAGAACATAAGATTGATCTTTTCTAGGCACATTTTTCAAAGGGTTGTAAGTAAAAGTTTCTCTTTCCTTTACTGTTTTTCTAACGTGCTTTTTGGATATTCAGATCAGTACGATAAAGTATTTAAGTTTTATGTTATTCATTTTTTGCATTTAGTTATTGCTTCTAATCATGTTTATTAAGATATTATTTCTTGTTCTTGCTATATATTTGTCTCACATTTCTATATGGAAATATTGGCATATTTTAATGACATGGATCTCTAGTATTTTGTCATGATGATAGCTATAAACCATATAATGCTTAATATTTTTTAAATATACTTAATAATTAATTTGTTCTTTTCTTTGTTTTGTTTATAAAAACAATTTTATAAGAACAATCTCATATGTGTTATGTAGTGATCATTATTTACTTTATTTATATGTTATTGTTGACCTTTGTGTAAAAACAATTTCATTCTTTTATAAGTAATATCTTTATGATCATTATATGCTATTGCTAATTAAATTCTTAAGTAAAATCATTTTTTTTAATCTATGTGATATCATATTTCTTGGCTTGTCATAAGTTATTTAATTGGGATATAGTTTCTTTTTCATATATTGCAGAGATTGTATCTAGTTCCTCTCTTGTTTGTATTTGACATTCCAATATGGAAGCATTGACATTTCCAGGGCATTTCATCTCTTGCATATTTACATAGTGTTAACAAGAAATGA
Organism: Pseudotsuga menziesii; assembly: GCA_001517045.1. Taxonomy (NCBI): domain Eukaryota; kingdom Viridiplantae; phylum Streptophyta; class Pinopsida; order Pinales; family Pinaceae; genus Pseudotsuga; species Pseudotsuga menziesii. Next base: position 234,800 of record LPNX010292143.1, read on the forward strand.
ACCCATGATTAAGACCGTTAGTGACTTGTCATTTCATAATTTTTTATAAGTGATATCATGAGTTGATCATAATTTGCTATATGTTGATCATATTAAACATTTTGGTTTATCTATATCTCATGTCATGTTTATTTCAATCATCTTTTACTCAATATTTATACATGGCTTTGAGCAATCTTTAAATCTTGAACTATTTATCATGAGCACCTTGTTCTTGTTGCAATGAGATTTCTATTCTTATGATTGTAGATGTTATCTTGTTCCTACTTGTCTCTAATGTTCCTATACGGGAGCATTGACATTTTCAGGGCATTCATCTCTTGCATATTAACCTCATACTAATTAGAAATGCACCTATGCTTCAAATTAGTTGCTTAATGACTAAATTTTCATATATTTAAGTGAAATCTTGGGCTCACTATTTATATGTTGTGGCTGACACTTAATGTGTAAAAGTAAATTCATTTTCCTTAATGAGCAAGTCAATATTTTATTTGATCATATTATGTTGCCATTCCTTTATATGATGTTTGCTAACCTTTGGTATATAATCATTTTCATTTCTGTATGAGCAATTTTGTTTTAAGATCTTTATATGCTTTAATCTTGAAAATTCTTATGCAAATAAGTTCTCTATTTAGGCCTTCACCTTATTCCAGAATTAATGGAGCACCATCTTCTACTATTAAAGTCATGTTGTTCATTTGTATGATATCATTTTCGATGTATAGACCGTTGGGGTCTTTCTTCTTCGATGTTTGAGGTCTTCTACATATATTTATATTGCACCTTGATTGGAAGAATTTCTGTTATCTGCATGTGTATTGGGCATCCTTTTTTTTGTACAATGTTGTGGTGTTCTTAGCCACTTGTTTTGTTGTATCAGCCATTAGAAGGTATATGTACACTAGTGTGGATGTTATATCAGAGTTCTTCATCTATCATGTATGGTTGTGATGATTCTTGTGGTGATCTATTCATCTTGCGATTGGATTACGTCAGATGTTCTCAGAATTTTATTATTGGGTCTTTCATCGTACAACCTAGTTCGTGTGCACTTTCATGATTCAATGAGAAGCAGTTGTTCATCATCAAATTCCATCAGCCGAAGTGTTCTTCTTTTTCAGCTTTGGTTCTTCTAGAAGTTGTCATCAAGAGGGAGCAGTAATGACTCTTTCCTTCCTTAGTGTTAGTGTGAGCCCTTCTCCCAGCCATTATTAAGGGGGAGTTTTGAAATATATTATATTCCTTGGAAGGTAATAATGTCTTTGTATTATGTCAGAAGTTGTCTACAATCTTATGTAAAAGAGTAATACATTTAACCCATAGTTATATCGTGTTGTATTTACTTGTGTAGAGTATTTGTCCATGGTATTGTATTACGAGATGTTATTTTGGAGGATTATATTATCCCACATGCAATATGTGAGAGTAATTCCTCTCATCTCTTAGTGTATAATAGGGTCAAGTGAGTCTCTACAAAATCATGTATTCTTGATGTAGTAGTGGTACTATTGTGACACTATTGTACATCATCTATATTATTTGGGGTATTTGTGCTTTGCTTGCTTGTAAGATTGGAGAAGACATTCTGGAGATAATAGAAGACTACCTTCTCGTGGATGTAACCCATTAGGGTGAACCATGTATATTGGTGTTCTCTTGTCCTTTTCTTTTCATGTTCTTATATTTTATGATATGTTGTTGGTTGTTTAGATTGGTTAACTATTTTAGCTTGAATCTACCATTCTAACAACATGAAGTAAGGTCTAGAACATCATCCCATATGCAATATACAAAAACCAAAATGTGTTTTTTATGATGGTGAATTAAAATTCAAGTTGAAGTCAACATGAGAAACTTTATTGCAATCTTTTGTATGCCATTTTAAATTTTCATTGATAGTCATCCATATCCTAAGGCCTCTTCCATGTATCTCTTAGAGAATGATAGATACGAAAAAACACAATAAGGCATGTTACTGCTTGCTACTGTTCAAACTAGCAACCCTTTATAAATCAAGGCAATGTATACCAAGTTCTAGTGAAGGTAAGATCGAGAGAGAGTTAAACCCAATGCCACTATAGTTTAATGTGTCAACACTTCGGCTAACTCCAAAACCCAAGGGGAGACCTTAGTCAATGAAAGATACACGCAACCACCAACAAGACACAAATACCTTCCACAAAACCTTAATAGCTATGATCGATGCCTTATCATAGAAAATAATATAAAATTTAGACACAATAATCATATATAAATGGAGTTATTCACTTTATCACATATTCCAGATAAAATCATGCCTTTTGAGGCAATTTCACATCTCGCAAGGAAATGTCACACTTCCCAAGGAATACACTCCAAAAAGTGCACCCTTAAGGGAAAAATGACAGTTGAACTAGGGAAAACTTAGAGGGTAGTCCAGAAATACCAAACACCTTCAAATTTCTCAAATTACAAAGGTTTCATAGATCCTAATGCACTTCCTTAAATGAGGACACCCTTTAGAGTTTGTGCCTAAACCCTAAGGAGACAATTTAGGGTCGATAAAAAATACCAAATCATGTCTAATTCACTAATTACAAGGTTTCATGTATCCTAATGCACTTCCTCAAAAGAGGAAACCCTCTAGGGTTTACAACTAATACCTTAGGGAGAATTTCTAAGGTGGACCCAAAACACAAATTCATGACTACTTTTAGATTTTTAGGGTTTTTTCTAGCTATAAAATACTTCTATGCATAAAATAAAATAAAATACATATAAATTTTGATAAAAGGATGATAGTTGAAGGATAAGGTATTAGAATCTTTTCTCAAACCATAGGGCTAGAAAATATTGAGGCTAACGTCCCTCCTCTTAAGATGGCTTCCAATACTTGCAACTAGGTCAAATCTAGAAACCATATAGGGTTAGGTAGCAATATCCTAATTAGGGAAAATGGAAGGTTCCAAGTCCCAATAGAACAATGGGGAGATCCTTCGTAGATAGGTCTCCTCAAGCAAGTAGACAAATTCTAGAAAACGAACCCTACCTTAATCCAACTCACTTCAAGAGTGACGTTAGACTAGGGTTAGGAGATAAGCTTCCAACATTAATCAAGAATGAGAAAGAATATATAGCTTAGGTCACCCTTGAGAATGAGTTATCACAACTATTCTTAGCATCCACTTAGCATTTGATTATCTAACCCTAAAATTCCATCCATTCACCTTCATGCAAGAGATAAAGAGATCCAAAGAGAAGTGTGCACTAACTCAAATGATCCAATAAACCAAGAGAAATATAACATAATACATAATTTAAAACCTTGTCCATGATTTAAAAATGAGGCAAGTATGTCTTATTTATATGAGACATCCCTCAAACTTTTACAAATTTGAGACTACAAGTTAATGAAAACATATAAAATTTTGGGTTAGTGCACTCACAAACTTGTGGAATAAATGTAAAGTACCTTTCTAATTTTTGGCACACTAACTCAAATAGTAGATTAACTTAATAGGAAATTCTAAAAACAAGCAAAACTAGGTACTAGGATTGAAACTAGAATTGTCGGAATCAACTGTCACATCCCTAACACTTGGATTGGTGAAGAGGACACGACTCACATACTAATCAACCTGGGAAATCTATCCCCATGAACATATTAATAAAAATGCAGTGAAATAAAAACATACATTTGAAGATGTGTAATTCATCAAATGTACAACGGAAGCAAAATGCATTCACACAATTAGCATTCATCATGTTCATTCATAAAATAATACAGTTGCAAGGATTTAAGCACAAGAATACTTATCTTTAGGAAAGATTGTCCCACAACCAGCTATGTCACTACAACGTTCCACCCAACCATAGGCCAGTACGCTCATCAATCTCACAGTAACAATGCCACCCTCAAGCTGGGAATGATTCCATAAGGGATAAGGGGAAACTATCAGTCTCACATGTAGCCAAGAATACACAACAGTACATAGCCAAGCCAATGTAGTTTGGTTTATCAGGATAATGGGAGTTGGAAATGCTGGTTTCTAAGCTAGTGGGCTCACTGAAGAGCTAAGGGCACCTGCACCAGAGCTATCCTCACTTCTAAGACATCCACACACACCCAACACAAGGAATCATCTCCTTCTCTGCTGCGCAGTACCTTAGGCCATGACTTCCCTTCTAGTGCTATTCAGGGGGTGTAGAGAAGAAATCCAACCCTCTAGCTTTATCTGTGAGGCTCCTATACACACTAGGTTTATCAAGTACACTCAAGCTCTATTTCAACTCCCAAACAATCCAGAGACCAACCACTGTTCCCACACAACAAAACAACAACTATGGGATTGAAAGAAAACGCCGTCAAGCAAAACTGGAACGACAATTGGGTAATACATAGCCCAAACTAAGAAATTCAACTCCAAAGAAATTTATGGCCCTAATGTGGCCAAAACAACTCAACAACAAACCTATCGCAACCCAAAATCATGGGGGAGCCAACAACAATCTCTCGGATACGTGAGGGAGGGAATGTGACTTGCGTGAAGGTGGATTCACATACCCAGACCCACAATGTGAAGAGAAACTACACACAACAAAAATGGGGAAGAAGAACCGTCTTGAATTCCCGTCTGCGTGAGGAAAAATGAGTTCCTGCATGAGTGTAGAATGGAATCCCTTAGTGGAGTATGTGTGTGGTCAAAGGACTGACAATCCTACCAGCCACATGACTACCTATGCACACATTCCCCCAATGGGCAATAACTACCCAACCAACTCCTGCAGAATTAAAATGGTTGGTGGATGAGACAAAGGAGAAAGGGTGATTTAGACAAACAATATGTTTGACATCTAGATTGGTTTATCAATTGACACTTGGCTGTTCCCCAATGGCTCCCAAGGTTTAGACATTACCCCCCCTTAACCTTAGGAAATCATACCCTTTTCATTTTTGTTGCATCGATATAGCTGGTTGTGGGTATTTTAATTAATTTTGCATATGTACATGGTGTGCAACACTATAACGTGCCTAGTTAGCACAAAATACCATTGGCATCACCGAAACATAATACAACAATCAATGGTGGGGAATTTTCCTATAGCTCCACACCATGATCCATTACAATATATACATCATATACATTTAATGCAAACAAGGTCAAAATCAAGGTGTTACAATCCCCTCTCACTTCAATAACATTATCCGCAGTGCTTACAAAATTGAACAAGAGTGCTACACTGGCATCGCCTCAACGCTCTGCGGAATTGAACAAAAATGGATGTGCCAATCGCATGGCATCCTACAGCTCCCACGTAGCCTCTTCAAGACCGTAGTGCTCCCATTGCACCTTTACCTGCACTATGGCTTGGTTCTGGAGCATTTTAACCTTCCTATTGAGGATGCGCATTGGCTCGATTTGGAATTCTCCCTCGGGTTCCACCTGAATCACATCCCCATTTATCACATGGTTAGGATCATGTGCATATTTCTTAAGAAAAGAAACATGAAAACCATTATGACCTCTAGTTCTAGCAAGCAATGCAAGTCTATATGCAATTGGCCCTATCCTTTCAAACACTTTAAACGACCCACAATATCTAGGTGACAACTTGGCACAACTTCCAAGCTTCAAGGAACTCTTCTTTGCCCTGACTCTGAGGTAAACATGATCCCCAACACTGAAATCTCTATTCACCCTATGCTTATCTGCATAAATTTTCTATCTGTCCTGGGCTGCTTTCTTATTCTACCTGATCTTTACAACCTCCTGCTCCATCTCCTTGAGAAATTATGGACCAAGCACAACCCTGTTCACTGGGTTATCCCAAGTCATGGGTGTCCTACACCTTCTTCCATACAAAGCTTCATATGGACTCATCCCCAAGGATGCTTTTTGTCCATTTTTATAAGCAAACTCTACCAAGTGTAAAGAATCTTCCCACTTGGTTGGTTTGTCCATCACATACATGCAAAGCATGTCTTCAAGCACTTGATTCACTCTCTCTGTATTCCCATCAGTCTGAGGATGGTAGGCAATGCTAAAGTTCAACTTCATACCCAAATATGCAAACAAACCCTTCCAAAAACTAGAAGTGAACTTGACATCTCTATCAGAGACTATTGCCTTAGGCAATCCATGTAATTTGAAGATCTCCTTCATCAAGATCTTTTCAATGTCATCAGTATTATGTGTAGACTTAATCGGTATGAAATGTGCTTCCTTTGTCAACTTGCCTACCACAACCATGATGGAATCATGTTGTCCCCAAGTCATTGGAAACCATGTAATAAAATCCATGGAAATAACTTCCCATTTCCATTCTAGAATTGGTAAATGCTGCAACAAACCTGCTGGATGTTGATGTTCAACCTTTACCTGCTGACATTTCATGCACCTTGAAATATATTCAGCCACATCCTTTTTTATTCCTGGCCAGAAATATTGCTTTTGGGCTGTAGCAATCATCTTCTGATATCTTGGGTGACCAGAATATGGATCTTGATGGATCTCATCCATAACAATCCTCCTCAAATCTGCTACATTTGGAATATAAATTCTTCCTTTATAAGTAAGCAGTCCATCTTCTTCCAATTTATATTCCTCATACCTTTTCTCTATACTTTGCTGCTGCAATTTGTCTTTTACCTGCTCATACAATTCATCTCCAGCAGTATGATTAACAATTTGCTGTCTCAAATCTGACTGGAAAATACTAACAGATGCCACATGCATTTCCCGCACCTTCCTGCTGAGTGCATCAACTACCTTATTCTCTTTTCCTTTTATGTGCTTGATTTCAAAATCAAATTTACATAAAAACTCTAGCCATATAGCTTTCCTAGCATTTAACGTTGGCTGATCAAACAAGTACTTCAGACCACAATGGTCCATCCTTATCTCAAATATTCTACCCATTAAGTAATGCCTCCATAGCTTGAGAGCATGTACTATGGTTGCAAGCTCTAGATCATGAGTGGCACAGTTCTTCTCATGCTCCTTCAGCTTTCTTGACTCATAACATATCATGTGGTTTTCCTTCATAAGGACTCCTCCAAGCCCTTGTCTGCATGCATCAGTACACACCACAAAATCCTTTTCTGGATCTGTAACTTTCAATACTGGTGCACTTGTGAGAATATTATTCAACCGCTAGAAGCTTTCTTCACACTTCGATGTCCATTCAAACTTTATACCCTTCCTTTGCAAGGAAGTGATGGCATGTGCAACCTTGAAGAATCCTTCAATGAATCTCCTATAATATCTTGCAAGTCCCATAAAAGATCTTACATCTATCACATTCATCAGAGTAGGCCAATTCATAATGGCTTCAATATTCTCAGGGTCTACTGATATACCCTCTTCTGAGATAATGTGACCCAAATACTGAATTCTATCTCTATAGAAGTCACACTTCATCAACTTTGTATACAACTTATGCTCCATGAGCAATTGTAATGTTAACCTCAAATGTTCTTCATGCTCTTCCTCATTCTTAGAATAAACAAGAATGTCATCAAGAAATATAAGAACAAACTTGTTCAAATACCTGTTGAAGACACTATTCATAAGGCACATAAATGTAGCTGGTGCATTTGTCAGACCAAATGGTACCACTACAAACTCATAATGTCTATACCTTGTCCTGAAGACTGTCTTATGAATGTCTTCATCCCTGATTCTTACCTGATGGTAACCAGACCTTAAGTCAATCTTAGAGAATACCTTTTCTCCTCTCATTTGATCAAAGAGGTCATCAATCCTAGGAAAATGATACTTGTTCTTCACAGTGACTTTGTACAGCTGTCTATAATCAATACACAACCTGAGTGTACCATCTTTCTTCTTTACAAACAGAACTGGTGCTCCCCAAGGAGACACACTTGGTATGGCATACTGCTTTTCCAACAACTCTTGAAGTTGCATCTTTAGCTCTAGCATTTCTGGTGTTCTCATCTTGTAGGGTGTCTTGGACACTGGTGCCGCTCATGGCACAAGTTTTTTTGTGAAATCACTGTTTCTCTTTGGAGGAAGCCCTGAAACCTTTTCAGGAAACACATCCCTAAATTCCTGCAACACATAAAAGTCCTCCAACCTAGGAGTTTCATCCTTTGCTGCCTCCAAAATATGAGCTGCATACAACTGGAAATCTTTCCTATAGAATTTCTTCACCTGTGTTGCTGAAACCTTCATTACTGAAACCACCTTTGGAATTCCTTTCACACCTCTTGGGTTCCCTTAATCATCCATGCATTCAAAAGTCTTATTATAACAATTAAGCTTTACCCTGTGAGCCTCTAACCAATCCATCCCAATTAGAACATCATAAGAACCAAGCGGTAGAACATTTAGATCTACACAAGCGGCCAATCCATTCATAACCAATGGAAATTTCTCTACCACTTCACTAACCTTACTCTTTGTTCCAGTTGCTAGATGAACTAACCAAGACTTATTATGCTTTATTATCCTAAAATCACAAATCTCCACTACTCTAGGAGTAATGTAATTGTGAGTAGAACCAGGTCCAGTTAAAATAGAAATAGATTGCTTGACAATCTTACTTGCAACTTCAACCACTGTTGATTGGTGATCTTCCTGATGGTCCTCCAGTGCCGCATAAATCCTGGGGACGGTCCTAGCCATTTGACTCACTGTTTCTGCCTCTTGAAGGTTGTAAACTGGCTTTTCATTCTCATTCTTAAGTTAACAATTCCTGTGCATGTGGGGTCCTCCACATTTCCAACATTGGAGTGGTCCTCTGTTCTGATGAGGATCCTTAGGATTTTCTCCCATCACTTTGGATGGCTTCTTCTCAGCTTGTGATGGTTGCTTCTGCTAATTCCTGAAGTTAGAAGGTTTGAAACCTTTCTTCCTTTGATCATACTTCTCATTCCTTTTGTCCTTCCATGTCTTTTGGTAATCATGTTTTCCTTTGCTTTGCTCATAGAATTACTTAGCTTTCGTGATTGCTTCTTCCAAGGTTCTAGGCTCATAGAACTCAATTCTATCTTTGTAATACTGAGGCAGTCCACTCAGGAAATGTTGGATCTTCACTTTTTCATCCCTGATGTAGCTGACATACCTCACCAACTCCAAGAACTTGTTGGCATACTATTCTATGGTCTGCTATCCCAGTATTATCTTATGGAACTCCTTAATCTTGTCATCATAATACCTATCAGAGAGGTATTTCTGCTTGAAATGCTTCTTGAACTGTTTCCACTTAAGTCTCATTTCACTGATCCTCTTTACTTGCTTGAAGTGCTCCCACCAAATGGATGCCCTTCCATTCATATTGAATATGGAAACCCTTTCCTTCGAAGATATTTCTCAAATAATCTTGAACTTGGAAATACTTATTTATCCCAAGAAGCCAAGATTCATCCTCTCATCCAGTATTTACCTCACCATCAAACGTACGAGGTTTAGATTTCTTGAATTCATCTCGAGAGTGATCCCCGTGGCGCCTCTTTTTCTTGCTCTTGTGAGAAGAAAAGCTTGAATCCCCAATGGATTCTTTTGAGTCAAATGATCTACTAGAAGTCCTTCTGCTTCTCCTGGTACTTCTCTTACTACCTTTTGGTTTTGCTGTACCATGCCCAGAGTCCATATTTCTTTGCAAGTCGATCAAACTTTGCAACATAGCATCATTCAATTGATGCTACTTTTTCTGGGCTTTAATCAAGGTTCTCATGGTAGCTCCAATGTCTGGTGGAGTCTCTTGAAATATCCTTCCATTAGAATCTATATCATCATTCCCAACTCTGTCATTTTCCCCCATAGCAACTTGCGCACGCTCGTAGAAATTTTGTGCATCATATTCGTCATGGGTTCTCATGGCTAAACCACAAATCACCCTACCAAACTGCACTACTTGAAACACTGCCTTGGAAAGTGGCTATGGTTCTACAAAATGCGTTAATACATAAAATTGTTATCCACATAACATTCAAATCAATTATACATTACTTACCTTTACTTGGAAAAATCATACATTGACAACTTTGTCAAAACATAAAATTTTCTTTCCCAAAGAATGACTGTCTGAAGGGGACGACGGAGGTCAAGGAGGCTTTCCCCCTTATGGCTTCCTTGCACCACTACAGGGCAGGTCGAGGGCAGCGCCCTCATTTTTTTTTATAAATTATTCGCTTCCGCACAATCTAGCGCATAAACCCGCTGGCATTTTCCATTTTTCTGACACCTGAATTCCCACTGAAAAATCCTGCTAAATTTCTCTGATCTGACAAATTTTCAAATTTTTTCACCCAATGCATCATAAATGTTTTTGACTTTCACCTGCTATAGTGGCTTGATCCTCATTTTTCCATCCGTCGTAGCGGCTCGATATTCATTTCTCACCCATCGCGCATTGGCTCGACTCGGTCGATTTCATCGTCTCCTTCTTTCCTTTTTCGCCAGCCGTCGTTGCAGCTCAAACTCTAACTTCATTATGCCACACATCAGCCCTCAGTCAAACTTACACCCACCACGTAGCATCTTGAATTTCATATCCTATCCGCCGTCGTTGCGGCTCGGACTTCAACTTTTTTCCGCTGCTGCGGCTCAATTCTTTTCTTTCGCACGCCACTATTGCGACTTAAATTTTAGTTTCTGACCGCCATTGTGGAAGATTCTTCATCTTCCAGCCACCACAACGTCTCGTTGGCTTGTTGTAGGCACAAAAGATCCCATGTTTTCAATAAAACATGAGAACCCCAATTTTACATGTAAGGTAAGTTTTCTAAATTTCTTAAGTCGTTTTGGGGTCCCCAAAACGTTTATCATAGTTTCTATGATTTGAGTTAGATAAATTCTTCATATTTATGCATTTTTTGCATGTTTTTAGTGAGTTGCAGAAAAGACTATTTACCCCAAAATATGTCCTTCTCGCAACCCACATCCTACAACCCGCAATTCATATTGTGGGATCTTAAAGTTTATTATTTGTGAGTTTTTCATCCCGCATCCTGCAATGTGGAATGCGAGATGCAGAAACATTTTTATGAGTAAGTCGATCAACCCACAACCCACAACTTGCGGATTGCGGATTGAGGGAAGTAGTTTTATTTATGATTGTGCTGTGTGTTTCCGCAACCCGCAACCCACAATTGCGGATTACAGATTGCGAAAAGGGTGTGTATATTTACAAAATAAATGCCGCAACTCTTCTCCCGCATTCTACATCTTTGGTATTATTTGGATTGTTTCTTTTCTTATTTATCTCTAGATTATATTTTCTCTTTTATTCATTTGAGTTGGTTCTATGATCTTGGTGGTTATCTTACCATGTTATCTTTCACATCCCCCACCTAAGCTTGGTCTTCACTGCACAAACTGATTATTCTAAATAACGGTTGGTTATTGCCTTCGCCCCGGGATTCGGATTATCTTATCATCTTATCATTTCTCCTCTCATGCTTTTGTGTATTGCATTGGTTCGATATTTGACCTTGATTGAGTTTTATTTTCCCTTTTGCATGCCTGGAATTGGAATGTAAATATTTAAATAATATTGGTCTTTGGGTTATTTGCTTATATTAGTTTAATGTTTGTAATATTTGGTTTAAGCTTATTGAAATATTTTAAATATTCAGGGTTATGTTTTGACTTTTATTAACTTAAATTGTGTATTTAGTTAAATCTATATATTAATTTTATACACAATTGGATGTTATGAAAATTAAAAGAACACATGTTTTAGTTTGTTTGAATCCTATATTCCCTAATTTCAATGAGATTTGGTTTAATCATTATTTAGAAATTTGTGGATTAAAATTGTGACATTCATGAATGTGAAATTAGTTTGATCATGGATATTTCTTAGTTTCTATAAGCTAATTTGAATTATTATTATTCTTTTTTAGTTTTTCTACTCTCCTATATTATAGGAGTGATTCTTTTTCTATATACGTAACATGTTTCCAACATTTATTTTCTTAAGAATTAAATTGTAAATGGTTTTTATTTTTCTAGGTTTAGGGTTTTCAGATATTGGATATTCTTGGTAAATAATTTCTAGATTTTTATTTCATCATTTTGTTTGAAAAAAAAAAAAACTAGCAAAGTTTCAAGCTTCCCAAGTATTTTTATGCATTTTTGCCGATGTGGGACCTTTGATTTAATTGTTCAAATTTTAAATGTCACCGCAACCCACAACCCACAAATTACGAGATGAGGATTACAGGAGGTAAAAATTTTCAATTTTTAATAAAACATTCCCGGGATGGGGAAATCACTTTTTCACATTTTCATTCCTGCATCTTTCTAGACCCTAAGTTTATCTTAGGTTATAATTTAATTTGATTTCGGGTCTGTAAATTTTGGTAGTTTTATTTTTCACTTAGGGTTTTAATTTGGTTTTGGATTTTTGGTTTTTTTGGATTTGTTTAAATGATTGTTTTAAACAAATTAGAATTTTCTTCCCGACATGTGATTTCCGATTTTGTTGGGAATATTAATTTTAGATCTTTTTGTTTTAGTTTAGTTTATTTATTTGGAAAATAATTAACACATAATAATAGATTTGAGTGTAAAAATTAATGGCCACAATTCACTGTGCTATAAAATCAACGCTTACCTATCCTTAAATTCCAAGAGAATAATCTTAAGTTAATTTGTTATTTGCATCAAAACATTTAAAAAAAGGATTGTTGAATGATGATATTGATCACTGGGAAAAAGAGAATTTTCCATTATTAAAAATAATTATATTACATTCTACCTTGGTTAATGAATACTAATTGATATAATTTTTTGCAGGTTTGCAGGGATTCTAAGCCGTACATATTACCAAAGATAATATAATCAAACTACGGTAGTGCTACCAATTTGAAAGTTTCACGGTGAAATCTTTGTCTTCCATCAATGGAGATAATTTATTTTTAGCATCACAAATTGGATTGCTCTAGAAAGAAGGAAGCTCCAACAGAAATTCATGGATAGTTGAGAGAAAAGATACAAGCTGATAGGAAGTTAATGAAGACCACTTTTATTTTTAGAAGATAAATCGCACCTAAAGAGGGAGGTGAATTTCAGGCTCAATTTTTTTCCAAACCGTGAAGAATCTGATAAAACGGTTGAAAACCCACTTCAAAAATTGGGTCTTTTACTCCTAATTCGAACTGTTTTGGAAATACCTCAATCGATTTGGAGAAAAGAATGCCCGAATAGAGGAGTATTTTTAGAAGTTGGTTGCGGTCGGTTTGGATGGGAGCTGAATGAACCAGAGTTTCGGTGGTTGGATCTTATCCTTCCATTGCTCGTCTCATCTATAAAATCTACCGAAATGTTTGAGAGAAGGGGGGGGGGGCTAGAGACTAGAGAATGATTTTTTCTTTCTCTGCAAGCTCTTGTTTGTAAACTTCTAACTTTTACAATAGTGTTTCTGTGCAATCAATAAATCTCTGTAATTTATTACTAAAGATGGAAGGAAAACCCAAAAAATGCTGTAGCAAATAATTTTTTTTACAAATTCAATTGGATTCTTAAAATGTTGCTGCCCGGGGGAAGATTTTGACAGGAGATTGAAGATACATCTTTGTAATCAAAGGTTTATGTATTTTTACAGAACTTGATATTGATAAAGTATTGATATGTTCATATCTCTTGTTATGAGTTCCATTAAATTTCTTTAACATATGTCATGTCTTTCTTGTTTCAAATGGATTAATGTTGCTGGTTATTCATTTGCAAATCATTAAATGTGTTTATTTATGTCTTAGATTTTTCTGTGTTACAAATTTATTCTTACAGCTTATATGTTTTTTTTTCAACTAACATGTGCACATGCGGGTTACCTTGAATGATTTAATCTTGAATTGCTTTTATTTAATTTTCATTAAACAATTGTGATTTGAGTAAGAACATTGTCACCTCGTTTACATTTCTATCAATGTGGTGGTTTACTTGTTCTTAATATATCTTAAGACAACCTGTAATAAATTCAACATCCTTTATCAAGTAGTTCATATTTAGATTAGGTTTTCCTTTCATAGATAGGTTTTATCTTTACTTTTCTTTTCATTAACTACTTTGTTTTTCGATTTGGGAAATAGATCCTCTGTGGATCAAATTCAACCATAAGCAAGTGGAGGCTACAAAAGTATCAGTGAGAGATTACTATCCCAAACAGCTCGAGGATAAAGCAATACTTGCATGAGATTGCTTGAAGCCTTTGGTTGGGTTTTCTTCATGTGTTGTATGCCTTAGACACAATTTTTCAGCCACATACACAATTGAGGCTTCAACAAATGGTGCTAGAAGGAGGGCCGGCCGGCAAGTAAGCCCTTTTAGCTGTTTTTCTTTCACTTCATTTATTTTTTGAAAATGGCTCATATCACTATTCTAGATCATGCTTTCAGTTTTCCTAGGTCTGCTGGAAGTATTCCTAGAGGGACAACTAATTTCTTGCAACGATTGAGCTTCAATGGAGAAGGTAATATCTCTGCATCTCAACAACTTTCTGAATTTAATGATTTTTGTGATTTTACAAACTTATCTAATGGGTTTGAGAGATGCATAATGTTTACCGCTACTTTCGAAGGGAGAATTCGGAGTTGGTATGAATTTCTACCAGCTAAATCTATTCATTCATGGAAACAATTGACACATTTATTTCTTAATTCTCATGAGAATTATAGTTATAAAAAACTTGGTTTCGAATTAGAAAATATTAGTAGATACAAATATGAATCTCTTGATGATTTCTTTTCCAGATTTATGATAATATGTTGTAGATTTCATGAGAGACACCAACTTTCTGAAAATGACATAATTTATTGGTTTTCCCATCTTAATTCTCTTTCTGACACACTCAATTTAGAAAAGAATGATAAATCTAAAATTAATGACTTGCATATTAATAATTTTGGTTCATCAATCAATGTTGGTTTAGAATCTAATCTTGTTAATTCCACTCAAGATAATGAAATTGTTGTACATGCACAAGAATTAGGATTTTGTGATACACAGTTTCATGAACAGAAGAATAAGGACTGCAATTCAACTCTTATATTAAGTAACGATCCTAAAACTCTTGTTATAGAAGATACAGTGGAAGAAGAATTAAAGATTCCGGATCCAGCAATTGAATCTGCTAATGATGATTCTATTATTGATATTACATTATCTTCTTCTCATGATCAATCAGGTCCCCTCATTCAAAGTTCATTATTAGATTAGATTTTTACTAATTATGTTTCTCTTGAAACAATTAATAAAAACTATTTTCTCAATAGAGAAGCATTTAGTTTTTTTCATTTTGAAACCTATTTCCCTTTGTATCCAGATATTTTTTCTGATCAAATATTACATTTGTATGTTAATAATTTTCAAACTGATACTACGTTTTGGTCAGATTTTGATAGGATACAAAGTAAATCTTTTGAGAATGAGGGACATATTTCTCTTCAATCTAGTTTATCTCTAAATCGCCATGAAGAAGACAATAATATTCTCAGTACCATTACTCATATAATAAATGCATCTTCATCTACTTTATCTCATGTGATTAAGGATGACGATTCAATCTGCAATATGGAAAAGGATACAATATTTTCTCATGTTGTATTAGATATGGTTCTATTTTATTGCAACATGATGACCACATATAGATCTAATGTCAGTAATTCTAAGCTTCAAATTGAAGGACACAATGAGGTAATTGATTTTAAGGTGATACCAAATTGTCATTTTGTTCCTTCCCAATTCATTAATGATGATGTTGTTTTAAATAATTCATTTTTCATTGAATCCCTTTTGCAATTTTTTAATCATATTACTTATAAGATTCATTTTAGTTATGATCCTCATGAGATATCAGTTTTTTCCATGAATGCATTACAAAGATCATGTCACTTCCAACATAGCTTTTACGATCTGATTTTTTATTGGTTGGAAGAATCATTTGTCAAAATGTTTCCACGCAATCCTTCGTTCTTTGTACATAAGAAAATTGATTTGATTTGTCCTATGTTTCCATTTGAAGTATTGCGATTTCCAATACTAATACATAACTTGTTTTCTTTTGCAGGTTTCAAGTTACATAACTGGTTTCAATGGAACTTTGATTATACTTAGCTTTTAGAATAGTGTAGGGATAGGTGTAGAATAGAATAGTTTTGATTTGAATTTGATTAGATCACTTTTGTTTCATTTTTGAATTGATTGTTTTGGATTGGATTTCTTAGTTTGATAATAATTTGCATTGGGGCAAAAGGTTGAAATGTTATCATCGAAAATTGATTCCAATTATTCTACAATTCTTTATTTTGAATCATGCTTTATTTATCAATGTTTTCTAAAAGGGGATTGTTGATCCTTAGTTGATGATACTTTGGGGCTACTTTAAGTCATTCCAAGCTTGCATCATTTGTTGGAGTCTTGTATGTGAAGATATATTTTCAAGATGATTTTATAAGAAGAAGCTATCCCTTTATCCGTGGTGGATTAGTTGCTTTGATTATCTTTCTCCTTTTAACTATCACAAATCAATACGCAAAGCTACTCTTTTAAATTAGATTATGAAATTATGTTCTAATTGGATCCTTCTTTACGAGCAATTGAGTGGGGCTTACATTGTTATCATCTCAAACCTCTTAACGCCATCCCGCTCTCTTAAGGAGTATAGTGGCTTCCCCATCCATTAAGCAATCTATTATGAGATTAACATTGAACGTAGCCCAATCATTTTCTTTAACATCTCTATGAGTAAGTTGGGAAACATGAGGTCTTATTACAAGCCGACCTATTCATGATCATACCTTCTTATGGAATGAATTTATTAATATCTGGGCATTAGGCCAAGGTACTGGCTTGTAGCCACTAAAACAGTTGCAAGACAGGGGGTCTCATCATGAGCCATCCCGCTCATTATTTGTAAGTTGGTGTGAATGACACTATCACCAAGTTGGGGCAGTGGTTTCCAGCTTCTTTCTAGGAAGGCAAATATTTAACAAGGATTGACAAGCTTTGCATATTTAACTAGTGGATGGGATAAAAGTAACTTATTGGGTTAAAAGGTAGCCTTGTCGAGGCTATAGACACCTACTGGAAGCAAGGCCATGCCTGTGTATTAGAGGTAAAACATTAAGATAACATCTTCTAGTCATCACGAATTGTTCGTTTAGAGAATGTTTCAATAAATAACATATTTTGTTAGAAATCTAATTAATCAATGTTTGTCTTCACATTTTCAGTGATAATTAGAAGGGAATTATTAAAATATCAATTGTAGTTGGGTAAATATTTAAAAGGTTGACTTGTTAATGTGGTATACATGGTTTTAGGGGGATTTCTCTTCTTGGTAAAAGTCTCATCTTTCACTCCTTTATACACATACAAATACTATCTTTTTTATTCAAAGATAACTGCTTCGTCCCAGCATGTTGCCATTTGTTATAGGCACAATAGATTCCATGTTTTCAATAAAACATGAGAACCCCAATTTTACATGTAAGGTAGGTTTTCTGAATTTCTTAAGTCGTTTTGGGGTCGCCAAAGCATTTATCATAGTTTCTATGATTTGAGTTAGCTAAATTCTTCATATTTATGCATTTTTACGTGTTTTTAGTGAGTTGCGGAAAATATTATTTTTCCCAAAATGTGTCCTTCCCGCAACCCGCAATGCGGATTGCGGGATCTTAAATTTTATTATATGTGAGTTTTTCATCCCGCATCACGCAATGTGGAATGCGGGATGCGGAAACATTATTATGAGTCAGTCGATCAACCCGCAACCCCCAAATCCCAACTTGCGGATTGTGGATTGAGGGAAGTAGTTTTATTTATGATTGTGTTGTGTGTTTCCGCAACCCGCAACCCGCAATTGTGGATTGCAGATTGTGGAAAGGGTGTGTATATTTATGAAATAAATGCCTACAACTCTTCTCCCGCATTCTAGATCTTTGGTATTATTTGGATTGTTTACTTTCTTATTTATCTTTAGATTATATTTTCTCTTTTATTCATTTGATTTGGTTCTATGATCTTGGTGGTTAGCTTACCATGTTATCTTTCACATCCCCCACCTAAGCTTGGTCTTCACTGCACAAACTGATTATTCTAAATAACGGTTGGTTATTACCTTCGCTCTGGGATTTAGATTGATGTTATCATTTCTTCTCTCATGCTTTTGTGTATTGCATTGGTTCGCTATTTTGCCTTGATTGAGTTTTATTTTCCCTTTTGCATGCCTAGAATTGCAATGTAAATATTTAAATAATTATTATTATTCTTTTCTAGGTTTTCTATTCCTGGAAAATGATTATGTTAGAAACCTATTTGTGGAATTCATTGACTCTCCTATATTATAGGAGTGATTCTTTTCCTATATATGTAACATGTTTCCAACATTTATTTTCTTAAGAATTAAATTGTAAATGGTTTTTATTTTTCTAGGTTTAGCGTTTTCAATATTGGATTTTCTTCGTAAATAATTTCTATATTTTTATTTCATCATTTCGTTTGAAAAAAATAAAAAAAACTTGCAAATTTTCAAGCTTCCCAAATATTTTTATGCATTTTTGCCGATGCGGGAACTTTGATTTTAATTGTTTAAAATTTTAAATGTCCCCGCAACCCGCAACTTAAAAGATGCAGATTGCGGGAGGTAAAATGCAACCAGCATCCCGGATGCGGGAATCACTTTTTCACATTTTCATTCCCGCATCTTTCCAGACCCTAAGTTTATCTTAGGCTATAATTTAATTTGATTTCCGGTCCGTAAAGTTTGGTAGTTTTATTTTTTCACTTAGGATTTTAATTTGGTTTTGGATTTTTGGTTTTTTTTTTGGATTTGTTTAAATGATTGTTTTAAACAAATTTGAATTTTGTTCTCGACATGTGCTTTTCGATTTTGTTGGGAATATTAATTTTGCATCTTTTTTACTATAAAATTCAATGGTCACAATCCACTCTGTAGTAAAATCAACGGTTACCAAGCCTTAAATTCCAAGAGAATAATCTTAAGTTAATTTGTTATTTGCATCAAAACATTTAAAAAGAGGTATTGTTGAATGATGATATTGATTGGAAAAGGAGAATTTTCCATCATTAAAAAAATTTATATTACATTCTACCTTGGTTAATGAATACTCATTGATATAATTTTTTGCAGGTTTGCAGGGATTCTAAGCCGTGTAGATTACCAAAGATAATATAATCAAACTATGGTAGTGCTACAAATTTGAAAGTTTGACTGTGAAAGCTTTATCTTCCAGCAATGGAGATCATTTATTTTTAGCATCACAAATTGGATTTCTCGAGAAAGAAGGAAGCTCCAACATAAATTCATGGATCGTTGAGAGAAAAGATACAAGCTGATATGAAGTTAATGAAGACCACTTTTATTTTTAGAAGCTAAATCGCACTTGAAGAGGGAGGTGAAATGCGTGCTCAATTTGATGCCAAACTGTGAAGAATCTGATAAAACGGTTGAAAACCCACTTCACAAATTGGGTCTTTTACCCCGAACTATGGACTGTTTCAGAAATCTCTCAACCGATTTGGAGAAAAGCATGCCCGAATAGAGGAGTATTTTCAGAAGTTGGTTTCCGCCGGTTTGGATGGGAGCTAAATGAACCAGAGTTCCGGTGGTTGGATCTTATCCTTCCATTCCTTGTCTCTTCTATAAAATATACCAAAATGTTTGAGAGAAGGGGGGGTCTAGAGACTCTGCAAACTCTTGTTTGTAAACTTATGACTTTGACAACAGTATTTCTGTACAATCAATAAAGCTCTGTAATTAATTATTGAAGCTGGAAGGAAACCCCAGAAAATGCTGTAGCAAATCATTTTGTTTACAAATTCAATTGGGTTCTTAAAATGATACTGCACCATGGAAGATTCTAACAGGAGATTGAAGATACATCTTTGTAATCGAAGGTTTATGTATTTTTACAAAACTTGATATTGATAAAGTTTTGATATTTTCATATCTCTTGTTATGAGTTCCATTAAATTTCTTTAACAGATCTCATGTCTTTCCTGTTTCAAATGGATTAATGTTGCTGGTTATTCATTTGCAAATCATTAAATGTGTTTATTTATGACTTATATTTTTCTCGGTTACAAATTTATACATTGATAATACTCAAAAGAATTTCTTCTTTTGGTAAGTTTTATCTGTATCTGCAAGTGATTGAACTGTTAAGTCTTACAGCTTATATGTTGTTTTTTCAACTAACATGTGCACATGCGGGTTACCTTGAATGATTTAATCTTGAATTGATTTTATTAATTTTCATTAAACAATTGTGATTTGAGTAAGAAGATTGTCACCTCGTTTATATTTCTATTAATGTGGTGATTTACTTGTTCTTCAGACATCTTAAGACAACCTGTAATCAATTCAACATCCTTTACCAAGTAGTTCAGACCTAGATTAGGTTTTCCTTTCCTAGATATATTTTAGCTTTCCTTTTCTTTTCATTAACTACTTTGTTTTCCGATTTGGGAAACAGATCCTCTATGGATCAAATTCAACCATAAGCCAGCGGAGGCTACAAAAGTATCCATGGGAGATTACTATCTAAAACAACTCGAGGATAAAGCAATACTTGCGTGGGATTGCTTGAAGCCTTTGGCTGGGTTTTCTTCATGTGTTGTAAGCCTTAGACACCATTTTCAGCCACATACACAACTGAGGCTTCAACATGGCTCTATCTTCGTTATTCATCCATCGTTGCGGAAATATTTTCCCCTTCCAACCGCTATATTGGCTCGGATATAGGATTTCACCCACCGACTCCATACTTGGGAAATTTCTGGAATTTCCTCCATGTCGGCGACAACTTTAACTTGCACCCACCACTAGGGCTATACTTCGGTCAACTCAGCCGCCACACAGAGAAGAGTTTTCACACTTAGTGATTTTCCAAAAACTCTCTCTACTGGTTTATGCTCAACAGAGGCTACCCCACCTTTGTTAGCTTCTTTTCTTGGCCCATAAATGTCCATTGCTGCAACCTAGTTGCTCTGATACCAAGCTGTCACATCCCCAACACTACGACCGATGAAGAGGATGCAACTCAAATACTAATCGAACCAGGAAATCTAGCCCCATGAACATATTAATAAAAATGCAGTGAAATAAAAACATTCATGTGCAAATGTGTAATTCATAAAAGATACAGCGGAAGCAAAATTCATTCACACAATTATCATTCATCATGTTCATTCATAAAATAATACAGTTGCAAGGATTTAAGCAAAAGAATACTTATCTTCAGGAAATCTTGTCCCGCAACTAGCTACGTCGCTGCAACGTTCCACTCAACTATAGGCCAGTTTGCTCATCAATCTCTCAGCAACACTGCCACCCCAAGCTGGGCATGATTCCATAAGGGATAAGGAGAAACTAGCAGGCTCACACGTAGCCAAGGATACACAACAATACATATCCAAGCCAACGTAGTTGGTTCTATCAGGCTAATAGGAGCCAGAAACACTGGTTGCTAAGATAGTGGGCTCACTAAAGAGCTAAGGACACCTGCGCCAGAGCTATTTTGACTTCTAATACATCCACACACACCCAACACAAGGAATCCTTCCCTTCTCTACTGTCCAGTCCCATAGGCCATGACTTCCCTTCCAGTGCTATTCAGGAGGTGCAGAGAAGAAAGACATCCCTCTAGCTCTATCTATGAGGCTCCTGTACACACTAGGTTTATCAAGCACACTCAGGCTCCATTTCCACTCCCAAACAATCCAAATACCAACCATTTTTCTTACATAGGAAAACAACAGCTCTAGGATTGAAAGAAAATGCCATCGAGCAAAACTAGAACGATAATTGGGTATTACACCGCTCAGAATGAGCAATTCGACTCCAGAGTCGTTTATGGCCCTAACATGGCCAAAACGAATCAACAACCCAAATTCATGGGGGATCCAACAATGATATCTCGGCTGCGTGAGGGAGGGAATGCAACCTACGTGAAGGTGGATTCACATACCCAGACCCACAATGTGAAGAGAAACTACACACAACAAAATCGGGGAAGAAGAACCGTCGTGAATTCTTGTCTGCATGAGGAAAAATGAGTTCTTGTGTGAGTGTGGAATGACCTCCCTTGGTGGAGTATGCGTGTGGTCAAATGACTGACAGTCCATCCAGCCACACAACTTCCCATGCACACGTTCCCCCAATGGGTAATAACTACCAAACCAACTCTTGCAGAATTAAAATGGTTGGTGGATAAGACAAAGGAAAGAGGGTGAGTAAGACAAACACGATGTTTGACATCTAAATGGGTTTATCAATTGACACTTGGATGCTCCCCAATGGCTCCCAATGGTTAGACATCCCCCCCCTTAACCTTAGGAAATCATGCCCTTTTCATTTTTGTTGCATCGATATAGATGGTTGTGGGTCTTTTAATTAATTTTGCATATGTACATGGTGTCCAACATTATAACATCCCTATTTAGCACAAAATACCATTGGCATCATTGAAACATAATACGACAATCAATGGTGGGGATTTTTCCTATAGCTCCACACCATCATCCATTACAATATATATAGCATATACATTTAATGCAAACGGGGTCAAAATCAGGGTGTTACATCAACCTTAATGCACATAATATTTTTTCTAACTTCACATAGGATCAGTGGTTGGTTCTATAAGGTAAGTATAAGGTCTTTATTTCAAGAATCATATGCACAATGTGTTGGGACCATTTATGTTTTGAGCATCAGCCAAGATGAATTCTACTTCCAGGATCCTGTGCACCCCAAAATATGAAAAATAGATCCTTGATATCAGAAATGTTCAAAACTATAGGTTTAGGAAAGATTATAATTGATTTGGGTGTCAAACTAGCAAAACTAGTTTCTGGGCCAACTCAACTAGTCAAGAAACATAGCTTTCAAAACAATGAAAATGCATTTTTTTTTTAATGCATGCATGGGATTAAGGGAGGCGTTAATGACCTGAAACATCTGACATAATCAAAATTGGATCTACTAATATATTTTGGTAACATTTATAGTAAAACTAGTTAAATTTTCATGAAAATCTAGGTAAGGTAAGAAAACTTCATTTGAAACTTCATAAAACTGATTCAAAATGTCATATAATTTTTAGAGAGGAAACATTACATAAAAATAACTCTTATAGGATGAAATTAATCTCACATGAAAATCAGTGGAAGCTTCCTTTAGTAAAAAAAAATATTACAAGGGGAATGAAGACCATAATTCATTATGGATTTAAAGACATAGCTCTCAAAATGATCACTGAAGCTATTACACCTATGCATCTGATAATAAAACCAGAAAATATCCACCATTAATGTCCAAAGCCTAACCATCCATCATCAAATATTTTCTTCTTCAAAGAAAAAGAGAGAAAGATGTAATGTCCCAAATTTTGAATTGGGCCACAATGGCCAAATCACATTTTCCATATTCATGAAAGTTGTCAAAGGGATGCTAAAAGTCAAATAATTGCCAAGGAGGAAAATCACTAGTTTCCTAGATTGGGGGTGGAAGATTTGAGATTTGGAATAAGGGGATAATAAATGATGTTTAGACATTAGAAGAGGATAAATATTTAATAATGTATCTTATTAAATAAATACAAGAGAAAAATCAAATAGCTATAGAGAATGGAGACACATGGAGACTATGGGGCCCACTCAAGCTAGAATTCCTATGTTAAATGGCATCCTCCTCTTGTAATTTTGAATATATGGGAATCATAATGTTTTGGGATGGATTATGAGGTTAATATACTTGTCCAAATATTTCATAGGTCTAATTTTGGATTAATTGTAACTTACATGGGAGAGGAAGATCCAAATGGGAGTTTCATGGACACTTGGCTAGATTCCCCTTACATTTATGACATCTATGACACCAGTGATGGAGATTCTATGACAGTTATGACACAAGGAAGATATTAAGGCTGACATACTGACATACTGACATGTCAGGACTGAATAGATAATCTTAGAGGTTGAATTTTAGAGCTAGATAAGGCCAAGAGGCCCCTACTCAAATTTGGGAGAAGAGGGAAGGTGAAGAGAGAGGCCACATGGCATAGCATGAGAGGCCACACCAATTCGACTTGGATTTGGTTTATGGATGGATTTGGAACCTTATAATACCAATAATTTTTATAAAATACAGGGATAATCCATGAGAAGAATCTTTTTGTCATTTGTGAAATTGTCATTTGTGAATTGTGAGAGCTAGTAGATGACTAGTTTTCTTGCTTAAGCCAATTTCGAGGGTGAAAGATTCCCATCCTAGTTGGTGTCTGGAAAGGCCACTCAGGTGTTTTATGGATATTTAATGGAGTATTATTATAAGGTTCAAGCTACAGGAAGTTCATGGACATCTCAATATCAGCTTGTTCTTCCATTCATCTCAAGTTTTCTCACCATATTTCAGCTCTATGGAGTGAGGCACACTTGGTGAGATATTCATCTCTTTGAGGGAGATTATCTTGCTACATTATTTTTTATTATGATTTAAATTCTATTTTATTTAATTTTAGAAATATATCAGGTCTAAAATCCAAGATATCTCATGTATTATTGTCCAATATTGAAGAAACAATGCCATTTCCCCAATACCTTGTTGTAAACTCTTGCAATATTGATGGAATCGAATATATGTGTGCACCATGGATTATTTATGAATGATTTAAATTTAATTAAATTATATTATTGGTTTCATGGTATGTAACTGATAATTTTTGTCCATTGGGTCTAATTTCATAGCATTTGGAGCAAACTACATCTCATTTCCCCAAGGGTCCAAAACTAGTTTTTTATATCTGATTGAAAGAAGTGATAACAGACATGGGAGTTCGATTAGTTCTGCATATGAGTCTCTGATAATTTATTCTACACATAACCTACTTCAATTTTATAATTTTAGTGAGTTTATGTACAATTGGGAAGCCATTCCGGCAATTACCCAGGAGGGATTTGAGCCGCAAAATTGCTAGTAAATTCATCTATCTTATTCATAATTTGAAATAGACTTGCAGAACTGATTGGAGTACCATAATAAATCCATGAAAATAATAATTAAGTTATTAGATCATTCATACACCTTATCTAAATATTTTGGAGCAATTGGGATGATTTGGAGACCAAGACACTAAAACTAGTCAAGAGCCAAAATTGTGAAAAAATTGGAAAATTGGTCATTTTAATAAAATTCCAAAAAGGGGACATTACAGTGGTATCAGAGAATTATCTTGGCACCTGATGCGGTATGATATTTATGAGTACAATAATTCATGGACCCCCATTATATATTGAAACCAAAAGTGTTTGTTTTGAAGAGGAAAAAACTAAAGTAGGAAAAGAAGGAAGCTTTTTTGGGGAAACTATGATTGGGGATGAAAAGGGAACCTCATATGATGGTAAGGATATAATAAAAAGAATGGAACCTATCCTTGAAGACATTACCAAGAATATTATGAAAGGATTCAAATTTTTGGCTATCCAAAGTTGGGAAAAATATATTGATTTTAAGAAAACCAAAGGGAAAAATGCATCAGCTTGCTTGAAGGAGAAAAAGGAAAAGACCCATAAACCACCTAGTTCCTAAATAGGTGAAGTAGAAGAAGTAGTACATGAAGAGGATAAAAATTCACTCCCAATTGACTCTGGAAAATATGAAGAGAAATCACATGAATATTAAGAAGTTTTTTTTTGAAAATACTGAAGATAATTTTGAGACACATGCTACTTGGAAATGAAACAAAGAGAATCTAATGATGGATTCTTGAACTATGAAGGAGTACCTACTAATGGGTGCTCAAACCTCTATGTTGGTGACATAGAGATCACTTTTCAAAGTGTTTTTGCAATACAAACTTCCATTAAACATGAAAATGAAGACCTTGTATTAGTTGAAGAAGAAACAAGATCAACTTCCCCATCACCACTTGAGCTTCATGAAGTTGGTCCAAGAAAGAAGGAAGAATATGAGGAGGTTAATTTGTGGGAGCCTAATTTTCTTGAAGGGTCCTTAAATATGAATGAAAAGAAGATCCAATAGGCCCTTATAATACTCCATGACACTCAAGCATTGGTATCAATTTTTTGTTGGAGAGCTACTTCCTTGGAGGAGCCATCCAACCTTGAAGACATGGAGAAGATACAAAGAGAAAGGTGCAACATAAAAGGTAATTTCATGTATTTGATTTTTGATAGAAACAATTTCATTGAGCTTAGTTAATGGCTACATGAATCCTACTTGAATAATAATTAAGTTATTCATAAGCTCATAATTCAAAATGAGCAACTTCTTGAAAAGTTGCAAGACACTTGTTTTTCCTCCTATGTTTCTGATTGTCAAATGGTTGATTGTTTGGAGGATTCTCATGATATGGTGGATCATGAGAAATTTGGAAATTTGAATGTACTTGATGTGTTTGAAAATTAACTTGAAGAGATCAAAACACTTGATGTGGTGGAAGAGGAATTTGAATTGTCTGTTGATGAAGGGTATGCAATTTTTAAAGAAGAGCATGATTCCTCTACATTGGAACCAATATATGACATAGGTTTCACACTCTTGAAGGAGCTGCATAATCCTACCACTATGGATCCTTCATATTATGACAATTTTTCACTTACTGATCATTTGGGTGAGTTGGTTCTTTCTCCTACATCCTACACTTTTAAATTTTGCAGCAGTCATCCTAATGAAGTATGGGTGAAAGGTTTCTTTTTGATGGTTCCACATGACATTAGAGGAAATTTGGGGTTTAAAATGGGCCTTATAAGAAAATGTGCCAACAATAAGTTATTGTGAGTTGGAACTCAAGAACCAATAGAATTCCAATAAAATAAGTCAACCACAATGGTTGAATTGACATATTTGTCATAAAAAAACTACTTTTTTGTTCGTATTTTCGACATATCTCTCTCTGTTTTTACTAACATTTTGATTGAGAGAGCTTGTTGGATGCATAATTTGATTCCACATCCAACAAGTACCCACACGACATACTTTTGAAGGACCCCGCTACCCCAAAAACAAGAAATACCTAAAAAAACGTGATGATGATTTCATCATCATATTTTTTCAGGTATCTCTTGTTTTTGGGGTAGTGGGGTCTATCAAAAGTATGAAGTGTGGGTACTCATTGGATGCGGAATCTAATTCCACATCCAAAAATCTCTTGTAATCAAAATTTGAGTAAAAACACAAAGAGATATGTCAAAAATACAAACACAAAAAGTAGTTTTTGCTTTTTTCCTCCAAAATTAATAAATATTATTTTATTATTTTAACTGTTATTTTATTATTTTCCTTAGGAGGCCCATTTTAGACCTCAAAATTCCTCTAATGAGAGCATGAAAATTCTATTTCTCCTTTTGATGATGGAACTATTATAGCACCATATTATTTACATTTTTAGTAGATCCTTGTTTACATTACTATTATACACATCTACATGGGTGCACTTATGATGTTCACTTGAGTCACTTGGAGACTCATGATTTTCCTTGCTCCTTTCCTAGTCTATTTGAAGTTGGAGGAACTTCATCCCACACTTGGGTGAAGAGTCATATGATTGAAGAACATTGTTATTGGAGGAAACATCCTCTGATGTTACATGATGATATACATATTCATGAGTGTATTGATGAGACTTCTTTGAGCCACTTGAAGTCTTCATGTTTTTCTTGCTCCTTATTTTGTTCAGATTTTGGTGGAGGTTCCCCATTCACTTATTGGATGAAAGAACACAAGGATGATTATATTGATGCACATTACATATCATTTGGAGCACATGCTTATTCACATTTGTAGCAGCATTCCTTGTTACTTTTTGATGATGTACATCTACATGGATGCACCTATGATATGCATTTGAGTCACTTGAAGACTCATGGTTTTTATTGCTCAACACTTGGTTCATTTGACGTTGGAGGAGCTTCATCCAACACTAGGGTGAATATACTTATGATAGGAGAAAAGTTTTGTTACTAGACACATACATTGTTATATATTTATGATTCACTTATTCATGGATGTATGGGTAAGACTTCATTGAGTCATTTGAAGTCTCCTTGTTTCTGTTGCTCACTATTTGGTTTAAATTTGAGTGGAGATTCTTCATTCACTTCTTGGATGAAAGAATACATGGATGAATATTTTGATGCATATCAATTCCTTTTGGAGCAGCATTATAGGACATGGGATACTCACCTATGTCATTGGAGCATATTTGATTGGTCACTTGAAGCATGTATGTACTTGGGAAATGGTAGTCTACTCACTGGGAGGTATAAGAACTTTCATGATTTCTTGGTGAGGCATTGTTGAAAGCTAGGTTTTCACATCATTCAAGCATACATTAAGCTCATACACATCCATCCAAGACAATCATTAGGAAGGGATGTCCAATCCACCTTTGTATTCATCTTTGATGCTTATTTATACATTATGATAGAGGTTGGAGCGGTTGTACCCGCTCCAACTACTCATTTGTTAGTATCTATGTAATTATACAATTATGATGAGATTTAAGAGGTCAAGTGGCCCCCTCTACATCTCCCCCACAAACAAAATGTTTCTTTGTCCCGAAGAGAACAAAGAAATATGCATCAACCTCTTGGGTCTCTGCTACTACTGAAGTAGTCCTCACTGTGCATCAACCATGTATACCGGTCTGCATAGGTACTCAGCTACAACAGCCACCAGCTTCATAGGAAAATGCACGTGTACAAGGCTCTACTGTGACTGGTTACTCTTCAGCCTCCATCTTCAATCTCCAAGTAGTCCATCGAAGTCTTATCCTCTTACAATAGCAGGTAACCATATTCTTTTGCAATGAGGTATTTTGGTTTAAAGCCTCACCCTGGCTCATCTGACCGACATCTCCATCAGTTCAGGCATGTAGGGATTTTTGGCTCTTTGACTTTCTATGCCATTTCTCTCTCTTCTGGCTTTTCGAGGACACAACCCAGGAACAATTTCAGTATTTTGATAATGAGGGGTACATTGTCATCATATCTCATTAGATCTCTTTGCTGTGTAGGTGAATGATATTTACTTGAATGGCATCTTCGTCATCTTCTTCTGCTGTGAGATTTTAAATTTCCTGCAAGTTTGTAAAGTTTTCATTGCTTGTAGTCGATGTCAATTGCTATTGATCATGGTTGACTGAATTAACTTGACTCGACATGATTTACTAAGTCGACTAGAGATAAACTTGATTTACATTTGTAGAGGGGATCACCTACCTCAAAAGACTCATGTTTAACCCCCTCTAACACAATAACTTACAAAATAAACTTTGGCAACCTCGACCATAATACTCGACCACAATAATACTAATATATCGAACATAGTATGATGAATCATCTACATTTGATTACTGACTAACTCAACCACTTTATCATCAAATATATGCTTTTACTTTGCAAACATGGATCTTTGGCCAAGACTACAATATCGGCCAAACTGAATACACGACCAACCTTACATATTTTTCAAGACATGTTTGTTCTCCTGGCTGCAAAAATTTAGCAAACCCATAACATATAAAGGAGCCTGACCATTTTGAATACATGTTACTAGGACCATCGACCATTTACAAATTAAAAATTTGATCCATATCAACCATATCGTCTGACTTAATGTGACTTTCGACCAAAATTACAAAAACAACCATAAGATTAACCGACCAACTATGTTACGTTCAGCAAACTTATAACAATTATATCAATCCTAACTGCTTTTTCTTACTGGCCAACCGATCCTTGAACACTCGTCGTACTATTATGTTGTGATCTGTCAACTGCACTAGTTGCGTCATAGCTATTGCCAACTAGTCATTGGCAACTTCACATACTCAATTGCCTTCGACCGATTGAAGTTTTGAAAGCAAATATGAGACCACTTTGTCTTTCGCAACATAAGTAACACTAAAATATATTTGTGGCACAAGAATATTCAACGAACATGAAGAAATCTTTCACACAGGGATATAGGTATTTCTTGGGTGAATGCACAGCAGAACGACATACATAGTATTCATTTTGGTAGTCAGTCATCACAGAGGCCTCCTCCAATAGTTCTATTATATTCGAAGGATATTGCCACAATCCCTCATATCAATTTGACTCCTCCATATAGTTGACAGTCGACTTATTATACTACATATCTTCTATATCTAGTCGCCAATTAATTTTGTCAATAAATTGCAAGAACACTATTGGTACTGGCATGTGTCTGGTACCTTTTCTTTGTAGAATGATATACATCTAGCCTAATAAGATCTATGTGATCTCTATGTCTCATTATTCCTGTTATAACATTGAAATTTTCTTTTTGAAACCTCATCCATCAGGAGAAACAATATAATTGTGGAACAAGACACACGGTCGTCTTCAATATTTCCATCCATGACTTCATATGATCATGGAACAAGATACATGGTCGTCTTCAATATTTCCATCCATGACTCCATATACGTTCATACCATCCTGACCAATAGCGATTTCCAAATGTCTATGAGGTCTTCAAAAGGAATATGAGGTTTAGTCAACCATCCATATGTGTCAATATAAACTGGAATCAACACAGTGCTTCCTGGTTCTTGCTGTCAAATTCGCAGGCTTTTGATATTGAATCTAGGAGTGAATAATCATGGAGTACAATTATGCCTGACAAGAGTTGTAAGTACTTGTCTTGAGATCAGTAAGGAGAGAACGTGCAGAAGTGATCTAGCACTCCTTCAATACAGAGTGAAATCCTGGTAGGATGTTGTCTTCCTCGATGTTGAAGAGAGACTCCAAATCAAATTGCAAGAGCCCTTCCTCCATTTTCTTTCGCATTATCAGATCGAGTTGCACATCTTCGGGCCAGAGTCTCAATTGTATGTTGGATCATATGTGGGAATTGTAACTGGATCTGACATGAATTTGTTTGAAAGTGGGAAGAATAATTCTTTCAGTATTTCTTCATGTTTTTCACTGGCTTGAATGTCTTGAATGATTTGACTTGGGCCGCGACTGTGACTTCAAGATTTGGTCATGATTTTGTGAATTCGACGACCACAAAATCGATCATAGGTACTGCATTAGTTCCATAGTTTGCGGTCGATGGTGACTGATCAATAATAATAAAAAGTGTTGTGGCATCTGGACGTCTATCTTTTGGTTTTAGTATTCAATGTGGAGGTCAGATCAGCTTCACGAGCAGTCTTCAATGAACAAGCAGTCTTCACCTACAAAATGAGGAGGAGGATCTAGGGTTTTGGATCCACAAATTTCACATGATGGATTCTCAATGCTTAAAATGCATATCCCATGACACCCTTTCAAATTGCAGCAGAGAATGAGGTCATGATACCTTCAACGAGATTTGGTATCTCTCTCAACGCTACTCCAATCTTGAGATAGCAGAAAATTTCTCAGATTCACGAACACACCAGTAGTCTTTTAATCTTCATGGTGACCTTGAGGTTCAATCCACCCCACTCGCTACTACTGTCACCTAGCCGAGTAAAGGAGGCAACAACGCCAGATGTTGAAGTTAGGCTTTCACATCATTTAAGCATGCATTAAGTTCATACACAACCATCCAAGACAAGCATTGGGAAGGGATGTCCAATCCACCTTTGTATTCATATTTGATGCTTATTTATACATTCTGATAGAGGTTGGAGTGGTTGTACCC
The DNA here is from genome assembly GCA_001517045.1 of Pseudotsuga menziesii. Classification (NCBI taxonomy): domain Eukaryota; kingdom Viridiplantae; phylum Streptophyta; class Pinopsida; order Pinales; family Pinaceae; genus Pseudotsuga; species Pseudotsuga menziesii. The sequence goes on from LPNX010292143.1 coordinate 266,459, forward strand.
GCTCCAACTACTCATTTGTTAGTATCTATGCAATTATACAATTATGATGACATTTAAGAGGTCAAGTGGCCCCCTCTACAGGCACTTCCTTGATGTACATTCTTATTATTTTGTTATATACTTTGATGATATATATTATGGACTCATTATGTTTGGAAGAATGCATACAAGAAAATGGGATCCAATAATTCTCTTTCAAAATGGTATGGGTTGGAGAGCACTCTTAATTTTTGGAGTGCAATGAAAGCAATGGGACCCTGGGATAGTTTTTAGTCCCATTGATTTCAAATTATTTGGGAAACAAGTAGTATGGAAGATGGATTCTCCAATTAATAAGCCGATGTTAATCATAGTAGTGTAGTAGTAATCATGGTGGTTCCTCTCTAAAATATTCATGAAATCTCAAAGACTCAAGGTGGGCAGCTTAGTGGCAACTTCAAATAATCATACAGAAAGTAGGTTCTTCAACAACCATGTTTGAAATTGATTGAGGACAAGAAATATTGGGAAGGGAATATTTTTAATGTCCCAAATTTTTCATTGGGTCACAATGACCAAATCACATTTTCCATATTCATGAAAGTTGTCAAAGGGATGCTAAAAGTCAAATAATTTCCAAGGAGGAAAATCACTAGTTTCCTAGGTTGGGGGTGGAAGC
>LPNX010292143.1:267126-391116 GCA_001517045.1 Pseudotsuga menziesii
AAGGGGATAATAAATGGTGTTTCGAAATTAGAAGAGGATAAATATTTAATAATTTATCTTATTAAATAAATACAAGAGAACAATGAAATGACTATGGAGAATGGAGATGCATGGAGACTATGGGGCCCACTCAAGCTAGAATTCCTATGTTAAATGGCATCCTCCTCTTGTAATTTCGAATATATGGGAAGCCTAATATTTTGGGATGGATTATGAGGTTAATATAATTGTACATATACTTCATAGGTCGAATTTGGTATGAATTGTAACTTACATGGGATAGGAAGAGCCAAATGGGAGTTTCATGGACACTTGGCTAGATTCCCCTTACATTTATGACATCTATGACACCAATGATGGATATTCTATGATAGTTATGACACAAGTCAGATATTAAGGCTGAAATACTAAAATAATGACATTTCAGGACTGAATATATCATCTTAGAGGTTGAATTTTGGAGTTGGATAAGGCCAAGAGGCTCCTACTCAAATTTGGGAGAAGAGCGAAGGTGAAGAGAGAGGCCACATGGCATAGCATGAGAAGCCACACCAATTTGACTTGAATTTGGTTTATGGATGGATTTGGAACCTTATAAGACCAATAATTTTTATAAAATATATGTATCATCCATGAGAATAAGATTTTCTCATTTGTGAAATCGTCATTTGTGAATTGTGAGAGCCAGTGGATGACTAGTTTTCTTGCTTAAGCCAATTTCGAGGGTGAAAGATTCCCATACTAGTTGGTGTTTGGAAAGGCCACTTAGGTATTTCATGGAGATTTAATGGAGTATTATTTTCAGGTGAAATCTACAGGAATTTCATGGACATATCAATATCAGCTTGTTCTTCCATTCATCTAAAGTTTTCTCACCATATTTCAGCTCTATGGAGTGAGGCGCACTTGGTGAGATATTCATCTCTTTGAGGGAGATTCTCTTGCTCCAGTATTTTGTATTCTGATGTAATTTATCTGTTATTTAAGTTTAGAAATATCTCAGGTCTAAAATCCAATATATCTCATCTATTATTGTCCAATATTGAAGAAACAGTGCCATTTCCCCAATACCTTGTTGTAAACTCTTGCAATATTGATGGAATCGAATATATGTGTGAACCATTGATGAATTATGAATTAATTAAATGTAATTGAAGTATATTATTGGTTTAATGGTCTGTAACTAATAATTTGTGGCCATTGGGTCGAATTTCATAGCATTTGGGGAAAACTACATCTCACTCCCCCAAGGGTCCAAAACTAGTTTTTTTATATATGATTAAAGGAAGTGATATCAGGCATGGGAGTTCGATTGGTTATGAATATGAGTCTATGATAATGTATTATACACATAAATTGATTCAATTTTATAATTTGAGTGAGTTTATGTACATTTGGGAATCCATTCCGGCAATTACCTGTGAGGGATTTGAGCCCCAAAATTGATAGTAAATTCATCTATCTTATTCATAATTTGATACACACTTTCAGAGCTGAAAGGAGGACCATAATACATCCCTGAACATAATAATTAAGTTATTATATCATTAATACACCTTCTCTAAATATTTGGGAGCAATTGGGCTGATTTGGAGACCAAGACAGTAAAACTAGTCAAGAGCCAAAATTGTGAAAAAATTGGAAAATTGGGTATTTTAATAAAATTCCAAAAAGAGGAAATTACAAAAGAAGAGAAGGAGAGGAAGAAATAAAATAGGAATCCTTCAATAATTGATAATATATCTCAAACATGGATGAAATGGATCTCAATAAATGCAATTAAACCTCCATAATTGGCTTGATATTCTACTCTTCAAATTACTAAGGAAACACTAGGACAGTACCATGGGGCACATCTCCCATAGTTGGATTGGGCACATATCCAAGCACTAGAGAAGCTCAAAGATCATTTCCTCACAAACGAAAAATGCCAAAAGCCGTGAGAGGGGTGTGATATCATTATTTTGTAGGAAATATGGAATCAAGGTCAAATTCACTCTTCATATGTCCCAATTGCCTCAACCAATGCGCCCTCATGAGTGAAATTGGGACTTTCTTGATTTTCCATTGACATTCCCTTTTTCTTCATTTGGAAACTATGCACTATTGCTTTTAGAATGACTTTACTTGTCTCATTTTTGTAAACTGTGCCCTCCTACATTTTGGGATAACTTTTTTTTTTTTGCTTTTTGGAAACTACACCCTCTTGACCTCCTAAATTTCCCTTCTTTTTAGCATGATAAATTTTCATGGACTTTCCTTCTTTATCCTTGGTTTTCTAACTGGTTACTTTATCCATGCTTTCTATCTTTTTCCTGTATTTTTTTCTCTTTCATGGTTTTCTCTAGGTTTCCCTTTTGTATGACATCTACATGGGTCCACTTGATCTTATGCACCCCCCTTGACACATAGTACATTCACTTAGCATAATTTTTAATTAAACTCATAATACAAATAATTTAAATCTTTATAATCCTAAGTTTGAGAAATTTCAACACTATGGGTAATTACTTTATAAAAATTACCCCTTATTAATTAATTTATTATTCCACTAGAAATCATGGTTTTCTAAAGGACCATGGGGTTCTCCATGGTGTTATCACAAAGTTTGGGGACATTAAACTAAACCACACTATGATATAAAATAACAATAAAATGTGAAATTGGGCTCCACCAAGTGCACGGTAAGACAAAAAGGAGAATTTCATGCCCCAACTAACCCCAACAGATGACTATCCCTTAAAACCATCCTTTTTAACCATTTAGTATTCTTCTTTAAGGAATGAGGACATTGGTTTGGAGACCAAGACGGGGGATTTTCTATAAAAACAATAGGTCCAATTGGGAAAACTAAGGTGTGCTAAATTGAGTATGACAACCCTTACTCATGCAACAACCTCTACAAAGAAAAATATGAGTGTGTTCATGTATCCTAATGAAACCACTCCAAACTAGGACCCAAACAACCCTACAATAGGGGGTACTTATACCCATGAAGAGGCAATCAACAATACCACTAAGACAACACTTCCTAGAATGAAAACCAAGAGGACATGCCATGACTTGGCCCCAAAACCAATAGTATACATAATAGATCCTCCAAAGCTTGTCCTTTACAATAAAAAAAGAAACCCCTCACTCTATTATGTATGGAAAGGATTCATTAAGCATTATGAGATGTAACAACTGGATCCAAATATCGAACATCCACTCTCCTCAGGAGTGTATGAGAACCCCCTAGAATATTCTAGGGAACTATACACTTACACACACATCTAATGAGTGGGCCTAATGGTTAAGAGCATGTGTTTCCTCTTAGGAGGTCATGGGTTCAAATCCAGAGGGGGATAGTGTATGTACACCTCTGTAGACTTTAGCAGTTAAATCGTTGCGCAGAGGGGTCCCTTGTCCCACAAACAAGGGGGTCTCATACACCAATTTGGTGTCTCGCTTGGTGGTGACCTTAAAAATAGATTATTATTATTATTATAACAACAAAGACATAAAATGCATCACATGAAGGCACATCCTGTTTGAATTTTTTTTTATTATCGTTGATGTCAAACAAGAAACAAGCATGATATCAAACACAAAAGATGGATGTCCAATGTCAAACAAGAAATAAGCCTAATGCCAAACAAAGAAAAATGTTGATAAAGCATAAAATATAGAAGTTTGTAGTTTCAATTGATTATGTTGGGTAAGCCAGTTTGAATAAATATATATAAAATTATATGCAATCCTTAGCAGCATCATACAATGTCTCTCTATATATTTAAATTTAGTGCGAATAATTATATAGAGAAGAAGAAGATAATATTGGACTTGAGTCATTGGAATCAAGTGCACAATACCCCACAAGGCTGAATTATCAAATGATGCACACCAACAAAATATGGAATGAGGTGGATTGCTTGACCAAGAAGTAAGAGAGTTGGGGAGTCTCCAAGTGAAAGGAATCTCGACTTCTGGACACATATCTTAAGCAAGAAAAGTATAAATAATAAAGAGATGGAAGTATTGATGTAAGCTTGAAGATGAAGAGGATGTGATACTCTGATTTGGAAAGTCTCTAATTCTGGTATATCAATGGATCATTGATTTATAAGAAGTTTATACACTAGGGAGCCGATTGCACAAAAGTGATGAAGAAGAATAGGAGACAGTGCACAAATTAGAAGGATGCCTCGTACCAGGATGTGAGAAGAACATACACGGTGAATGATGCAAATCATAGAAGTGTCAAAGTAAAAGGAGAAGATCACACATTGTAGAGCGTAGAATAAAAATGATACTAGAATATCACAAATAATAGAAGTTATAAAGTGTTGCAGTTGATGCTATCAATTATCGTATACTATTGAGACACATATTCTAGAAGATGAAGATGTAGATCAAAAAATACCCTAATCAGAAAAGACCCAAAGAAGAGAAGCCCTAGATAAGACCTATGCAGATTATAGATTATCAGAATTGCAGTTTGGACACAAACATATTCTTTTAAGGGTGGAAGGAAGGGACAAGGAAAGGACGCTAGTTATTTCTTCCAGTTAGTGCTAGAAAACACAAATGGGAGTCGGTTCTAGAAAATCAAGAGTTCGTGCTTCCATTTAGTCGATGTTGAAGAAAAAAAGGAGGAGATTAAAGTCTTTAATCAGTTTGGTGCCTAACTAAAAAAAGTTAGACCTGACACAAAAATGAATAATATCCATTCAGTCCAGTTCCTGAAATCAACAAGTTGGTGCTTGTAATCAGGTTGGTGGCTGAGTGATTTGGTGCTCACATTTTGGAGATTCATGTCTCCTATCCATGTAATCAATATTATATATATAGATATATATAAAGTTACATTACATATTTTTTGTTCAATTGTGTTCCTTAATGTTTTGGTAGAAAATGTTTTTGAAGTATAAATTGTTAAGTCAAAATTGTATAATATGTACTTTGTACTGATTCACATCCCCTCTCAAAATAAATAAGAATTGAACAATTGGTATTAGATTGGGAATCTTTAGTAACATTTTAACCACTAGGAGATAGATCTTTGAACATACATGGACATACATGAAGGTATTTCCACCAGCAGAGCACCAAGATTTGATGGGTCGAATTACACCTTCTGGAAAATAAGGATGGAAGTGTATCTGCAATCTCTTATAGTGGATGTTTGGAAGTCAATAGATAATGGTTATGAAGTTCTGAAAAACACACCAATGTATGCATCTTATAGACCACAATATATAATTAATGCAACTTATAGAATACAATATAAAATTAATGCAATATTATGTGGCCTTGTAGATTCTAAGTACACCAAGGTGATCTAGCCTACATAAACCAAAGACATGTGGAGTAAAGTCAAGGATATCTATGAAGGTGATGATAATGTTAAGAATATTAAATTACAAAACTATTCAGGGTAGTTTGAATCCATGAAGATGAAAGAAGAATAAAACATAGCGTCATACCTTCTTTTAATATATGAAATTGTCAATGTCATCTGAGGATTTGGAGTGGAGATTGCTGAAGATTCTGTTGTACAAAAATGTTAAGATCCTTTACGTTTGGATTTGAATCCAAAGTATCATTATTAGAAGACAAAACTAATCTAAACAAGTTGACAAAGGATGAACTGCACGAGATTCTCACAACATATGAGATGAGGAATGAATAGGAGAATCCTTGTAGGAGAGAAGCAAAATTCAAAGCTACCAAGAAGTATAAGTGCAATGAGAACAAAAATAAAAAGAGTGCTTCTGATGGATAAGACGAATAATAATCCAAATTTGTGAAAAAATTAAAAAGGGGACATGGAAAATAGAAAGGCAAGTTTCCTTTCAAATTTTGTGTGTGTGATGGAGCAGGTCGTTTTCCCTCAAATGTCCTTACAAATAAGATGAAGTTAGTGACAATGAATATGATATTGATTATAGAGAATGAAGGATGACACATCAAAAGGATAAATTTGAAAACAAGAGGAAAATCTTATACTATAAGGAAGATTGCAAATCATCATAGGAAGATAGCAGTGATGATAATTCAAGGGAAGTTATTTTCATGGATTTTGTAAGGGATGAATATTTAAAAGAAAAATATATGTTGTGCTCCTTCAAGAAAGAATAATCTTAAAAAGGACAATCAAAGACATTGAATAAGTATTTTTTCAATGGGGTCTATTCCTCATCTTCAAAATCCGATATAGTAATTGATTCAAGAAAGAGTAATAGTGAAGAATAAATTGCAGAAGTTGACCTAGAAGGTGAACTTATTAGTGTTTTGGAAGAGTTAAAGAAGTCAAGAAAAAATAACAAATAAATGAAGGAAAAAAAGTTAAAGATTGAAGAACAGATCAAGGAAGAAAAGGTTCTTCAAGAAACGTTAGAAACATAGTTGAGTAAGAAGGAAGAGGATCTTGAAAACAATTAAATTGCACACAAAATGAAGTAACATGACTAGATGAAATGAACTCAGTGGTGGAAGAATTGCTAGAAGAAAAAAAAAGAATGAGTTGTTAATAGAAAGACTTGTGCAAAAGGAGATGGAAGAATCTCACTTAAATATTGAAGTGGTTGAAATGAGAAGAGAAAAATAGTATTTAGAAATTTTCCTTGTGAAATTCAAAAGCAAGTCAAGAGTGAAACTCCAAATAAGCACAATTCAAGAAGGGTCGAAATGTGCTTTGAGACAGAAAATAAATCAAAATTAAACAACAAAACAATAATATTGGATAAGCTTTTAAGAAATCACATGTCTCCATAAAATAAGACAGGTCTTGCCTATGATGGAACGATGTATAAGGTATGTACTAGCAATTTGCCATTGATCTAAAACAACCAAGTACATTATGGAAAAAGTATAGTATATCTTCAGAATGAGTGGGAATCGGGTATGAACATTCTTTCATTTATAACAATATATATAGTACAATAAAATGCTTGAGATATAATTACACTGGCCATATTGCAAAGTATTTTCATATTGTAAGATGTTATGCCCACGATCTTTTTGGACACAAGGATCAATCTTGTCCAAGAAAAGTGAGAAAACTAGAAATAAATGTTCCTTATAATAGTGACAAAAAAACGTTGAGAGAAAAGGAAAGTGGTTTTAGAAATTATTAAAGATCTTGTGCACACATCAAAAATTGGGTTAAGAAATCTCATCATGCATGTATAATCGAATAAAATGATTATAGTCCTTCTTAAGGAACAAATAACCACTTTCCATCTTTATAACCTCAAAAGTCTTGAAGAAAATCCTTGAATTCAACAAATTATTCATGATTCAAGGAAATTATCAGAAGGCATGGTATCTAGTTCATACATTGTCACACAAAGAATATGTTCAGTTAGGATGTGATTACCAAAGGAAGGAAAAATCATATTCAATCAACAAAAAAGTGCGTTAATAATATCACTGAACATAGTCATTTATTTAGAAGAAAGTATTGATTCGCATGCTTAATCGCATACATGTGTGCACATACAACATTTTTGCATAACCTAAGCTTGTATTATGAAGGAGTTGTCTTTACAAGAAGCAAAAATATACTAGTTCAATTTACAAAATGGAGCTTCAAATATTAAAACATGTAGGAGGATGACCAAGCCACAAATGGCGTACATGAAGAAGATTACAAAAGACAATATAACCAACATACATTTGTCAAAATTGTCTTAGTAGGAATATTGGTGCACATAATTGAAGTTATGCATTATCAGCAGCTACATATCAAAATCCGACAATGACAAACAAAGTTTTCTATCAATAGTACTAGATAATGTAAGGCACAATTTAACATCAAGAGAGTGGATAGTAGAAGAAGCACCACTAGACACTCCTTGAAGATACTGCACCATATTGATTTCTTTTGTTTTTCAAAATTGATCCATTTGAATCTTCATAGCAATCTCATCAGCAGGCCATCTATTTATCATTGTATTATCATACCATCTTTGGATGTCAACTTCTTCAGTATCAGAAGTCAAATTATCAAATTTGTCTTTAAATTATGCAAGTTCTTTCCATTGAGACTCATTTTCTTCAGAAAGCACAGTAACGACTGCATAAACTTGTTGAAGAGAATTGGCCACTGCGTTAGAAGAAAACTATTATGGAAAAAATAAAAGTTGATGGATCTGTGTATGGCGAAGTAGCCCATAAATAGGCTGGAAGGTCACCAACTTGGTGCACATATCAAAAATAGTGAAGGGAAACATAGTTGAAGTGAATTAATAGTCGAATTGATGAATAATTTATGTCAACTAAGTAAGAATATTGTGAAAACATGGGTTATAAGTGACATATCATACCTCAATAAATATTATTGCATCGAGTATGTCAAATCCGTGTTGAATGAAAAATGGAAATATGTGCAAACAAAAGTGAATTTAATGATACTCATTAAGTAATATTCTCTCATGTGCGAAATCATGTAAAAATTGTGTGAAATCACATTAATTAAGATGTGTGGCAACAAGCAATGAAAACCAGCTATTTGGAGTCAATAAATGACTCAAAAGAGAACCTTTGCGACATGGAAGGATTTGGTACAATAAAAGTAACAAGAAAATGAATTAAGAAGAATGAATCCAGGGGATGTATCCCTTTTCCATTGATTTTAAAGGGGGAGAATGAAGAATGGATAATGGATAAAGGAGAAAGAAAAAATGAAATTGAATGCTAAGGAGGAAAGATCTGCGCAAATGAAAAATGAAGAATTAAATGGCATGAACATAGGGGGATTATTTTATGTGTATAAGAAGAGCTCATATTTAGGGGGAGCTCAATGCTAGTTGGGGTTGACATCAATGCCAAATGGGGATGTTATTGGAATTTGGTGATTGCTATTGATGTCAAACAAGAAACAAGCATGATGTCAAACATACAAGATGGGTGTCAAATGTCAAACAAGAAACAAGTCTAATGTCAAACAAAGAAAATTGTTGATGAAGTAGAAAGTCTAGAAGTTTGTAGTTACAATTAATGATGTTGGGTAAGCCAGATTGAAGAAATACACATAAAGTTATATGTAAAACTCAACAGTATTAGATAATACCTCTCTATATACACAAATCCAGTATGAATAAGTATATAGAAAAGAAGAATAAAATATAGTAAGTGCGTAAATCCCACCAAGACATTGGAATTATGTGTGCATATACCACCAAATCATTGGAATCAAGTGTGCAAAACCCCACAAGTTCAAATTATCAAACGATGCAATTCGAGAAAATATGGAATGAGGTGGATTGCTTGACCAAGAAGTAAGAGAGCTGGGGCATCTCCAAGTGAAAGGAATCTCAACTTATGGACACATCTCTTCAGCAAGAAAATTATAAATAAGAAAGAGATGGAAGTATTGATGTAATCTTGAAGATGAAGAAGATTTGATATTTTGATTTGGAAATCTTATAATTATGGGGTATCAATGTCTCACTGATATAGAAGAATATTATACAATAGATATAAGATTGCACAAAATAAATGAAGAAGAACAATATAAAAATTATGAATTAGAAGGATTCCCTATAGGAGGATGTGTGGAGAACATACATAGTGAATGAAATAGATTGTAGAAGTGTTAAAGTAATTGAAGCAAGTCACAGATTGTAGAGTGCATAATAATGTTGATATGAGAAGAACACAAATAATAGAAGTGATAACGTGTTGTAGTAGATCCTTGTTGATGTATTTGTAACTTAAGAATGTATTTACTCGTATATCTTATATTGTATTTCATTGTACCTTGATGTTCCTATTGGTAGAATCATTAATATAATAAATTCATGTAAAGTCATAGAGGTTAACCCTCCTTTGTAAGTTGGGGCAATAGTACCCACAGTTGAGGCGTACTAGGGTTATTAGACTCTCCTAGTGAGGTCGACCCTGGTAAGTAATTGTCAAGTGGAAAACTAGTATAAATAGAGAGTGAGACTCTCTATTTGAAACATACACACTCACTCAACTATAGCGCATGAGTGAGAGAAGAGGAGCTCGTACAAGTGAGAGAGAGAACAACTGTTGAAGATCATCTTTGTGTTTTGGGTTTTACTTTTTCTATTAATTCTCATTCTATCTTTGAAGAAGTTTTGGGGTTATCTCCTTTATGATTTCCTAAAGGAAAACTCTTTTTGTCTCTTGTCTCTTGTGATGATTGCTCTGCATGCTATTCTCTTAGATAAGATCTTAGATCATATTGATTAAATGATAAAAATATAACATGGTATCATAGCTAACTTGAGAAGAAGACACTCTACAGCTGCAAAAGCTATGCATTATTATTTTTTGGGTCTCTATACACATATCATCAACAAAAGGAGGCGAGGATAACTCTCCATTGAAGGGCACATCCTTCTGTCGAAGCAGAATCTGATTCTGAGCATTTTCAGTTTTTGACCTACTACTGCAGCAGTAAATTAGGGTTTTTCATAGAAGTGGAATTTTTGAGTGATCCTAGCATAGGATTTATATACTCCTCAAAATAAAAGTTTAGAGACCAAGATCAAAGATTTTGGTTGGGTAGAACTCTGGGAAAGTCAAACCCTAATTTTCCCTTGAACTAGAAAACCAACACTACAGAAGATCGGCTCCAGATCTAGTTCTGGCTTCTCAAATTGGTAAGATATAAATATTTTGTATCTCCATTTGAGGTTCTCAGTTAAGATGTCTCATAACACCAAGCTTAATGAAAATCTTGAAGGAGCTGAAAACTTCTGAGCATGGAAGTATAGAATCTCATTGGTTCTTGAAGAAAATGAATTGGACACCTACATAAGTGGAGAGGTTCCAGTTCCAAAGGGAGATGAGGATAAGGAATTACACAAGAAAAACTTGGTCAATTCCAAGACAATTATTTCTGATTCAATCAAGGATCACCTTATACCACAGGTGTCTTCCCTAAAGACACCTAAAGAGATGTTTGATTCCTTAACCAAGCTATTTGAAGGGAAGAACATAAATCAGAAGATGAATTTGAGAAATCAGTTGAAGAATGTAAAGATATAGAATGTAGATACCATACATTCATACTTTACAAGGGTTTCTCAAATCAAAGAACAAATTAAAGTAGTGGATGAAGAAGTAGAGAATGCAGAAATTTTGATGACCACTTTGAATGGTCTCCCTCGGTCATGGGACTCCTTCATTCAAGGGATTTGTGCTAGAAGAAAGCTAATCACTTTTAGTAGGCTGTGGGAGGAATTCTCATAAGAAGAATCTCAGATATTAACTTGAGAAGAAAATATGGGAAATGAAGATCAAGCTCTCACAACACACACCAAGAAAAGCAGAAGGGACTATCATCATCCCAAAGGTAAGAATGATCACCAGAATAAAAAAGATAACCCTAGAAGATATAGTAGAGATATATCTAAAATCAGATTCTATACATGTGATGAGAGAGGACACCTTTCCAGAGAGTGTCCTAGAAACAAATGTGTCTCTCATAAGAAGGGCAACAAAAGAAGACATCATGCTCACATTGCAAAGGATGATGCACCTACTAGAAAGATAGTCAAATAAGAAAGTGAAGACTCTTCAAGTGATGAAGAATATGTTTTAATTTCTTCCCTCATGGGAACTGTCACACATGGAAGCAATGATTGGCTCATATATAGTGGGGCTTCCAAGCATATGGCGAGATTCAAATAATCCTTTGTGAAAATATCCGAACATGAGTCACTCCACAAAGTGAAACTTGGGGATGACTACCGGTATCCCATAAAAGGTAGTGGTGAATCCTCCTATAAGCTAGACTCTAGAAGGTCTATGAAGGTGAAGGATGTCTTGTTTGTACCAAGACTAAAGAATAACCTTCTCTCCATATCTGCATTATATGCAAAAGTCATGAAGGTTGCATTTGTATATGGCCAAAGGGAAAGCTTATAGATGATGCAGTAGTGATTGGAGAGAAAGAGGGAGGATTAGACAAATTAAAGGGCCAACCAGAACAAGCCTTGGTTCATGACTTAGTAGAGGCAAGTGAACTTTGGCATAGAAGGATTGCACATGTGCACTATAGGGAACTTCCACTTGGAAGCAAAGATGTTGAAGGTATTCCATAAATATAAGAAAAACATGAAGGTGTTTGAAAAATATGTGAGAAATGAAATAACACAAAGAAGACATTTCCAAGCAACGAGAGCAAGGAAAAATGAATCTTGGAAATCATCCACTCTGATGTATGTGGTTCAATTTCATCCTGTTCATTTAGTGGGTATGTAAATTACATTTCTTTCATTGATGATTTTCTAGGAAGACATGGATATATTTCTTGAAAAGCAAAGATGAAGTACTCAGTAAGTTCAAGGAATTCAAAGCCTTGATAGAGAACCACAAAGAGAATAAAATTAAGACCTTTCGATCAGACAATAGAGGATAATTCACATCAGATTAATTCAAGGAATTATGCATAGATTCAGCGATTAAGAGGGAGTTTAACACTCCATATAATCCACAATAGAATGGGGTTGCAGAAAGGAAGAATAAAATGATTATGTAAGTAGAAAGGGCAATGCTTCATGATCAAGATCTTCACATGCATCTATGGGAAGAAGCTACTAGGACAACTGTGTATGTACAAAACCATACTACACAGAGTACTTGAGAACAAGACACCTAAAGCAGTATTCTTTGGTAAGAAACCAGAAGTGATTCATCTCACAATATTTGGTTGACCAATATACATACACATTCCGAAAGAAAAGAGGACAAATTTAGATCCTTCAGGAAATAAGGGTATAATTGTGGGATATAGTGAAAGCTCGAAGGCTTACAGAATATACTTCCCAAGATTCAAGAAGATTGACATCAGTAGGTATGTGACATTTGACAAAGACTATGCTTACAACAAATCCAAAAAAATACCTATTGCAGATCTTGAAGAAACAAAAGTACCCAGGATCTGAGATACAACTATGAACAAAGCAACTCCAGAAGATGATAGAGAAATGGAAGAACCTCAGGAACCTATAGATCCACCACAAGAGAAGAGTCCTTACAAAATGAGACCTGCATGGGTATGAGAGGCTATCCAAGGTGCATAGAGATATGGGGTTCCAGAAGAAGTGCACAAAGAAAGGAAGAGAACTAGGTCATATTATAGTTATCTAGCCCTATTATGTGACATCATTAATAAAGAACCTTCCAGCTATGAAGAAGCGGTAGAAAAGAAGAAATAGAAGGATGGTATGATTGAGGAGTACCAGTTGATCATGAAGAATGATGTCTGGGATGTGGTCCCAAGACTAGAGGGGTACTCTATTGTGACTTCCTAGTGGATCTACAATATCAAGCATGCCGCATATGGTAGCATAGAGAAATATAAAGCAATATTTGTGGTGCGTGGCTTCTCCTAGGAGGAAGGGATAGATCATGAGGAAACGTTTGCACTTGTATCCATATACACTTCCACCAGATCAATACTTTCTATGGCTGCAGTGATGAAATGGAAGATACACCAGATGGATGTCAAGACCACGTTCTTGAATGCTGTAGTGGAAGAGAAAGTGTATTTGGAGAAACCACTTATATTCGAGACACATGATAGGGAGACTCATGTGTGCAAAATGAAGAAATCCTTGTACAGTTTGAAATAGGCACCAAGGAAATGGTACAGCAGGATTGATAGCTTCCTGACTAGCTTGGGATTTACCAAGAGTAAAGTGGATTCCAGCCTTTACTATAAGGTTGAGGAAGTGAACCCAGTGATACTCCCACTGTATGTGGATGACCTATTTGTGATAGGTGAGGATGGGTTGATTGCTGATACCAAGAGGAAGCTTGTTGCTGAGTTCAAGATGAAATACTTGGGTATGATGCACTTCTTTCTAAGCATGGAGGTGTTGCAGAATGCAGATGAAATCTCCCTGGGACAAGGGAAGTATGCAATAGAGATCCTGAAGAGGTTCAGGATGATGGACTGCAAGGCCATGACCACACTAATGGCATCAAATCTGAAGCTATGAAGTGATGCTTCATCAGAGTCGGTTGATCGTCAGATGATTGGGTCATTGATGTACCTGATGAACACGAGATGAAATATTTGATTTGTTGTGAACACATTGAGCCAGTTCCTGATGGATCCGAGACATGTTCACTTGATTGCTGCAAAGCATATTCTGAGGTACTTGAAGGCTACAGTTGAATATGGGCTCAAATATGAAGTGAATCAGAAGATTAACCTGGAGGGTTATGTAGATTCAGATTAGGCAGGCAGTGCCATTGATAGGAAGAGCACTTCAGGGTGCTGCTTCAATATGGGATTAGGTGTGATCTCTTGGTTTAGTAGGAAGTAGTCCTGCATGGCACTAATCACAACCAAAGCAGAGTATCTCATAGTTTGTTCAGCTAGTTGTGAGGCAGTGTGGTTGAGGAAGTTACTATCTAATTAGCTTGATCTCCAATTGGATGCTGCTTGTATATATTGCAACAACCAGAGTTGTGTGAAGTTGTCATAGAACCCAGTGTTCCATGACAAGTCGAAGCATATCGATATTAAATATCACTATATCAAGGATATGGTGCATAGAGGAGTAGTGAAGCTCTAGTATGTTGCGACAGATGAGAAGATAGCTGATGTGTTGACCAAGATATTAGATAGAGTGAAGTTTGAGTACTTCAGGGAGAATCTTGGTGTTCTCTATATCGAGGTTCCTTCCAAGGGGAAGTGATGAGTCCATGAGCCCTTTTGACATGGTGGTAGGATTGGTTCCTCCCATGGCTAGATGTAAGTGTTGTTCCCTTCTGACATGGCGGTAGGATTGGTTCCTCCCATGGTCAGATGCAAGTGTTGTGCCCTTCTAACATGGTGGTAGGATTGGTTCCTCCCATGTTTAGATGTAAGTGCTGTGACCTTCTAACATGGTGGAAGGATTGGTTCCTCCCATGGTCAGATATAAATGCTAATTCCTACAACTAGCATGAAAAATGGATGGCTATGTAGAAGAAGACCTTGCAGAGGGAAAGGCCTACAACTAGCATGAAAAAGGTATGGCTCTGTAGAACTACAACCAAAATGAAATAGGGATGTCTCTGTAGAGGAATACCTTGCATAGGGAAAGGCTTACAACCAGCATAAAAAAGGGTTGGCTCTGTAGAACTACAACTAGCATGAAAATGGGCTGGCTCTATAGAGGAAGACCTTGTAGAGGGAAAGGCCTACAACCAACATGAAAAATGGCTGGATCTGTAGAGATACAAACAACATGAAAAAGGGATGGCTCTATATATGGAGAACTACAACCAACATGAAAAAGGGATGGTTCTGTAGATTTACATCCAACATGAAAAAGGGTTGGCTTTGTTGACGAAGGACTACATGGAGGCTAGGCCTACAACCAGCATGAAAAAGGGTTAGCTCTGTAGAACTTCCTATGATGAGTAGAATTGAGAGCCAGCACTATTTGCTCAATTTTTGTGCCAGAAATTGTTCCCAGACTACAAGCGAACAAGCCAACACAATATCAATAAAAACAAGAAAGTAAAATAGGGCTTTTTATGGTTTTGGTTGAACAGTTTGAAGACAGGAGGGAAAACATTCATAAGACCAAAGCAAACACTAAATCATGAGCATTTGAATGACTCAGATGTATAACATATAAACCATAATCCAACAGAATAAACACAATACTGAGTTTCACCCACAGTTAGCAAGCATTTCAAACATAAAAACATTAAACATGAAATGAATATACAACCTGAGTAATTAACACAAATTAGAAATGAAACCAGTCGATAACCAAAAGGGCATATAGTGCATATATTTCATAGTTCACTCATCAGAAACACGTAAGAGTCTTTACACTTAGCTCATAAACAAAGCCTGATAGCCTCCCCTTGTCAGCAAAAATCGAACCCTTTGTCCTCTTTCAGACTTAGATTTATCCTGTTCTTTCAAAAACAGTTGCATAACTGAACCCTAACTACTTTTAGGTCATCTATCAAATTGTTCAATATAAAATAACATTATACAAAAATAAAATAAAATAACTTTTCAAACTAACAAATAACTGCTCTCCTTAAAGAACTTTACTAAACTTTTGTTGCTTCAGCTAATAGAGAAATTACCTCCAAAGCCTGAGCTTTCCTTCTAGATTTCAAGTGGTCTGCTTCCAAGTCTGTAACCCTCTTTGTTAACTCTTCATTCTACTGAGTTAGCTCCTAGATAGTCTCCCTTAATTCTGTAAACTGATTCTCTGTCTTTCTTTTTCTTTTAAGAGCCTCTTTAGATACTGCAATCAATTCCTGGTAGTGACTATTTACTTCCTCCAAGTATTCTTTAAGTCTCCTATTTGCAGCTACTAATCCATCATTTGTTTCATGCATATATTCAATTTGATGCTTGTATTGTTTAATGATCCTTTGTAGATTTTCCTTTTCAGAATCAATACATTTATCTCCTAATATTGTTTACATCCCTTCAGGTATCCATGGTATTTTTAGCTTCTTGTATATTTCTTCATCCTCATTCATAAGCTCTGTGAAGGTTATAGGAACCTCTGGCTGTTCTTCAACTTCAATACTGCACTGAATTTCTTCTTCAATTATCTCTCTTTTCTCTATACAAGAATTCTTTATATAATTCTGTTGTTGTTCTTGAATCATCTCTTTTCGAACCTCCATGAAAATGTATGAAATCTTAGTATCAGTAAAGACTGGTTTTTCTTTTGATACTATTGGTTTTTTACCTTTCATAACTTCTTTGTTATCATCTTCACTATCTCCCAATTTCTCCTGAGATGATGAATCTTCTATTATTGTAACCTTTTTCTCAGCCAATTTGGGATTTAATAGTTTCTTCATGTTTAACCTAAGCTTATTTTTCAGCCTTGCCTTGGGTATCCAGACTGCTCCAACTTCTCCTGACATTTTCAGAGCTTTTCGTTGATGAGTTATTGAAGCAAATTCAACAACCTTCACTCTTTTATTTCGTGACACTGTCACCTCTTCAGACAATACTGTAATGGGGCTCTGCTTCTGCTCCTTAACATCTTCCTCTTCTCCTTGATTTGATTCTAGAGGTAAAACATCTTCCATTGGCTCAACTTATTTCATCTCTGACTGTAAAACTTTGCTTTCCTCAACATTAACTTCCTGTCCAAACTCAATGTTTTCATTTTCCTGATTCGAAGCTTCTCCTAGTTTATAAGCTTCTTCATCTTTGACTATGACTTTCTTTCTAAGTTTCTTAATCAAAGTCTGACCCTTATCTACCTGTCTCTTCTGAGATTGATCCTCCTTCTCAGTTTTGAAACCTGACCAAAATAAGAAGTGTTCCCATGTCTTCTCTCTTTTCGGCAATACAGTACTTATGATCAGTTTTATGATCCCATGGTGAAAAACTGATTGTTTTGTATGATCTTGTTGTTCTTTCACCCTCCATGACATCGTTTGTAATCTTTTCAAAAAGAAGAAAGGAAGATTCATTTTAGATTCATGATTGAGATGTTGAAGGAATCTAAAAGGATACTTAAACACAAAGGCAAATATCTCCTCACAGGTGACATAGCTTTGTAAGATTTTGATAGGCTCAATCCACTTAGGTTTAAAGTTTTGAATAGGAACACCTTTTCCACAGTCTTCTAATACACCTGGAAGCAGATATCTCTGAGCATCAAAGGTGAAGGGCACCTTTTTTAACCAAAATTCTCCCTCATCCAGAATTCCTGTTGCTTCTGCTAGTAATTCCCTGGTTAGTTTGAACTTCAAAGTGTCAAAAGACACTACATCCTTGTCTAAACATTGAGCAAACTTGTAAGAAACCTCTAAATGATAACCTTCAATCTTTTCGAAGAACACTAACCATCCTACTTCTGTAAACAATTGTGCACAATCTGGAAATTTTTTGACCCAACTTAAGTCTAAGGGTTCTACTCTATTGGTCTTTCCACTCTTTTTCATTTTGAAATATTGTCAAACAACTTCTATAAATACAACACACTTTGATTGTCTTTTAAGCTGGACAATACTTTTAACTTCCTGACTGAGCATCCATCATTTAGTATCAATTAGGCTTAACAACTAATAATCTTCCCTCAATTCAGTCATTAATCTTCTATTTAGAAAACCCCCAAATTAATAAACCTTGGAAATTAGTTCGTAGCCTACCTGCTAAAATGACTAATCCAGCTACTGGAATCCTATTCTCCTATCTGTCAGGTGTTGAACTACATGCCCCAATATTTTCTGCCTATTTTGACACTCCAGAAGACCGCTCCCCAAAGCCCTAATTTTACTCTGTTTCAAAATTTCAATTTTCAAGTACTGATTTTTCGCCACGATCTCCACCTTCTCTACGTGCATTTTAGGAAAAAAGTGATTCGAAACCCCTTTGTCTCATTATGTTCTACTATCATTATTGCCTCACTTCTGCAAGAAACCACCACGATTCACCTTCATAATGATACTCACACTTGTCACAGTGATTAATATTTGAATGTTGCCATGGTATCGGCGTCTCCCATCACTAAAAACTAGTCTTTCTTAGCATTGGTGATCAGAACCCCAAGATTAAATGTATCGATGCTTCCAATTACTTAACTTGTCGATGATCAAAAGTTGTAATCACTAATGCATCGGAACCTCAAGGTTGAATGCTTCCATAGTGTCGACGCTTTAAATCACTAGCTTTGTGATTGGCGACCGGAAGCTCTATCAACTATCTCGTCAGCACTTTAAACCACTATGCACCGTAGTGTCGGTGACATAAAACACTAGCTTCATGATTGACGATCAGAATCTTTATCAACTATCTCGTCGGAGCTTTATACTAGAATGTTGCCAGAGTGTCAGCGACATAAACCACTAGCTTCATGATCGACGATCAAAAGCTCTAGCAACTATCTTGCCAGTGCTTTAAACCACTATGCTGCCACAGTGTTGGCAACATAGAGAACTAAATCTCTGAAACATTGAATGATGATTTTTAACTTGCATGACTTTCTTGTAGCACCTGTGTGAATTTGTTTTTGGCTTATGCTACAAGAAAATTCAAGTTAATGATTTTCAAAAATTAATCTCATGATATATGTTTAAACTTGGTTAATAGTCCTAATTAAACTTTTATGTTATTTTTTAGACTTTTTAATCCATATAAGCCTTATATAAGCCCTTTGATTATGAAATGAAACCAAAAATTGTAAAAATAAACTAAAAAATCAAATAACATGAAAGCTAAAGGGAAAAAACTCAAACTATCCCAATCAACAAAATTTTCTAGGAATAAAGAATAAAACCAAACTTTAAAACATAAACAAAAGTATTAAAAGATGGAAAACAAAAACATGACCCAACATCTGGCTCCTGCTATGGGATGAAGTCCTCCCTGTGAGACTTCAAGAACCTGTAGACCAGTGGCTTCTGTGCTGCTACTTGCTAGTTTGCAAAATTTCCATTGGGCTATGGAGTCCTTATTCTGTTATTCACACCGGTATATACAATGAAATTCTAGTATCCATCTCAAAAATTGTAAAAATGCTTGAGGAACCGTCCATTAAATGGATTAGATAGTTCCTCACCCTCTAAAGTCTGTAGTACAAAAGTATTGTTTTCCAAAAACTTCGATACTATGAAAGGACCAAACCAAAGGTTATCAAACATTCCATGCTTTCCTTTCTACTCCTTCCTAGCATCCCATCTCAAAACCATGTCTCCCATTGAAAAAGTGTTATCTTTGATCTTCCTATCAAATTTTTCTTTGACCTTTAACCTGTACAACTGAGCCTCTTCTTCCATTGTTTCTCGTTTTTGCTGTAATTGGAAAGGAGAAGTTCCAATTGCTTGTTTAACTGTTATCCTGTCTACCCATAATGCATACTTTAGCATAGAATCCCATGATCTTTTATTATGTTTCAGTAACTTCCTGATACTTTGAATGATATTTTTAATAGGTGACTCAGCTAACCCATTCCCCTGAGGATAATAAGGAGTTGAGTGTTTCAACAGGATACCATTCTTTTCACAAAATGCCACCATAGCGTTAGATTTAAAATATTTGGCATTGTCAGTCAATAACTTTTGTGGACATCCAAATATACTAAGAATATTTTCTTCAATAAAATCTTTTTCCTGACAGGAACTAAATTGGCAACCCATGAAGAATATCTGAGGGGAACAATGATCTTAGCATCTAATAACATTTTCACCTCCTTTTCGATAACAAGAAACAAAGATGGATTTATCCTCCTTAATTTCTGTCTGAAAGGTTTAACATTCAGTTTTAAAGGCACTTTATGCTGTATAATTCCAGTATCATATGTTTTCAAATCTTCATATGACTGAGAAAAAACATCAACATGCTCTTTTAACAACTTAATGTACATGTTCCTCTGCTCTGCTGTGAGTGCTTTTGAAATCTTCACCATTCTAGGATGTTCAGGGGTGCCAATGTTGCAGTCCACCACATTTTCTTCTAAAGACTGTACAACAGGTTTTAAAGGTGTATCATCTTTTGAAAATATTCTCTCCAATGGCACCAAACCTTTAGGACTGAAATTAATTTTAAGGTCAATAATCTTGTGACCAACAATCTCATTTTCTGCAATATCTTTAATATCTTCAACCTCATCATCTTGTTCTTGATCAATTAGGGAATTTGAAAACTCATCTGTCATCTCTAGAAACCTTTTTATTTCAATGTCATCTTCAAAAAATTTCCACTGCTTTACATTATCATGCACAGAAGGTATGTACCTAACCTCAATAGGATACTTTAGATGTGTTGTCTTGGGAATCCTAAAATGTGTGGTTGCTAGGGCCAGAGAATCAACAATTTGGTTATGATCCCTTGGAATATAAGTGATGTTAAAAGCCAAAAAATAATTGTCTATCATATCCCATACTTCATTACGATACACTTTCAGCAAATATTGTTTCACTTGATAGTTGTTCTTCACCTGCTGAACAACCAACTCGAAGTCCCCATATACAAAAATCTGATGTATGCCTAAATCTTTTGCAGCTTTCAAACCTAACAACAAATCTTCATATTCTGCAGTATTATTGATGGTAAAAAATTCCAATTTATACATTAAATTTATTGTTTCACCACCAAGAGATATTAGAAGAACCCCTACTCCAGCACCTTCCTTACATGATGATCCATCAAAGTATAATTGCCAAAGTTCATCTTCTTGTTCCCTAGTGCATTTAATTGGATTTTATTTTTCAACATGTAATAAACCAGCTGTATTATCATCATCACTAAAATGCAACATACAAGGGATGATTTGTAAAGTTCTTGTCATCTGTCACAATATAGGCAAATTGTAACTCTCTATACAACTTTCTATTTTCTCCTCCAAATACAAGAATAGTAGAATATGTTAAATCCATCTGTAGTGTTCCACCAAATTTCTTGGCCCATGACCTAGAGAGGAGTAGTCCAAAATTAGGTGTAATGTCTGCTACCACCACATTCATAATCACACTCTTCATCGGTAGCTGAGCTAAACTGACAACCATATCTTTAATCACTCCTAAACATTTTAAAGCTCGTGAATCAAAATCTTACAAATCATGATAAGGTTTTGTTATACTCAAACCTAAAGCCTCCATGACAGATTTTGGCATTAGGTTATGTGATGCTCCTGAATCCGAAAGACAATTATGTATTATCTGTTCATGAATAGTTAGTGTGATGTAAAAAGGAGGTGATACACCTGCTTCATTTTCAGTTTTTTCTGCCAAGGCTGATCCAATAAATATTTTAGGACTTTCTTCTTGTAAATTCACTGTATCAGAGTGAGGCTGATTGTTTGCTGAACCAATCATTTTTAGAACTGAATTTTTATAAGAAGGATTCTTCATCAACTCGGTGAAAGGCATAGGGATCTTGATTTTTTCTAATTCATTTTCCAGGTTAAAATTCTGCATACTTTTATTTACCTCTTCAACTTCCAGATTCTTCTTTTGTTTATCCTGAGTTTTTTTGTTTCTCTAACACAGGATCACACTGTTGTTTAGGCAGTACAACTACCTTTTTCTTTAGATTCTGAACTACTTGCTTTGGACCTGACCTCAAATTTAAAGTTTTGTTTGGCTTAGTGTCACATGCCCCAATTTTGCAAAAATAATATTATCCTATTTGATTTTATTTAAAAACAATATGTTAAATTTTATGCTAAGTTGTAATTGATGACACAACAGAGTCAAGGATATTGAATGTAATTCTGAATATTTTAATTATAAATAAATAAAAGTGGAGACAACAACTTAGGAGAGCTGTTAAAAGAGTGTTTACTGGTCAAATTGGTGGAGGAGACTGGTTGGAGAGCAAACAGACATGTGTCAACATCCTCAAACCAATTTCAACTGTTGCAGGTGGCAACCTCCCTATACTTGGGGTCATGATCCCCCAAGAAAGTGGGATTAGAGCAGGTGGCTCAATTAATGACAACTAACCCAAAAGACCTAGGCAATATTTATAAAAATGCCCATTGAAGAGAGCTGAGGCTACTCATTCTAGAGAAGTGATCATTCAGGTGAATGTACTTCAGAGAAATTCAATGGCAAGGGAATTTGAGGAAAGAGTTTGAGGGGTTAACTGCTAAGTGATCTAGTGCAGCTTTTCAACTAAAGGATCTTACTGCTGAGTGCAGAGTGATTATTGAGTCATTGGTCTAGTCTATTTTTTGCTTGCTCCACCATTTCTCAGCCAAGGAGACCGGGAACAAGCTCAGGGGTCTTGAGGAAGCGTTGCTTGAGCACTCTCCAGGAGTTGGTAGGGAGGAACGACCTCCTAATGCTATTGTTGTCCAACTTAATCAGGTTCTACAATATTTTTGTTTTATTGTGTTAGATGGTTAAATATGGATCTGACTGCTAAATGAATGTTAAATATTTAGGTTTAAAATGTTAAGAGTTAATAATATTTTTGGATTAGTTAAGGAATGAATCTGAATAGATGAAAATAATTATAATCTGTGTTTTTCCACGTCTAGAAGGACCAGACCGTACTCCAGCACAAACAGAGTATTTAAAATAAATGAAGGATATGATAGGAGACTAAAATGAATAGATGTATTATGTACTTTATTCCAGTATATAGGTTACCATTAGAGGAACAATAACCCATTTATCTATGTTTATTGTTTAACCAGTTTATTTATACAAGTGTACTAGAAAGGAAATAACAATAACCCAGAACAGGTAGAAAGAATTTTATATTAAGAGGATACCCTAATATATAAGATGTTGTCGTCACATACAGTAGCTTATTCTGCTGCAGGTGAAACTGTGTCATGATATATATCTATATTTTTTCATGTAGATTTAGATAACTATTTACAAATGCAGTTGAAATAACCCAAACAAAATAATTAATTACATTCAGCTAAATAAAGAACTAAAGTACTTAATTTATTTTCTAATACTATTAAGTAAACTAAGTCTAACAAATACTCGAATCAAAACAGGGTGTTATTAAAATACTTGAATTATAAAGAATAAACTAAGTACAGAGTTTATGTACATCTTATCAAAGAACTCTAATAAAACCTATCTGTAATTTATTACATAAAACAAATAGAATATGATATTAATTAACATATAAATAAATGATTATTCATGAAAAGAACTGTATTAAAAATTTACAAACAGGATATAGTTGTGAGAGTAAATTACAGGGTCGAAACCCTAAAATGCAAATATTATATTTACAAATGATAAGCATGCAAGCTATAATCCAATTTACTAGGACTGTTTATTTAATGTACAATTAAACTAATTATAAATAGTTTACTTTCCATTAAGGACAAGTGAAAAGAAATTGTAATATTATAACTGGAAATTTACCCCACATACCTGTAACATTAATTAAAAAAAGTAACATAATCTTTTAAGAACAAAAATGAAAGATTTATTTACACAAGGTTTTCTACAGGAAATCCCTAGCTCGTAATTTTGAGCAAAACAAGTAAGATTTATAAATAAACCATAACTGTGTGACAGTCTTAAAAACATTAACAGTAATATTTTACAGAGTACATTAAATAGTAAATGACTTGATTTACAGTCGAAAAGGGTAAAAACCTTGAGTACACAGAATATCAAAATAGTAATATTGTAAATTGAGTCCAAGCTCAAAGATAGAACTATCTTAACAAACTATTGTTTTATATTAACTAGCCATAAGGCTGAACTTTCAAACCAATTACAAGACCCATCTCATGGCCAAGTTACCATCGATGAAGTGAGGGCTTGTAAACTTTTCAGAACCCTTAAACATTCAAAAAGAAATCATATAGCTAAAAGACGAAGCTAGATAAGCTTCCAACTCATAGTCTCCCATCGACAACCCTGTTACAGTAGGTCAAGAACCCAAACTATGAACGCATGGCTTACTCGTTTGGATATATGGCCTTTGGAGACAGCCAGCAATTGCTTCATCATGGAATGCAGCACTATTTCAAGTTCCTGTAAAGAGTTTGCATTACAGAGTGTTAGTTTTACAACCTCTTAAAAACAGTGTAAACCCTACTATAAATACAACTCGGCTATAAATTATTTCTATGTTGAAGATAATACTAAAAATTACCTTAATAATGAATGACGAACAATATAGCAGAGAGATTGTCCCTAACAATAAGCAAGATCATGAATCTCCACTTGGAAACTATGAAGGAGCTCAATAAATAGCCAGCGAAGCCATGGTTTCACACAAGCAGTAGAAGGCCACAAAGAAAGGAAAGTTGGGATACAAGCCAGCCGAAAACCAAGTGCAAAGGAAACTAACAAACTTTTTGCAGAGTATAAACCCAATAGCCAGTAAAGCTCAATTTATCATGCAGTGATAGGCCATGAGGAAGACGAGAGAGAGCTTTGAGCAGACAACAAGCCAGGTGCTTTGAAAATCAACAAACACTTGCAGGGTAAAAACCCATAGTCACAAAGAATGGCATCAAGACCAAGTACCAGAGGCTAAAGTAATACTAACCCAAGACTCAGGGCAACTAGATCAGAGGAGAACTTACGACCTCCATGAAAACCATGCAGAGCAGCCTCCAGGGCTAGCGTGAACTGCATAGGAGGAATGGAAAAGAGTTAGGGTTACAATGATTTTTACATCTCCCACACTTGGTCAGGATAAGACCACATGTTCTCAATAATTTAAACCATGCAGTGGGTTGATTCAATAGTTCATCCTGTGACCAAATAATATCAATTATGTGCACAATGATTGTTAACAAACAATGCATGAAATATAATATATACTCATCCAACATTAACATATATATATATATATATATATATATATATATATGATTACATTGATTAACTTTTATTTTGGTGTCGAGCAAAGCAATGAGTTTTAGGATGTTGACCTAATGAAGGATTGGTATTTATATAGTCTTTTACAACCCCAAAATCCTTGATTGAAACTTGGGAAGCTATTATAATTGTTTATGCATGTAAAAGATCATTAGATATGCTTCGGATATAAAACAAGCCTTTTTATTCTTAAACCAATCAGCTTGGGGTGAATGTAATTCATTAAATTATATAGTGATGTCAATATTACTATATGAGTGTTTTGTTAACCATGGTTTATCAATGCTAATCCTAGCAAAGTATAATGATCATTTGTCATATGAAAATTCCAAGTTGAATTGTGTAAAACCATCAAATAGCTATATATTTCTATGCTTATATACATTATGGTCTATGCAAGGTCATACTCCCTTAAAAACCCACAACTCAAGTGGTGATGATTATGAAAGTTGGATAGCATAGTAAAGAGTAGAATCATGAATTCTTTACAATATCTTTGATTGTTTTAGACTTGTTTAGAAGCTTCGAACTAACAACAGAATTGTATGATTTTTTCTAATCCTTATAAAACCAACGTTTGATTGGAAATAAACTATAAAGTTAGCTAGTATGGTAAAAGAATATTTATTTAATTCTTTTACATAGTAAAATTGAATTAAACTTTAAAATTCAATAGTTGTTTCTCAACTTTGCTTTTGTTAAGTAACTTACCAATATTATTTATTAGTAGGATGATTTTATGATTATGAAAGATAACTGGTACTTAGCATAAGATGGAAGATTGATCTTTATGGAAAACATCAACCTTAGAAATTATTTGTAGACAGTAACTTAATACAAAAAAAGTATTATAGGAATAATAAGAATTGCAATGGAATGATCCTACTCAAGTCTATAATCAATAGAACCACATGGTTTGACGTAAATTTAAGAAGTATAGGAAAACAATGTTTTCATGTGAAAAGACACTATTGTTTTTACACTATTCAAACTTATAATGTCAAGAAGTTAACAGGCTGTAGTTCTCCCCATAGAAGATAAATATCGATCTGCTTGATACTCAAATAAGTAGTATGATAATGTATAATAACCAATAGTACAATCAGTATAACGCTGCAAGATATGCATACTAAAGTAGAAGTTACTATGCAACTAAGATTACAAGTTTAGAGCCACAGTAAGTATCTTTATTGTCGCTACATATGATAAAGAAAGAAACTCAATTATCTGAACTTCGTTTACAAGAAAAACTGAAGAAAGCAAATTATTTTACCTCATGGAAGTTGCTTGGAGTTTAGCAGCTTATTTACTAAGATTTTTAGTTGCAAATAGAAACACTTCTGGATAATTTATGAAATTAAAATGTTACTCGTTCGATCATACCTGTAAACCTGTAAGAGCCAGTAATCTTTCTATGTTAGGAGGATAAATGCTAAGTAAGCCCAGGATTCAAAGTTAGATTCCACCTACTTGTCATAAAGAAAACTCATCAGTGAACTGAAATAAACACTACGCAAGTAAACCTTATTCATGTTACAAAAAGGAAACTGCTTATTTAACGTAATTGAGATTATGTAATACTAATCTTTTGACTGTTTCTTTTACCGCTAACCTTTAGCTATTAGTAAACCGCAATTTTCAGCATTTTATGTTATCTCAAAATTTTAAATTTTTGTGAAAATTTGGGGTTTTGACATGTGGTATCAGAGCACAAGGTTCAAACTCTAGGCCTTGATGAAGCCCAACTATCTTTTATGAAATAATAAATTGAATTATTATGCTGATGTATTTTGTTTTAAATGTTATTCAATAGAGAAATTGTTTCTGAATTTTAACAAACAAGTATGGAAAGGCTGGAGGAATATGCAGAGGAGGAATCTCCATTTACTAAACCAGGAAATTTACCAAGAGATCCTATACCAGAAGATTTAACTACCAATTCCTGAGAACTGTTACAAACCGTAAAAGATCTAAAAACTGAAGTGGAATCTATAAAACGAGAGAATGAAAGGATTCTGAGGGCTCAAGAGGAGCTGAATCGAATCCTAACAGAAAGGTTTCAAACTGAGGGTAGGGGTAGAAGAACTGAATCAGAAGATACAAGTTATAAACATAAATTTAAAAAGATGAAACATACTAAAAATGAAAGAAGTTCATCTTCAAAAGTGTTTGGTGAACAACGAAATTTCCATTCTACTAGTGATAGTAGTGATGATAATTATTACACTAAAAAGAGGAAAAACAAACCTTATGAGGAAATTTTTGTGGAATTCAAAAAGATAAAACCACCAACATTTAATGGAGAGAATGAGAAGGGGGAGGAAGCAGAATCCTAGTTATCTGGGATGAAGAAGTACTTCCAAATATATAACTATTCTAACCAGTTAAAGGCTAGAATGGCTATCTACAATCTCTCAGGAAAGGCTGACATTTGGTGGCAGGACTTGAAGAGATTTAAGGGAATAAAAGAGAAGAATGTAAATTGGAGTACCTTCAAGAGGTACTTCAAAAAGAAATTTCTGTCTGAGCAATACTATGAAGAGAGAGAAAAATAATTTTATGAGCTTAAGTTAGGATCAATGACAATGAAAGATCTAAACAACAAGGTTTTGAGTCTGCTTAGGTATGTGCCATACCTTGTAGATGAGAAACCAAAAGTACATCGATTCCTCAGCTGTCTACCTTATCATATTAAGGACATGATTGAATATGACAATCCAAAGACATTGGAAGAAGCTATGAGGAAAGCTAACTTTTGTTTTGCATAGAACCAGAAGAAGGAAAGCATGGCCAACTGGAAGGCCGAGAAAAA
This sequence comes from Pseudotsuga menziesii, assembly GCA_001517045.1. Classification (NCBI taxonomy): domain Eukaryota; kingdom Viridiplantae; phylum Streptophyta; class Pinopsida; order Pinales; family Pinaceae; genus Pseudotsuga; species Pseudotsuga menziesii. The sequence goes on from LPNX010292143.1 coordinate 295,208, forward strand.
TAATAATCAGTATGAACAAAAGAAGAAAGATTTTGTGCCCAACAAAAATTCTAAGAACAATAAGGCCAAAAATTATCCTAACAAGAATTTCCAAGGAAATAAGAATAATCCACCAAGTAATCAGAATAATTCTAAGGGTAAATAATTTGCTAATAACCATGGTAATTATACCAAGAAATTTGAGCACAAAGAACCTATAAAGTGTTGGGAGTGTAATAGCCCACACTATGCTTCAGTCTGTCCTAATCGAAAAAAGACTGTTAGTAATATTCATACCATACAGGAGAAGATGACTGTTGGAGCATTAGCAAGGATTATGCCTAGAATCAACGCAGCCTTGGAGAATTGACAAGCAGAATATCAAACTTCCATGGTGAAAGTAGAAGGTATGATAAATCAAACCCCTGTAACTATTTTAATTGATCCAAGAGCTAGTCTCAGTTATATTGCACCTAAAATGGTAGAAAAATGTAAGTTACCTGTTGAAAAATTTGAGAATTCCTGGTTGGTTCAGTTAGCCACTGGTGCTAAAAGAAAGGTGACTTGTTTTGTAAAAGAATGTGTAGTAGTTATGGATCATTTAGAAACTATTGTGAAGCTTAGTGTATTGCCTCTACATTCTTATGATTTACTGATTGGTATGGTCTAGTTAGAACAACATAGGGTAATTTTAAATTGTTATGATAAAAAACCTTCACATATTTAGACAGTGATGGAAAACCAGTAAGTGTAAAAGGAATCCCTAGAAAAACCACCATAAGGCAGATTTCTGCTCTACAGCTTAAGAGAGCTATTAGGAAGGGATGTAAAGCTTATGCAGTAACAATAAATGATGAGGAGAGTCAAATTAAGACAAATAAGTTAAAATTGGAAGACATACCAGTCTTAAGAGAATATGTTCATGTATTCCCTGAAGAAATTCTGGGACTACCTCCGAAAAGGGAATTGGATTTCACCATTGAGCTGGTACCTGGTGCAGTACCTAGCTCAAAGGCCCCTTATCGAATGAACATACTTGAACTTAATGAATTAAAGTCTCAATTAAAGAACTAATTGATAAAAAGCATATTCGACCTAGTGTGTCTCCCTTGGGGGCACCTGTCATCTTCGTTAAGAAAAAGGACAAAACCATGCGACTATGCATAGATTACCATCAGTTGAATAAGATGACCATTAAAAATCAATATCTGTTGCCCCACATAGATGATATGTTTGATCAACTACGTGGAGCCACGGTGTTTTCAAAAATAGATTTAAGGTCTGGATATCATCAAGTTAGGATTAAAGATGAAGACATCTTTAAGACAACTTTTAGAACTTGGTATGGCCATTACGAGTTTTTCGTTATGCCATTTGGACTTACTAATGCCCCAACTATTTTTATGTGTTTAATGAACAACGTTATGCATAAGTATTTAGATACGTTTGTGGTCGTGTTTATTGATGACATTTTAATCTATTCAAAAACTGAAGAAGAACATAAAGAACATTTAAAGATTGTTTTGCAAGAGTTACAAGATCATCAACTCTTTGTAAAATTTAGTAAATATAATTTATTCAAGGATAAGATCCAGTACTTAGGTCATGTGGTGACCAAGGAAGGGATTTCAGTAGATCCCAAAAAGATAAAAACAATCAAAGATTGGTCGGTCCCTAAGGATGTAACAGATGTTCGATATTTCATGGGCATTACCGGTTATTACCAGAGGTTCATTGAAGGATTTTCGAAGATCGCAAACCCAATAACTTCTTTGCAGAAGAAAGGAAATAAGTTTGATTCGAATCAGAAATGCAAAGAAAGCTTTAAAAAGTTAAAAACCTTATTAACCAACGCACCTATTTTAAGAATAACTGATCCAAATAAAGAATTTGTAGTGTGCATTGATGCCTGTAATGATAGCTTAGGCGGTGTGTTGACTCAAGAAGGGCATGTTATTGCCTATGAGTCAAGAAAATTAAAAATTCATGAAAATAACTATGCAACTTATGATCTAGAATTAGTAGCTGTTATACATGCTCTAAAGATGTGGTGACATCACCTAATTGGCAGAAAATTTATTTTAATGACTGATAATAAAGGATTGAAGTATTTGTTAGATTAGCCTAATCTAAATGCCAGACAAGCTAGGTGGCTAGCTTTTCTAAGTGAGTATGATTTTGAAATTCAGCACATTAAAGGTAAAGAAAATAAATTTGCTGACGCATTAAGTAGGAATGCAAGGCTGAATTTTGCAGCAACTATCAGCACTTATACTATAGATTTAAATGAACAGCTTAAAGTAGGAATCATTAGAGGAAATTTCAACTCAAAATGGGCCTTTTAACTTTAACTCAAATTCCATGTCGTCATGTGTTATCCAATGAAATTGCTTTAAATTTGAAATACCGTATAGGTCTTAAACACTTTTTTAATATAAATTTGGGGATAGGTATCATAAAAAAAACTACTTTTTTTGTTTGTATTTTCGATATATATCCCCGTGTTTTTACTCAAATTTTGCTTGAGAGAGCTTGTTAGATGTGGAATTAAATTTCTCATCCAACGAGTACCCACTCAGCATACTTTTGATGGACCCCGCTACCCGAAAAACAAGAAATACCTGAAAATACGTGATGATGCCGTCATCATCATGTTTTTTCAGGAATTTCTTGTTTTTGGGGTAGCGGGGTTTGTCAAAAGTATGCCGAGTGGGTACTTGTTAGACGCAGAATTTAATTTCACATCTAATGAACTCTCCCGATCGAAATTTAAGTAAAAACATAGGGAGATATGTCGAAAATACAAACATATCTCCAAAATTAATAAATATTATTTTATTATTTTAACTATTATTATTATTTTTTTTTTAGGAGGCCCATTTTGAGTTGAAATTTCCTCTAATGAGAACAAGATAAAATTTACCAAAATTTACAAGCTAAAACTAAAGAAAATCCAACATAAAACTTAAGTAAAGGGTGCAGTTTGAATGCAAAAGAATTTTTACTATATAAAGACAGAATGTATGTACCTAACATACCTAAAGTTAAGTTGTTAATTTTAGATGAAATTCATAAAACTCCATACTCAGGTCATCCAGGCTATCAAAAGACTATAACTATGTTAAGAAAATAATATTTTTGGCCAAATATGAAGACTGAAGTAGTAGAATATATTGCTAGGTGTTTTGAATGTCAGCAGGTGAAAACTGAACATCAACACCTAGCTGGATTACTTCAGCCATTACCCATTCCTAGCTGGAAATGGGAGATAATCCGTCTTGATTTTATTACTGGACTGCCTAGAAATCAGAATTCAAATGAATCTATCATGGTAGTAGTTGATAAGTTAAGTAAAGAAACTCACTTTATACCTATTAAAACTACATATAAAGATGCAAACATAGCTGATATCTTTCTAAAACAGATTTTTTGATTGCATGGAATACCGAAAGTCATAATCTCAGATAGAGATCCTAAATTTACAGGAAACTTTTGGAAGTCTTTGTTTAAAAGATTAAACACTACCTTAAATTTTAGTACTTCTTTCCATCCTCAAACAGATGGACAAACTGAAAGAGTAAACCAAGTACTAGAAGATCTATTAAGATGTATGTGAAAGACCAACCAGGTAAATGGGAGGATTATTTGCATCTGGTAGAATTTGCTTATAATAATAATTATCAGGCATCAGCCAGATTTAGTCCTTTCGAGATTTTATATGGAATGAAATTTAATACTCCTATCTCTTGGAGTAATATGGTGGATAGATTGGTATTAGGTCCTGAACTGTTAAAGGAAATGGAGGAAATTGTAAAAAAAATGTAGGGTAATCTGAAAGTTGCACAGGATCGGCAGAAAAGTCAAGCAGACTTAAAAAGAAATCCAATGGAGTTTCAAGTAGGTGAACATGTGTTCATCAAGGTGAGGCCCAAAAAGAGCTCTCTGATATTGGGGAGTTGTGAAAAATTAGCACCTCGTTAATGTGGTCCATTTGAAATTCTATCTAGGATTGGACAATTAGCTTATCAATTAGCATTACCACCAAATTTAAGAGTACATAATGTTTTTCACATTTCTGTATTAAAGAAATATGTTCTTGATTCTACTCATGTTGCTAACTGGAATGATGTACAGGTGGAACCAAAAGGAGGTTTTCTACTGGAACCGGACTGTATCCTCGGGCGAAGGGAGATCACACTTCGGAACCGCACAATCGGACAGGTGAAGGTGCAATGGAATCACCTTAGTCCAGAGGAAGCCACCTGGGAATTGGAAAGTAATATGTGAGATGCATATCCAATTCTGTTCCAGGATAATTTTGAGGATGAATAATAAATAACATCGAGGATGATGTTATGTTCTAAGGGGGTGTGTATGTCACATGCCTCAATTTTGCAAAAATAATATTATCTTATTTGATTTTATTTAAAAATAATATCTTAAATTTTATGCTAAGTTGTAATTGATGACTTAGGAGAGTCAAGGATATTGAATGTAATTCTGAATATTTTAATTATTTATAAATAAATAAAAGTGGAGACAACAGCTTAGGAGAGCTGTTAAAAGAGTATTTACTGGTCAAATTCATGGAGGAGACTGGGTGGAGAGAAAACAGACATGTGGCAGCATCCTCAAACCACTTTCAACTGTTGCAGGTGGAAACCTCCCTACATTTGGGGTCATGATCCCCCAAGAAAGTGGGATTAGAGCAGGTGGCTCAATTAATGACAACTAACCCAAAATACCTAGGCAATCTTTATAAAAATTCCCATTGAAGAGAGCTAAGGCTGCTCATTCTAGAGAAGTGATTATTCATGTGAATGTACTTCAGAGAAATTCAATGGAAAGGGAATTTGAGGAAAGCATTTGAGGGGTTAACTGCTAAGTGATCTAGTGTAGCTTTTCATCTAAAGGATCTTACTGCTGAGTGTAGAGTGATTATTGAGTCATTGGACTAGTCTATTGTTTGCTTGATCCACTAGTTCTCAGCCAAGGAGATCAAGAACAGGCTCGAGGGTCCTGAGGAAGTGTTGTTTGAGCGCCCTCCAGGAGTTGGTAGGGAGGAATGGCTTTCTAATGCTATTGTTGTCCAGCTTAATCATCTTCTACAATCTTTTTGTTTTACTGTGTTAGATGGTTAAATATGGATCTGACTGCTAAATGAATGTTAAATATTTAGTTGTAAAATGTTAAGACTTAATAATATTTTTGGATTAGTAAAGGAATGAATCTGAATAGATGAAAATAATTCTAATATATTTTTTCCACGTCTGGAAGGACCAGACCGTACTTCAGCACAGACATAGTATTTAAAATAAATGAAGGATATGATAGGAGACTGAAATGAATAGATGTATTATGTACTTTATAAGATTAGGGTAAATTATTCCAGTATATAGGTTACCATTAGAGGAACAATAACCTATTTATCTATGTTTATTGTTTCACCAGTTTATTTATGCAAGTGTACTAGAAAGGAAATAACAATAACCCAGAATGGGTAGACAGAATTTTATATTAAGAGGATACCCTAATAGATAAGATGTTGTCGTCACATACAGTAGCTTATTCTTATTTTATTTAAAGCTAAAATTATGCAGCAGGTGAAAATGTGTCATGATATATATCTTTTTTTTATTCGTGTAGATTTAAATAACTATTTACAGATGCAGTTGAAATAACCCAGACAAAATACTTAATTACATTCAGCTAAATAAAGAACTAAAGTACTTAATTTATTTGCTAACACTATTAAGTACACTAAGTCTAACAAATACTCGAATCGAAACAGGGTGTTATTAAAATACTTGAATTATAAAGAATAAACCAAGTACAGAGTTTATGTACATCTTATCAAAGAACTCTAATAAACCCTATCTATAATTTATTAAATAAAACAAATAGAATATGATAGTAATTAACATATAAATAAATGATTATTCATGAAAAGAACTGTATTAAAAATTTACAACCAGGATATACCTATGAGAGTAAATTACAGGGTCGAAACCCTAAAAGGAAAATATTATATTTACAAATGATAAAAAAGTAAGCTATAATCCAATTTACTCGAACTGTTTATTTAATGAACAATTAAACTAATTATAAATGGTTTACTGTCCATTAAGGACAAGTGAAAACACAATTGTAATATTATAACTGGAAATTTACCCCACATACATGTAACACTAATTAAAAAAATTAAACTAAGAGAATCTTTTAAGAACAAAAATGAAAGATTTATTTACAAAAGGTTTTCTACAGGAAAACCCTAGCTCGTAAGTCTGAGCAAAACAGGTAAGATTTATAAATAAACCATGATTGTGTGACAGTCTTAAAAACATTAACAATGATCTTTTACATAGTACATTAAATAGTAAATGACTTCATTTACAGTCGAAAAGGGTAAAAATCATGATTACACAGAATATCAAAATAGTAATATTGTAAATTGAGTCCAAGCCAGAAGACAAAACTGTCTTAACAAACTATAGTTTTATATTAACTAGCCATAAGTCTGAAATTTCAAACCAATTACAAGACCCAGCTCATGGCCAAGTTACCATCGATGAAGCGAGGTTTTGTAAACTTTTCAAAACCCTTAAACATTTAAAAGGAAATTATATAGCTAAAAGACGAAGCTAGACAAGCTTCCAACTCATAGTCTCCCATCGACAACCCTGTTACAGTAGGTCAAGAACCCAGACGATGAACGCAGGGTCACTCATTTGGAGATACGGCCTTTGAAGATAGCCAACAATTGCTTCATCATGGAATGCAACACTGTTTCAAGTTCCTGTAAAGAGTTTGCATTACAGAGTGTTAGTTTTACAACCTCTTAAAAACAGTGTAAACCCTACTAGAAATACAACTTAGCTATAAATTATTTCTATGTTGAATATAATACTAAAAATTACCTTAATAATGAATGATGAACAGTCTAGCAGAGAGACGGTCCCTAACAGTAAGCAATATCATGAATCTCCACACAGCAACTAGGAAGGAGCTCAACAAACAGTCAGTGAAGCCACAGTTTCACGTAAGCAGTAGCAGGCCACGAAGAAAGGCAAGTTGGGATACAAGATGGCCGCAAACCAAGTGTAAAGGAAACTAACAGACTTTTTGCAGAGTATAAACCCAACAGCCAGTAAAGCTCAATTTATCATGTAGTGATAGGCCACGAGGAAGACAAGAGAGAGCTTTGAGTAGACAACAAGCCAAGCGCTTCAAAACTCAACAAACACTTGCAGGGTAAAAACCCATAGTCACAAAGAATGGCATCAAGGCCGAGTACTGGAGGCTAAAGTAACACTAACCCAAGACTCAGGGCAACTGGATTAGAGAGAACTTACGGCCGCCATGAAAACCATGCAAAGCAACCTCCACGTCCAGCGTGAACTGCGGAGGAGGAATGGAAAAGAGTTAGAGTTACAATGATTTTTATATCTCCCACACTTGGCCAGGAGAAGACCACGTGTTCTCAATAATTTAAACCATGCAGTGGGTCGATTCAATAGTTCCTCTTGCGACCAAATAATATCAATTATATTCACAATGATTGTTAACAAACAACGCATGAAATATAATATATACTCATCCAACGTTAACATAACATATATATATATGATTACATTGATTAACGTTTATTTTGGTGTCGAGCAAAACAATGAGTTTTGGGACGTTGACCTTGTTAACCCTAAAGTTGAACCTATACCACAGGGGTTCAAGCTTAAGGAAATCTTTTTAAAAAATGTACAAATCAATGAAATCAAACTGAAAAACAAGCTGGTATGAAATCAAATCTATTGGAAAAATCACACAATTATGAATGAATTAAGCTAGTATAACATGAGAACTACAAGAAAATCAAACAATTATCGAAGAACTAGGTTGGTATGTCAATCAGAGCTATAAGAGAATCATGAAATCATACAGGAATTGTATAACATAAAACCAAACACAGGGTCCAATATCTCAGTAACTATGATCATAAAGTCATGAAATGAAACTTCCTCTGTTTTCTGAAAGTATAAAGGATAATTGTATTTCAAAATAAGAATCACTGTAATGGAATTCTATGGACCACATACATGATAAATTATAAGAAACACAACACATAACATACACAGACAAATCATAATCATGCTCATTCAAGATAGAACCTGTATTGAAGCTGTAGAGTATTTATGTTATACAGACAGTGATCAAAACTGGGCTTTCATAAATCCAAAATTGCCAATCCCCCTTTGTCCCTCTCGAGACCCCTTAAATACAAAAATATTGTTTTCTTTAAACTAACCATAAGATCCTATATCTAAGGATCGAACCTCCTCAAAAATAGGGAAGTCAATCCCTTTTAAAAAGTATTTAAGTACAAGTGTAATACATCTATCAAATAAACAACATAAGTTCAAAAGAAAACTACAATTTAACTTCTAAAGGCTTCTAGAATCTTCTGCTAGTGTAGCTAAGTCACTCAAAACCTATGAACGCTTCTGCAATCTGGCGAATTCAACATCCTTATTGTCCTCCTTGTTTTGAGCTTTGACTTGTTCCAGCTGCTTCTGAATGGCTCATTTCTCCCTTAGAATATCTTTGGAAATTATCAGCAACTTTTGGTATTTTGTCTCTTTATCCTCCAGATCTTCATGAAGTCTCTTGTTGGCCACCATCAATTTTTCATTTATGTCTTGCAGATACCTGGTTTGTTCTTTGTATGTTTGCAAAAACTTCCTACATTGGCTTAGTTCTAGAGATATTTCCAAGTCTTCTTCTCTTATATGAACTCCTTCTTCCTGTAAACTCTTTGATGTTGAACCATCATCTGGATTATCCTGCTTGTCTATGCAAAAAAGCTTCTGGTATAGAGCTTGCTACGCCTTGAATATGAACAAACATTTCATTATCTACATAGTACTTGTCCTTTGCTGTATGTACAATTTATTCACTACCAGCATCATCTATCACGACAACATCCATGACATCTTCATGTGCTGCTCCTTTTTCTATCTGCATCTTCTTCCTTAACCTGGCTCTTGGCTTCTATGTCTTGAATAACTGTTTGCAAATTTTATTCTTTGAAGCTATACTTTTCAGGATAACACTAAATTTCTCAGGGTTTTCATTTGTGTAGGAAGCTTCAGGGCACAAGCCTTCTTGGATGGGTTTCTCAGCAGTATTATTTTCTTCTTTCTCAACAGTTTGAACTGGCTTTTTAGGACTTGTTGTTTTCTGGTTAGTATCATCCATCATTATTTTTCCTTTCTCTTTAGAGTTGTCTTTAAACCCTAGCTCTGTTAACAAGGATTCCCATGTTATTCCCTCCTTCTGCAACTGAGCTAAAATCAATAATTTAATTAAGCCTTGGTGATAGAAAGAGCGCGCAGTATGCTCGGGATGGATTTGAACCTTGGAAATCATCTTTTGGAGGATTTTTAGTAAATAAAATGGGAGATTTACCTGTATACTTCCATTAATGTGCATTAGCAATTTTAGATGGAATTTTAGCAATCTATCATACCTGCCATCGCATGTGATGTAATTTTGTATCATCTCCAAAGGGATCTTCTAGCTTGGCTTCATTTTGCTAACATGGACACCATTTTTCCAATCTAGATTTTCACATCCTGGCAGCAAAAATTCACTGAAATCGCCTTGGAAATCCTATTGTTTAAACCATTTTTCCCCCTGTGCTGGAATGTCTATTGCCTCAGCAATAGAATCCTCGTTTACCCTAACTGTTAGGCTTTGCAACTGAACTCTTTCATCTCTGTAATTTTTAATAAATAACATGGTTACCTGTGAGTGGTAACCTTGCAATTTCTCACAGAAATTAAACCATCCTGATTTCTTCATTAGCTTAGCAGACCTGGGAAATTTCATTATCCAGTCTGTATTGTTTGGCTCTAACCTGCAAATGAAACCTCCTGGTTTTTTTTTCGTTATAACCTCTGGCTCTTCCTTGTTTGCTTCCTTCGACATTTGAAACCCTAAAAATTTCCACTTTGTTGGATAAACAAACTGGGTTTTAAATCACAGAAAAAAAGCGCACCCACTAAGCTTTGCTGCAGTTACATCTGTGGCAGGTCTTCACTCCATGCTGGCTCTGGCCTGTCAATCTTATTTTCAATAATGCACCTATACTTGTGCTAGTCATAATTAGATTGATCTGTAAGCCTAACAAAATGAAGATGACAATGAGAATAGAACTCGAGGCCTCGTGGGTCTTACCCTTAAGCCTCTATCAGTAATGCAAATCAACAAAGCCTTTACACTATACTTCCCCGAACAAAGAATTCTTTACTGAAACCGCTTGCTCTAAGATGTAGGGAAGTGTATATGATGTAATCCGGACCCTCAAACATAAAATCCATCAAGGTTTGCAAAACAAACCATAGCTACTTCAAACCCTAAAGTTGCTGCTCGTGACTAATGAAGATTGACAGTATACAAATAGGTCTCCGACTATTCTTCTCCACTTAACCAACAAAATAATGAAACATATTTTTTTTTTAGGGAAAAGAGTGAATTAAGTTGATTCTGCCACGATCAGTACTAACATTCATTTCATGCAGTGTTCAAATTTCAAAATGATAACAGGTGTACCATTTCATAAATGACATGATAAAACCCATCATTTTATGGACAGGAGCTCCTTTAAAACATATTCATACCGAATGCCAAATAATCATGAATATAGCCAAATTTTATTACCCCTTTACATTCCATGGTATTAATAAACAATAAACTTTTCAATGAAATACTCTTTTGAAATTTTGCTGCCAGTAAGTAAAATGCTGCCAGTTTATAAAATGCTTCCAGTTTGGACAATCCACCATATAACATACAATCTCTTGCACATACATAGGTTCATGACTAATGAATGAAGATTTTGATGATTCATGATACTAAAAGAAAACCATAATGGCGTTCAATCAAACATAAGGTGCAAGACAAAGAAAAATTTAAGAAATAAAAACACATCACAATCAAAAGATCTTAAAATAAAAAGGTGGAACAACCTTAGAGATAACAGACCTAAAAAAGGATTGGTATTTATATAGTCTTTTACAACCCCGAAATCCTTGCTTGAAACTTGTGAAGCGATTATAATTGTTTATGCTTGTAAAACATTGTTGGATATGCTTGGGATATAAAACAAGCCTTTTTATTCTTAAACCAATCAGCTTGGGGTGAATGTAATTCATTAAATTATATAGTGATGTCAATATTACTATATGAGTGTTTTGTTAACCATGTTTTATCAACGCTAATCCTAGCAAATTATAATGACCATTTGTCATATGAAAAGTGCAAGTTGAATTGTGTAAAACCATGAAATAACTATATATTTCTATGTTTATATACATTATGGTCTATGCAAGGTCATACTCCCTTAAAAACCCACAACTCAAGTGGTGATGATTATGAAAGTTGGATAGCATAGCAAATATTAGAATCATGAATTCTTTACAAGATCTTTGATTGTTTTAGACTTCTTTAGAAGCTTCGAACTAACAAAAGAATTGTATGATTATTTCTAATCCTTATAAAACCAACGTTTGATTGGAAATAAACTATAAAGTTAGCTAGTATGGTAAAAGAAAATTTATTGAATTCTTTTACATAGTTAAATTGAGTTAAACTTTAAAAGTCAATAGTTGTTTCTCAACTTTGCTTTTGTTAAGTAACTTACCAAGATTATTTATTAGTAGGATGATTTTATGATTATGAAAGATAACTGGTACTTAGCACAAGATGGAAGATTGATCTTTATGGAAAACATCAACCTTAGAAACTATTTGTAGACAGTAACTTAACACAAGAAAAGTATTATAGGAATAATAAGAACTGCAATGGAATGATCCTACTCGAGTCTATAATTAATAGAACCACATGGTTTGACGTAAATTTAAGAAGTATAGGCAAAATTTAAGAAGTATAGGAAAACAGAGTTTTCATGTGAAAAGACACTATTGTTTTTACACTAATCAAACTTATAATGTCAAGAAGTTTACAGGCTGTAAGTTTCCCTATAGAAGATAAATATCGATCCGCTTGATACTCAAATAAGTAGTATGATAATGTATAATAACCAATAGTACAATCAGTATAATGCTGCAAGATATGCATACTAAAGTAGAAGTTACTATGCAACTAAGATTACTAGTTTAGAGCCACAGTAAGTATCTTTATTGTTGCTACGTACGATAAAGAAAGAAACTCAATTATTTGAACTTCGTTTACAAGAAAAACTGAAGAAAGAAAATTATTTTACCTCATGGAAGTTGCTTGGAATTTAGCAGCTTATTTACTAATATTTTTAATTGCAAATAGAAACACTTCTGGATAATCTATGAAATTAAAATGTTACTCATTCGATCATACCTGTAAACCTGTAAGAACCAGTAATATTTCTGTGTTAGCATAAATTATAAGTAAGCCCAGGATTCAAAGTTAGATTCCACCTACTTGTCATAAAGAAAACTCATTAGTGAACTGAAATAAACATTATGCAAGTAAACCTTATTCATGTTACAAAAAGGAAACTACTTAGTTAACGTAATTGATATTATGTAATACTAATATTTTGATTGTTTCTTTTACTGCTAACCTTTAGATGTTAGTAAACCGCAGTTTTCGGCATTTTATGTTATCTCAAAATTCTAAATTTTTGTGAAAATTTGGGGTTTTGACACTCAGTCTAGTATGTATCAGCAATTACATCAGTCACTTCAAGATTTAAATCATTTTTTGTTTCAAACATATCAACATCATAATATTCTAAGTTTAAAAACTCTTCTTCAGTGACAAAACCCTCAGTTAACTGCTCTCCAAAATAATTCATTTCCTGGTTTGTATCCTCAAAGAACACTTCCTCTTCGATTTCTTCTTCATCAACTACATTATTCTGAAGTGGGGGTGGTACTTTTTGATCCTCAATTTCTCTCCCTTCTCGCAGAATATCATTATTTATTCTTTCTCTGGGAATGAAACGAGGCACAAACTGTCTTCTGAATTGATATGGATTATGAGGGTTTCTATCTCCCTCTTGAACAGGTTTATTTAAATTCTTCTCTAATTCCAACTTGTTTAATTTTGCTGTCAAGATCTTAACTAGCTTGGCCATTTCATCAATTTTTTCTTCTGCAGAGTGGGATGTTGAAACCCCTGGAGTTGCCTCTTTCTTTCCCTTCCTATCATATACCTGTTGAGCTGTATTTACCTTCAATCTATTAGAAGCTAATATATTGGAATCCACTTCTAATGCTTCATCCTGCATGTTCAGTAAAGTAACATGTCTTCTTTATCTTAAAAGTAGGGAAAATTCATGATTAAAAGCATTGGAATATGTGAGTTTTGTAGATGTTTCTGAAGGTTTTATCTCTGTAGGAATTCTGCCATACATTTTATTGAATCTCTTCAAAAAATCAGCTATGGTTTCATCCTTGTTTCTCCTAAGGGCTCCAAACTTAGTGATGTAATATGTGTGATCCTTGGTATCACCCCATTGTCTCATGAAAAGGTCCTGAAGCTATTCTATGATAGCGACAAAATTTGCAGGCAACTCCCTGAACCATTTTCTGACCTCTCCATCAAGACTCTGTACAAACATCCTCATCCATACATCCTTGGACTCAATATTCTGATTATTAGCATAGCTGAGAAAAGCATCCCAATGCTCCTCAGCTATAGTTTCACCTTGTCCATTAAACCTAGGAAGGTATTTTTGGTAATCACCTCCAGGAAGTGCATTCAAAGGCTGAGGCAAAACTAAAGGTGCATACCTAGCTTCCACCATTCGGCCCATCATGTCTGATGGCTGATTTTGGGCTACCATCTTTAAGTTAACTGGTTTAGGTGATGGAAAGACTTGACTAGAACTTGGCTGAAATGGAGTTTTACCAACTTTGAGATGGAATAAAGGGATTTTTCAGGATATATTGTCTTTTCTTTCTTAAAATATTGAGGATCAGTGAAAACTTGAAAATTACCAACAGGAATTGTAGGCTTCAACCAAGATGACTCTTGTTCTTCTCCCTTCAGAATAGAAAAAGGAGATGAAATATCTAACTGATCAGGGTTACATAGGGCTGGTGATGACTGAGACCTTCTAATTTTCCTAGCTATTTTCAATATCTGTTTTGGGTCTGAAACACCCAGCTTTAAAGGTGAACTAGGTCTATTTCTTGTTCCAACTCCCTTAGTAGCCACTGTGAAATACTGGTGAAAAGTAGTCTTCTAAATTTGCTGGTTTAATTTCACCTCTCAAAACCACTGAAATGATAAGTATCCCAGGGAAAATAGGTTTTCAACTTTGTCCCCAGCAATGGCGCCAAAGATGTTTGTGCCAAAAATTGTTCCCAGACTACAAGAGAACAAGCCAACACAATTTCAATAAACACAATAAAGTAAAATAGGGTTTTGGTTGAACAGTTTCAAGACAAGAGGGAAAACATTCATAAGGCCAAACCAAATACTAAATCATGAGCATTTGAATGATTGAGATGTATAACATATAAACCATAATCCAGCAGAATAAACACAATACTAATTTTCACCCACAGTTAGCAAGCATTTCAAGCATAAAAACATTAAACAGGAAATGAATATACCAACTGAGTAATTAACACAAATTAGAAATGAAACCAGTCAATAATCAAAAGGGCATATAGTGCATATATTTCATAGTTCATTCATCAAAAACACATAAGAGTCTTTACACTTAGCTCATAAACAAAGCCTGATAGCCTCCCCTTGTCAGCAAAAATCGAACCCTTTGTCCTCTTTCAGACTTACATTTATCTTGTTCTTTCAAAAACAGTTGCATAACTGAAACCTAACTACTTTTAGGTCATCTATCGAATTGTTCAATATAAACTAACATTATACAAAAATAAAATAAAATAACTTTTCAAACTAAAAAATAACTGCTCTCCTTAAAGAACTTTACTAATCTTTTGCTGCTTCAGCTAATAGAGAAATTCCCTCCAGAGCCTGAGCTTTCCTTCTAGCTTTCAAGTGGTCTGCTTCCAAGTCTGTAACCCTCTTTGTTAACTCTTCATTCTGCTGAGTCAGCTCCTGGATAGTCTACCTTAATTCTGTAAACTGACTCTCTGTCTTTCTTTTTCTTTTAAGAGCCTCTTTAGATACTGCAATCAATTCCTGGTAGTGACTGTTTACTTCCTCCAAGTATTCCCTAAGTCTCCTATTTGCAGCTACTAATCCATCATTGGTTTCATGCATATATTCAATTTGATGCTTGTATTGTTTAATGCTCCTTTGTAGATTTTCCTTTTCAGAATCAATACATTTATCTCCTGATATTGTTTGCATCCCTTCAGGTATCCATGGTATTTTTAGATTCTTGTATATTTCTTCATCCTTGTTCATAAGCTCTGTGAAGGTTACAGGAACCTCTGGCTATTCTTCAACTTCAATACTGCACTGAATTTCTTCTTCAATTATCTCTCTTTTCTCTATACAAGAATTTTTTATATCATTCTGTTGCTGTTCCTGAATCATCTATTTTCGAACCTCCATGAAAATGTCTGAAATCTTAGTATCAATAAAGACTGATTTTTCTTTTGATACTATTGGTTTTTTACCGTTTATAACTTCTTTGTTATCATTTTCACTATCTCCCAATTTCTCCTGAGATGATGAATCTTCTATTATTGTAACCTTTTTCTCAGCCAATTTAGGATTTAATAGTTTCTTCGTGTTTAACCTAAGATTGTTATTCAACCTTGCCTTGGGTCTCTAGACTGCTCCAACTTCTCCTGACATTTTCATAAATTTTCCTTAATGAGTTATTGAAGAAAATTCAACAACCTTCACTCTTTTCTTTCGTGACACTGTCTCCTCTTCAGACAATACTGTAATGGGGCTTTGCTTCTTCTCCTTAACATCTTCCTCTTCTCCTTGATTTGATTTTGTAGGTAAAACATCTTCCCCTGGATCAACTTCTTTCATCTCTGACTGTAAAACTTTGCTTTCCTAAACATTAACTCATTGTCCAAACTCAATGTTTTCATTTTCTTGATTCGAAGCTTCTCCTGGTTTATCAGCTTCTTCATCTTTGACTATGAATTTCTTTCTAAGTTTCTTAATCAAAGTCTGACCCTTATCTACCTGTATCTTCTGAGACTGATCCTCCTTCTTAGTTTTGAAACCTGACCAAAATAAGAAGTATTCCCATGTCTTCTCTCTTTTCTGCAATACAGTACTTATGATCAGTTTTATGAGCCCATGGTGAAAAACTAATTGTTTTGTATGATCTTGGTGTTCTTTCACCCTACATGACATCTTCTGTAAGCTTTTCAAAAATAAGAAAGGAATATTCATTTTAGATTCATGACTGAGATGTTGAAGGAATCTAAAATGATACTAAAACACAAAGGAAAATCTCCCCTCACAGGTGACATAGCTTTGTAAGATTTTGATAGGCTCAATCCACTTAGGTTTAAAGTTTTGAATAGGAACACCTTTTCCCCAGTCTTCTACTACACCTGGAAGAAGATATCTCTGAGCATCAAAGGTGAAGGGAACCTTTTTGAACCAGAATTCTCCCTCATCCAGAATTCCTATTGCTTCTGCTAGTAACTCCCTATTTAGTTTGAACTTCAAAGTGTCAAAAGACACTACATCATTGTCTAAACATTGAACAAACTTGTAAGAAACCTATGAATTATAACCTTCAATCTTTTCAAAGAACACTAACCATCCTGCTTCTGCAAACAATTGTGCACAATCTGGAAAGTTTTTGACCCAACTTAAGTCTAAGGGTTCTGCTCTATTGGTATTTGCAATCTTTTTCATTTTGAAATATTCTCAAACAACTTCTATAAATACAACACACTTTGACTGTCTTTTAAGCTAGACAATAATTTTAACTTCATGACTGAGCATCCATCATTTAGTATCAATTAGGCTTAACAACTAATAATCTGCCCTCAATTCAGCCATTAATCTTCTGTTTAGAAAAACCCCAAATTAATAAACCTTGGAAATCAGTTCGCAGCCTACCTGCTAAAACGACTAATCTAGCTACTGGAATCCTATTCTCCTATCTGTCAGGTGTCGAATTGCATGCCCCAATATTCTCTGACCGTTTTGACACTTTAGACGACCACTCCCCAAAACCCTAATCTTACGTTGTTTCTAGATTCTGATTTTCAAGTACTAATTTTTCACCACGATCTCCACCTGCTCTATGTGCATTTCAGGAAAAACATGATTCGAAATGCCTTTGTCTCATTATGGTTTGCTATCATTATTGCCTCACTTCTGCAAGAAACCACCATTATTCGCCTTCATGATGATACTCACACTTGTCACAGTGATTAATATTTGAATGTTTCCATGGTATCAGCGTCTCCCATCACTAACAACTAATCTTTCTTAGCATCGGCGATCATAATCCCAATATTAAACGTAACAGTGCTTCCAATTACTTAGCTTGTCGACGATTGGAAGCTGTAATCACTAATGCATCGGAACCTCAAGACTGAATGCTGCTATAGTGTCGACGCTTTAAATCACTAGCTTCACGATCAGCGATTGGAAGCTCTATCAACTATCTCGTTAGTGCTTTAAACTACTATGCTGCCAAAGTATCGATGACATAAACGACTAGCTTTGCGATCGGCAATCGGAAGCTCTATCAACTATCTCATCAGAGCTTTATATTGGAATGCTTCCGTAGTGTCGGTGACATAAACCACTAGCTTCGTGATCGGCGATTGGAAACTCTAGAAACTATCTTGTCGGCGCTTTAAACCACTATGCTGCCGCAATGTCGACGACATAGAGAACTAAATCTCTGAAACGTTGATTGGTTATTTTAAACTTGCATGACTTTCTTGTAGCGCCTGTGTGCATTTGTTTTTGGCTTGCACTACAAGAAACTTCAAGTTAATGATTTTCAAAAATTAATCTCATGATTTATGTTTAAACTTGGTTTAGGAGTCCTAATTAAACTTTTATGTTATCTTTTAGACTTTTTAATCCATATAAGCCTTATATAAGCCCTTTGATTATGAAATCAAACCAAAACTTGTAACAATAAACTAAAAAATCAAATAACATGAAAGCTAAAGGGAAAAAACTCAAACTATCCCAATCAACAAAAATTTCTAGGAATAAAGAATAAAACCAAACTTTAAAACATAAACAAAAGTATTAAAAGATGCAAAACAAAAACATGACCTAACACTCAAGATAGTGGGAGGAGTGATGATGATGATGATCCAGTTCGATAATGATCCAGCTTTAATGATGATCCATCTTTGATGATGATCTAGCTTTGATGACGATCTAGCTTTGATGATGATCCTGTAATGAAGACTTGTGCCGATGAACTGTTTCAAGAGAATACCTTCCTAGTTAAGAGGGAGTGTTGATGTATTTGTAAATTTGGAATGTATTCACTTGTATATCTTATATTGTATTTCATTGTAACCTAATTTACCTATCGAGAGAATCATTAATATAATAAAGTCATGTAAATTCATAGAGGTTAACCCTCCTTTGTAGGTTAGGGAAATAGTCCCCATTGTTGAAGGGTATTAAGATTATTAGAATCTCCTAGTGAGGTCGGCCCTGGTAAGTAATTATCAAGTGTAAAACAAGTATAAATAGAGAGTGACACTCTCTATTTGAAACACACACACTCACTCAAGTGTAGCACATGAGTGAGAGAAGAGGAGCTCACACAAATGAGAGAGAGAACAACTGCCAGAGATCATGTTTTTGTTTTGGATTTTACTTTTTCTATTGGTGCTCATTCTATCTCTGAGGAAGTTGCAAGGTTTTATCCTTTATGGTTTCCCCAAGGAAAACTCTTTGTGTCTCTTGTCTCTTGTGATTATTGTTGTGCATGTTATTCTCTCAAATAAGATCCTAGATCATATTGATTAAATGATAAAAATATAACAATCCTATCACTAATTATATATTGTTGAGACACATATTCTAGAAGGAGAAGACACAAATCATAAAAGATGTAGATCATAGAAGTTGTAGATAAGAAAAACGTAGGTCATAGATGATCAGAATTGCAGTTTTGAAACAAACATATTTTATTTGGGGTGGAAGGAAGGGGAAAGGAAAGGAAGTTGGTTCTTCCTTCCAGATGTTATTGGAAAACAAAAATGAGATTTCGTGCTTCCATCTAGTTGGTGCTAGAAAATACAATTGGGATTTGGTTCTTCCATTCAATTAGTACTGAATAACAAAAGGAGGAGATCGCAGTATTCAGTTAGGTTGGTTTTCTTCTATGAAAATTTGGATATTACACAAACAAGACTGATATAAATTTAGGTTGGTCCCTAAAATAAACAAGTTGGTGCTTATGCAATAGATAGAAGTCCGTACTGGTTGGTTCCTGTAATCTGGGAGTAGGTGCTTCTAATCAGGTTGGTTCTTGAGTGAATTGGTTCTAACATTTTGGATATTGGTGTATCCTATACATGTAATCAATATTTTATATATAGATATATATAAAGGAACTTTACATATCCTTTGCGTAATTTTGTTCCTAACTATTTTAGTAGATTTTGTTTTTGAAGTATAATTTGTTAAGTGGAAATTGTATAATATGTGCTTTATATTGATTCACCCCCCCCCTCTCAGTATAAACAAGAATTCAACACTTCTAACCCATGTTGTTCAAAATTAAATACAATATAAATCTAAATGAAATAATGACAAGTGGAATGCATAGGTAACAATAAATGCTAAACTTAAATGAAGCTAAATCTACTTACTCTAAGCATGGTGAAAAATATAGGTTAAGTGAAATCATACCACTAGTGTAACCACTTGAGCATGTTACTTATGTAAAGGTTTCTTCCTTTGTGTTTAAAAATTATCCAAGATAAAACCACATCAATGATGAATTTAAAATATGGTACTATCTACATCGGAATAACATTATAATGATGGAGAATATCGGGAACCTACAATCCTCCAAGCTTTGGTCATGGGGAAGAGTTACCTTCATAATATTTTTCTATCCATTCTTGAACCGGGCTCAAGAAGAAAGTGCCTTGATCATATACATGCTTTCCAGGATATGTTTTCCCCAAATTACCTTCAATAGTATTAAGGAATTAAGAGTGAAGAACATAAGTAGAATATGTTATGGAATTATCCCTCTGATTCTAACCTTTGGGAGTCACTTGTAAAGATAAGGCACATATATTATTTGTGGCCAATCGCACTGCATCCCTGTACATTTAATTTGAACAAGGAAAATTTACTTTGACTTGCATCACCATTAGACTAGATTCACCTGTAATATTTAAGAGCTTGATACCATAGTGTTTGGCTATCTCAAGGCCATGCAAGAGGGATTCATATTCAGCCATATTGTGAGTACCTTCAAATTCTAGGTGGAAACAAAAAATATGACTATCAACACAAGGAGAAGTCAATGCAATACATGTGCCCATACCTGAATAAAACTTAGCCCCATTGAATTTCATCCTCCAAAATTGTTTAGTGACATCTATCGCGATAGTCATATATGACCCAATATCGCTTCAAGATAAAACTATTTCCTTCACTATATCTTTTGGTTTTCCAAAATTTTCATCAAATCCTGAGGAGTATAGATGAGAGAATTGGTTTAGATCCACCCTAAGACAAGGTAAACCTATTTGATCATTGTCTACAATAGAATCCTCAAAATTCAACCTTATCATCCTCAATGGTGAATGAGCGTAGGTGAACCAAATCAAGAGAGATATCGAAGGTAGGTCTATTGAGGTATTGAAATTTAGGAT
Organism: Pseudotsuga menziesii; assembly: GCA_001517045.1. NCBI lineage: Eukaryota > Viridiplantae > Streptophyta > Pinopsida > Pinales > Pinaceae > Pseudotsuga > Pseudotsuga menziesii. The sequence continues at coordinate 315,976 of LPNX010292143.1, forward strand.
TTCCTTACTAGAGGAATCATGTATAGGTTCTTAAACCAATTTCTAACAATATATCCACATCATCATCATCTTAAGATAAATGTACATTATTATATCCATGGAACCCATCTTCTTTAACTGAAATATCCTCAAACCTCTAATCTTCAAAAGGTATGTCTATATGGGTGAGAGAGAGTAGAAGTTTCACTAAACCATGATCATTAAAAGAACAAGGAGAGACATCCATCACACCTTTAGGAACCATATATTCATTTTTCTTACCTATAATTTTTTTTTCATCAATGATATATTCATTTTTCTTGAAACCTATATGAAAATATGGCTCGACCTAATCTAGAATGAATGGTAGGAAAGGTTTAGATATTTATTCTAAATTTTCTAATATAGCACTTCCAAGCCTTGATGAATTGTAGATCGAAGGAGAAAGGAACTTACAATAATAATCATCCTCAAGAATCATGTCATTTTCTTTCAAGAGACCCAAGATATCATAAGAATTTTTGAAAATGAGGGTACAAAGAACTAAACATTTTCTTATTGTATTCAATTCCTTCAATTAGGCCTTCTTTGTATTCATTTTTATGACTCTCATCATCTTCATATTCAAGAGTATCAACTTCTTCGAACATAATGCCTAGAGTGTTATTGACAAGATCCCGATCCTTGGTTTCCTCAAGCAATATCACTAATTCTTGATCTTCATCAAGTATTTCTTTGATAAGGTATGCTTCCTATTCTTCAAGGATCGATATAGTCTGATCATATTTTCTATGTTATTCTTCAATCTATTCCTCAAGTGATTTTTCTTCTTTCCTTTCTTTCTCAAACTAATCCTTAGCTTATTTTATGTAAGGAATCCATCTCTTGCATTTTTATGGGAAACAATAGCTACAAAATACTTCTATCAATTCCATAAAAGAGGATATTGAACCTTTTCCTGGGCCTCTAAACCAACCAAGGGCCTCTTCTTGCAAATGTAGCATAAATTTATTCATGTATGTGTATTTATCTTTTTGAATACCAAAATATGGAGAAATTTATAGAAACTCTTTGAAGTCATTCAAGAAATCATCATCATGATCACAAAAATCTATCTAAAACATCTCTAGCAACTCATTTGAAGTTTTTGATAAATCAAGGGGAGAAAAAAAGTCACTTTTAGGAAGGGAATTGATGGCCTCCATTGTTTCCTCGTCAAGGTTAGAATCACACTCTTTACCAAACATATTGACCAGTTGCAAGAGTGCATATATCCCCTTACAAGGAAATATCCCACATCCTTGTTATTCTGGAAATAAAGAGAGATTGTGAACCCCTTCATTCTGAGTTCCTCGTCCACAATATACCATGCCATGAGAAATTCTATGAACATCCTAATATTATTTAAAACTGTATCTTCATATTCATGAAACCTTGGGATGGCCTTACTTCAATCATATTTATTTTTTTCATTTGGAAACAACATAATTTTTGAGAAATTATGTGGAGCATATTGATTTTGCTTCCACGTTTCACCATAGGGTGCCATAGCATCTTCTTATTAATGGTTGAGGTTTTCCACTTTGAATTGTAGTTATTTAATTTATTTTCTTCAATGGAGTTTCCAAATAGGACCTACAAGGTTATCTTTTAACAATAATACTATCAAAGTACAAAGAAAAACTTACCTCTTGGACCTGTTCTTGTAGAGAACCTCTTTATTTCTCTTGAGTGGAGTCACCGGGTGAAACCTATCAAGTTATATTAAAACAAATATCACCAATGTACACAACAATAACATACTTGAGTCACATGAAATAAGTTGTATGTTTCTTAAAAATAAATGGAGTCAATCCAAGATTCCATATTTAATGGAATGTCGTCACTGTTCTTTGAGGTGCCCAACACCGACGACAAAAATGTTGCCGTTCAAACTAACAAACCTTTTCAAATAATGGAAATATATATCAAGTGATATTGAAGGTAATCTCGAGAGTGATTTAAACACAATGCCATCACAATCTATCCTCTCAATGCTTCGACTAAATATAAAACCCATGGGGGGAGACCTTATCAGTGAAAGATACATGCAACCATCAACAAGACACAAAAACCTTCCATGAAACCTTAATAGCTATGATTAGCACCTTATCAGAGTCAAACAATATCAAATATAGACACACAAATGATATATAAACATAGTTATTCACTTTATCACAAATCCTAGAAAAAACACGCTTTTGGAGGAAATTTCATTTCCCCCAAGGCAATGTCACACTTCCCAAGGTAGGCATTCCAAAAAGTGCACCCTCAAGGGAAAAATTATATTTGAACTAGGATGAACTTAAAGGGTATGAAAAAAAATACTAAACACTCTCCAATTACAAATGTTTCATGGATCCTAATGCACTTCCTCAAATGAGGATCCCCTTTAGGGTTTGTGCCTAAAACCATAGGGTAAAATTTTAAGGTGGAGCAGAAATACCAAATCACGTTTAATTTAATAATTACAAGGTTTTCACATATCCCAATGCAATTTCTTAGAAGATGATTCTGTCTAGGGTTTGTGGCTAAAAATATTGGTTAATTTTTAGGGTGGACCAAAAAAATAAGTACATAGCTACTTTTGTATTTTTTAATTTGTTTATATTTTTAGGCCTTTTTTCTAGAAATAAAATGATTCTATGCATAAAATAAAATAAAACACATGTAAAATTTGATAAAAAGAGAATAGTTGAAGGATATGGTATTAGATTCTTGTCTCCCTATGGATATGAGAGATCAAGGGTAACATCCATCCTCTTAAGATGGCTTCCAATACTTGCAACTAGGGAAAACATAGAAACCATCTAGGGTTAGGTAGAAAATCCATAATTAGGGAAAATAGAGAATTCCAAGGCCTAATAGAACAATGGAGAGCTCCTTTGTAGGAAGGTCTCCTAAATCACATAGACAAAAAGGTTAGCAAACAAACCCTACTTTAGTCCAAATCACTTGAAGAATGATTTTAAAATAGATTTAGGATATAACCTTACCAGCATTAATTAATAATGAACAAGGAGACACACCTTAGGTCACCCTTGAGCAAAATTTATCACAACTATTCTTAGCATCCAGTTAGCATGTGATTATCAAACCCTAAAAGCGCATCCATTCACCTTCATGGAAGAGAGAAAGACATCTAAAGAGAAGTGTTCAATAGATCAAATGCTCTAATAAATGAAGAAAAATATAAAAGAATACATAATTTGAACCCTTGTCCATGCGTTTACAAATGAGGTGAGGATGTCTTATTTATATGTGAAAACCCTTGACCTTTTATAAATTTGAGCTAATAACAAAATATTAAAATTTGGGTTAGTGCACCCCAAAACTCAGGGACTAAACCACACAATGACATAAAATAACAATAAAAATCTGAAATTAGGCTCCACCAAGTGCAAGGTGAGCCAAAAGGAGGACGTAATGCTTCAACTAACCCTAACAATTGCATGTTCTTCAAATCCCTACCTTTTAATCGTGTATGCTTCTTCTTTAAGGAATGACATCATTGGTTTAGAGACCAGGAGGAGGGGTTTTCTGTCAAAACAATAGGTCCAAGTGGGAAAAATGAGGTGTGCTAAAATGGGTATAAAAACCCTTACACACACAATCACCTATGCAAGGAAAAATATGAGTGTGATGATGTGTTCCAATGGACCCACCAAAAGAAGCACCAAACACCAACCCAGAGCCCAAATGGCCCAACAAGAGGGGGTCAACAATACCACTAAGCCAACACTTCCTGGAATGAAAATGAATATAATCTTTGTAATGAATATAAAATAAATTATTAAATAGATTAGTTAATTATATGAAAGGGTGTAACCCTTCATGCTCAAGCCTATAAAGGAGAGCTTATTTTACATTTTACCCATCATCCAATATATTATTTATTATTCATATTCATTATAAAATGATATTCGGATTCGACTAGCGGACAACCGGATTTGGTTGCTCCATTTGGTATCAGAGCTCGGATTCAGCTCCTCAACACTAAGATCAGATTTAGCTTCCCCCACTTGAGTTTGGTTTCAGCTCATCTCACATCACCCTTCCGCTCACATCTCTCATACATCCCTGCTCCAAAAAAATATATAAAAAAATATAAAAAAATATAAAAAAATTATTTTGCACGCTCTATCTCCACATGCTATTGCTCATCCCCAACTGCTTTTCATCAACGCCATTCGCTCCATCTCTACCATCCACCCCCACTCCTGCATCTTCTTCTCTGCCTACGCGCCACCCGTTCTGTGCCTCTTCCACCTTCCCCGTGCTCCTTCACGTCCCCTCTCCACCTACGTTCCCTCAACGCACCAGCAGCTCCATCCACAACACTCTATGTGTCAAAATCTCCTCCTGCGCTCCGCTCCTCACCCTTCTCCTCGCTCCTCCTATGCGTTCCACCCTCATCCACCCTCCTCCATCTCCAAGTCCCCATCTCCTCCCCGTAGCATCCATCCTTCTCTGCTACTGCACAGTACCTCCCCGCACTGCCCCACCAGCACCGCACTCTCCACGCTCTGCTACTGCATGTCCCTTCCCTCACCACCTCCATCACCACACCGTCATCTCTCTGCGCTGTCAGCTCACCTCCACGACCTGCAAAACCAAAAACAAATTGTTATAATATATCATAACACAATATATTATAATATATTATTTCAATATATTATAATATATTATAACATAATATAATATAAATTCAATATATTATATTATAATATAATTATAATTTCTTTATTTGGTTTTATTATATTAAAACAAAAATTAAATAAGGTTTTATTATATAATAACTAATTATTATTTATTAAAACCTCACTATCTTTAGAAAATAATAAGTAGTAGTAATTAAAATATTATTAGCCAAAATAGCGCCGAAATACACACCTCCGTATACAAAGCCCAAGACCATGGCAGAGCGAAAAGAGAAAATCGAAAAAATGGAGAAGGACATAAGGTCCCTTGCCACTGACCTAAAATGCGTGAAGGAAAATATGCAAAATAACAATACATTAATCAAAGACGAGCTTGTTGTGGTACTAGAAAGGAGTCTCGACGACAAACTTGACATCCTAAATGAAAAACAAAAGGACTTGGATGACAAAATGAGTACCGTGACACAAAACATAAACACCATAACACAGAACATGAGCACCATGACGCAAAACCATAATACATTAATCGAGATGTTACGAAGGTTCATACCCAGTCTGGGCCACGTCAGCAGTCCAAACATGCTAGATGCCTCATTTCATGTTGCCACCTAGGAAACACTCGCAAGGAATCAAGAAGAATTGCAAAAATAAATAAAGATTAACAATGCGACGCTTAAGCAAGAGATAGAAACACAAGTACTGCCATATATGGAGGCACGATTAAATAGCAAAATGGATGCTATAAGTAAGATAGTAGAGAAAAGAAAAACTAAAAATCACCACCAACAACGAAGCAATTCAGATATGTCACTTTCATCGTCCAGTAGTTCTGAGCCACCATCAAACCATAAGGTAAAAGGAAATCAATGTTGCCCTTATAAAGTGCACCCACCTAAGGCAAAAATAGAGTTGTTGAAATACAATGGGAGTGAAGACCAATGCATTGCTTGGCTAAACAAAGCAAAAGAATACTTCGACATTTACAACATTCAATCTGACGAGGAGAAAGTGAAATATGCATCAATGCATATGGAAGGGTACGCCTATAATTGGTACTTATGGAGGAAGAGAGATAATTTTACCTACACCTGGAACTTGTTCAAAAACGATTTTTTTAATAGGTTTCAAGGAATCAAAGAAGATGAATTTTTCAGTAAACTTACTAGACTACAACAAGTCGAAAACGTTGAGGAATGCATACATCAATGGGAATCCTTATCGACATGAGTATTTGGGTTGTGTGATAAGAAAAGACTCGAAACCTATTTAGGAGGTCTTAAACCACACCTCCAAAAAGAGTTAAATTTACATGACATACCTAACGTAAAAGTATCAAGACGTAAAGCAAAATCTGCAGAACGCAAATTGGAAGGAATAAAAAGAAAAGGAGATAGCCATTATCGACAAGAAAAAGAGACACAATGTAGGTACTGTGCAGATACTTGGTCTCCTAGCCATCAATGCCACAAACCTCAATCATACGCCTATGAAATGGAAAATAGATCAAAGTCATCTAACGGTTACTTTGATAATAAAAAGAAAAAGAAGAAAAACATATATCATCGATGTGGTTATGATTGGACCCCTGGTCACAAATGTAGGAACAATGAGACAATATAGTGAAAAATCATCAATGGAAAGGAAGTACAAGTCTCTGCACAAGAGACCTCGTCTGATTCTAATACCGACACTAAGTCAGAATGAAGAACGACACTAGGAAAATACTTAAGCTTTGAGGACCAAGCTTCCTTAAAGGGAGTGGCAATGTAATGAATATAAAATAAATTATTAAATAGATTAGTTAATTATATGAAAGGGTGTAACCCTTCACGCTCAAGCCTATAAAGGAGAGCTTATTGTACATTTTACCCACCATCCAATATATTATTTATTATTGATATTCATTATAAAATTATAGTCAGATTCGACTAGCGGACAACCGGATTTGGTTGCTCCAATCTTCCATGAACTGAATAGGGGTATTTAACCCCACCATCAATAGTATACATGATATAACCTCTGAAAATTGTCCTTTACAATAAAAAAGAAACCCCTCTCTCCTATATGTCTAGAAAGGATGCATCAAGAAATCTGAGGCTTAGCACTTCCGAATATCACTATGTCACATCTAATTGGTTGAACAATTTATTGCATTCCCATTGTTTAAAAACCTGCATGTTGTGGTATTTTATGCATCATAATAAGTCGAGTCTAAGTTGAGAACTTCAATGCAATATAACTACACCATAATATGACTTGACCAATGTTGACCCAAAATGTGGGTTGAATCCAATGCGAGTTAGGTCCATGTAACATATTAGATGCTGTAGAATGGCCCATGCTGTAAGTATGAAATGTGTTCCTATTATGAAGTTTGTTCCATTGAATTTGTTCCAATTATGAAACTATCCTTAAATATATATTGTATGAACATGGAAATGGATGTTCCACCATTGGGATGCAACCATATTGCAACCTAGATTAATCATTATGTTCCATCTTAGATTTTTTCAATTAACCTCAAGCGAGAGATATTTTTAATGGTCCTCATTAGCATGGATTTTATCATGTTGAATGTGATAAGTGAAGTAGGATTTGGATTATAGTGTTGATCTAGAGTGGGTGTCTTGGATAAAAATTTCTTGAGAACCTCATCTTCATGCCAAGTTATTTATCATGTTAAGTAGGGTGTCTATCGCCACATGCCTTGTTATTTATACATGATGCAGGGAATTTGCTTAAATTATTTACGATAGTGGATGATATCTTATAGGGGGTCAATTAATCACAACTACACATATAATTTCCTTATTCTTTCAAATGAATTTTTCTTACATACATTTTATATTACGTTATGGGATTCCCCTTCAGTAATTAGGGATTTAATGCCCATGGTAAGGGATATGATTGAACCCAAGTACTATAGATCTACCCTATCAATATCATTATATTTCTCCCATGTTAGTCATCATAGAAATACCTATATTTTGTGAATAACAATGTATAGAATGATCCATACCATCTTTAGGATGCCCATGATATTTACACATCCTAGACTCCCAGTTGAAATGGAAACAAAATTCAAGTTGATAAAGGGGTAGATTGTAGGTACCCATGAAAAGTTTGTGGAATTATTTTTTAACACCTTACCTTGTGTTTATTGAATGAAATTGATATTTTATTACAGAATGCTAGCCTTGGGAGATAATCTTACCTGCATCATAGATATGTTGGCTACCGATTTTTGGATAAAAGGTTTCCTTAATATTAAATATGATCTTCTCTTGGATAAAGGTGAATGGGTTCATTCTACCCCTAAATTTCCTTGGGTTTCTTTCTAACTAGATTGACTATGTGACAAAACTCAGTATAAGGAACCATAGTCCTTTCCAAAGTTTGAGGTGAAGCTGCTTCTGGATGTAGACACAAATGAGGAAATATTATCATTCTTGCACTCTTTGAATTTATATCCCATTCAAGATACACAAAAGAAATTTTAATGAAAACATGGTCTATACTCTTCATATCAGTGTGAAACATAGGGCATTGTAACACCTTATCAGGTTTAAATCTTGAATGAGGTGTTATTATTCACTAATTCCTCAATTTGAATAGTTGGTAAATGATTCTACTATAATAGAGGTTTTTCCCACTAGCTTACAATATTCATATTTATATAATTTTGTTTTTCCTTGAGTTTTAATTAAGTTAGAAAAAATAATCCTTTTGTCATGGTTGTCAAATGTTAAATTTACAACAATTATACTAACATCTCATTAAACATTTAACTAAGGGAAATCAACAACATGTTACTTCCAACTTTGAGAAAAAATCTTTTGAATAATAATGAGAATGATACCTCTCTTTTTTATGTTTAAATTTGTTCATTTGTAGTGTAGTCCAATCACCCTTTTCTTTCACTTTACTATATTGAAATTAAACTCATATCCAAATAGGAGCCTAGATAATGTATTATCTCTTCGAAACATTTAGCTTTCCTAACACTTCATGATCAAAGCTCCACGAATAATGGAAATGTTAGGAGTAGGATGCAACATTGTAATACAATGAAAACCAATAAAATATTTAGTGGTTCAAAACACAAGATTAGTTCTCTCCTCCAATTTTACCATCCTTTTCTTCTCCTATCTATCACCATCTCTCCCTACCAAAATCCCGACTCCCTTTTCCTATGTCCAATCCTTCCCCACTTGTCAAGACTCCTTGGGGAAAGGTAGTGAGCACTTCCTACCCCATAGGATAACAAACTTACCCTAGATGATAAAAGGCAATAATAAATTAATAAAATAAAATAAAACTCTTTACACACACACACACACACACACACACACACATATCTCACTATATGATAACTAACTATTTATGTTTGTTTATTCAAACAAACCAACAAAGAGTTAGTAAATGTCTATATTACCATGAAATATCTCTCTCTCTCTAGTCATGTTTCATGTTAATATGGCCGATGAAGAAAAAGGATCACTGATGCCAACCTCATTGACAAGGAAACTCTCATTGGTATTGATATGGTTGATGATGGTTTGTTTATGTCACCACAAGTTGTTGTTGATAATGATACTACTCTTTGTATTCTCTTCCTATTGTAAAATTCCTTTGTCCTTTCATCTACGATTGCCTCATTTTCAATCTTTAGTCATTGAAGTTATGCTTAAACGATCTCTTCCTTCTTCCTAGATCGAATCAATTGATCATGATCTATCACCTCACGGTCTCTGATCTCTTGACTCGCTTCATTTTGAATTCGTGTCAGCATGTGCATTGGAATCTCATTAAGGTCGAGGTCAATTAGGTCGAATATTCTCAGCGTATCATCAACTTCCACATTCCCTATTGTGATCGTCCACGACAAAATTTGTACCAATTTCATTTTCTTTCCAAATTCCACATCGGGTGCTCTTTGAAATGCACCAGCTTGTTGTATCTTCGTCTCCAATATTGTGCTTGCTAGTGTTTGCAGCAACCATGTAACTTGGTGGAAGTATCGTGTAGTTACTTCACAGGATCCACACCATACATGCTACAAGTTACCTTTGACATACCTTTGCTTGAAATACAAATCAATGTTGATGCACTAGATAAATAGTTGAATTTTATAGAAGGTTATTTCTTTGTCCACAATTTTTTCGATAGGGAAAATATCACCTTTGCAGTCCTTAATGTTGTCCCACATGTCAAAAATTGGTGGGAAACGTATTATCAGCAAAACTCAATAGAATCATAATTTTTTTAGGTTTATCCCACTTGGGATTCTTTTATAGATGTCATTAAGGAAAAACATTACCATGTGGGAAACTATGATGACCAAAACTCAAAATTGACCATTATGCATCAAGAGAAGGACCAAGTAAATGATCAGTAATTGCATCCCCTATAAACTGTAGTGGTGTGGTGTGATAGTTGATTGTGTAGGTTAACTTTCTCTTATGCAATTGTGTGATAGTTGTGACAACCCTATTCATCCCTATTTCTTTCAATTGTTGTTTTCTTTAGATTCTTGTAGTTTATTCCTTCACATTTATAATTGTAGAACTTAACTCATGTACCTTAAATTCCTAGATTAATTTGAATCAAGATAGTTGAGATGGATCTTTAGATGGTCTAGTAATTAAGGATTTAACTTTATGCAAAAGTAATCTAGATGTCATTTCCTTAATATTTTAGAATGGTTTGGTAATTAAGGATTTAACTTTCTGCAAAAGTAATCTAGATGTTTGGTTACTGAATATTTCAATTCTAGATTAAGGATTGTAAGAAGGTATTTGTGATTGCATTCTTAAGAAGGTAAGCTAGATTAAGTAGATTATGGGATGAGTTCGGCTGAATAGGAAAGTAGGGTCATTCATTTATAGTATCAACTACTTAGTGTTTAAGCATACACAATGCACATTATCCTTGAAATAAAAGACTTCCTTGGGTTGACAATTTATATTGAACACTCTGTATGTTGGCTTTAATTAACTTGCATTTAGGGTGCCCAACATTTTCGCTCCATTGTCGGGAAGGATAATTATTAGACACCGTAGTAGTTGCATCCAGTAATTATATCTATTCATTCTTCTTCATTTTTTAAGTTTGCATGTTTTGGGTTGCATGAATACAAGAAGGGTATAGCATGAACATCTTATAAATCCTAGAACCCCACAGAACACTAACATTGTAGGTAGTCAAGGCCGTGGATGGAATCCAGCATTGGGAAGAAGAACATTCATTGACGACCTGGTTGATAGGACCAATTCTTCTACTGGCAGAAGCCCAGTTACCCTTGGAGTGGCAGCATCAGTTTCCATAGTGGAGAACACATGAGGAGATGCAACACCCTCGGATATCCCTGCGGAGGAAGACAGAGTTAGTACTGCGGGATCAACTGACTGAGATTTGATGTATCACATTAATGGGAAGGTTGTGACTGAAGAGGAGTGGACACAGTTCCATAAAAATTTTAATGATTAGTGGAAGGACGAAGAGGATAAATCAGAGGAATATATGAGCAACACATGCGATCCCGAAGATCACAAAGAAGCAATGGGCGAAAATCAACATCACGAGGGTAACTCCCTGCTTGAAGGGACGGTTGCTACACTTCAGTTCCCAATTCAACATCCAGAGGGGATAGCCCCCATGAAAAATATATCGCCATAGGTGTTTCCTCGCTTTTATGGAAAAGGGGCAGAGGATCCAGATGAATTTATTTTTGAATTTGACATCCTCTGTCACAGCTATGACTACACCACCAATGCACAAAAGCTGAAACTTTTTCCCGCCACTCTGAAGGACAATGCATTACATTGGTTCATGAGCTTGGGAGGGGGAATTGTCACTAACTGGGACTGAATGAAACAGGTGTTCCTGGAGAAATATCAGGAGTATTGAAATACCAAGGACAAGAGAGAAGAATTGTTTAAAATGGTACAAAGGGACGATGAAATTCTGGAAGATTTTGTTGAAAGGCTTTTATATAATGTGCAGAGCGCTGGACAGACTAATATGGGGTTAGATGTGCTCAAAATAATCCTATTTCATGGGATTATGGAATAATTCCTAGACATGTTGAACTTGTTGGGAAAGGGGGATATCTCAAAGGAGTCCTTTGAAAAGATCATTGAACTGTGCAAAAGATATTCCAGGGGATCTTCCAGGAACAACAAACAGGAAAAATGGGACAAATTAGAACGTGATGTCTTCGACAGAGCACAAAATTCATCTAATGGAGGAGCCACCTGGGTAGAAATAGGAAATCTCCTTGAAAATTTCAAGACAAAAATGATGAGCTCCATCTCCTCGGAAATAGATGTCCTAAGGGAAAAACAGAAACAAGCAGTAGAGGATCTCACACTTGGTATATTCTACCCTAATTGTAGGAAGAACCACCCTCTGAAGGAGTGCCCTCTTGACAAGGTAGAAGTGTGTCAGTTGTGCAAGATGAACCATGACACAAAGGAATGCCCTTCACTACCTCAAGTGAAGGTAGTTCTGCAGGAATCAACTCCAAATGTGTAACCGGCCTACTTTATTGCACAGAAAAAGCCCTGGAAGCCTCAAAATCAAGTTATGGCTCCAGAATTGTTTCCATTTTCCAATAACATGAATAATTGGAATAATATGTAGCACATGAATACAAAATTACCTTCATCTTATTCAACCCTCAATGGTATCCCTCTCAACCTCCAATGAAAAATTTTAACTCCTGGAACCCCTAGACATAGCCACCAAACCAACAAAATTCTTCGTCTTCTAGATGGAGGAACTTCCACCTAGGGAACCAGTTCCCCCATAACCAACCTCCTCAACAGCTTCCACATCAAACGTTTCCTCATCAACCGTACCCTCCTCAACAATATCCTCATCCTTATCAGCAATCACAGCTGCAACTCCAGAATAATGATGTCCCCAATATGCTGATACGACCACAGCTGCCTGCTCAACCTAACCCCAACCAAAATAATAAAGAATTCCATCAGTTTGAGACTGCCATCATGCCTGCTTAATCCATTACTCCTATACCCTACAACAACGTCTTCTTACGATCATGGAGGGTAGTGGATCCTTTGATCATTGAGGATGTTCCATCCTCTGTGCATGAAGAAAGGATGAACCCAAAGTATTTATCCAATACAGTGACCCCCATTATTGAAGACGCTGAACATCCTACTATTATGCCGGCTAAAACACAAAAAGACACATTTATCGACACATAAACTATACAATTGATTAGGGAACCACCATACCCTGAAATATTAATATTACCAAAGGTAGTGGGACAACCTCAATTTAACCTCTTAGGAGAATTAAAAAATCCTTATGTTAAAATTCCACTCCTTCAGGCCCTTCAAGACGTACCTATCTATTCCAAAACCATTCGGGATCTGTGTACAAGGAAACCAGGAAGAAAACCCAGGGGTCCTCCCACTGTTCATGTCATAGGGAAATTATCTGAATTAATAATGGGGAAAACCATCTTTGCCAAATGCGACGATCCTGGGAATCCCACTATCACTGTGTATATTGGGAGCACACAAATACCCAACCTACTGGTATACTTAGGTGTAGCAATTAACATCATGACCATTGAAACTATAAGGAAACTTGGGCTCACTAATCTCAGGCCAAATCCTATCGTTTTAGAACTGGTAGATAGATCCACTATTAAACCTAAATAAATCTTGGATGATCTCATTATCTCAATTCATTCTTGGGAATATCTTGCTGACTTCTTGGTTTTACAACCTAAGTCGCAGCTAGGAGGACACCCATTGATCCTAGGAAGGCCCTGGTTAGCTACAGTTGATGGTTGCATCAGCTGTAGGTCTTGGTCTATGACCATATCAGATCGAACCGAGATAAATAACCTCACTCTCTATTCTCCAGCTCGACCGAGCTTAGAAGATAAAACTCCGTTATGGATGGAGCCAGAGGAAGAAGAAGGCATTCAGCCATTATTAACTATAGGGAAGGCCTTGAATTATAAAGATGAAACAAAAGACAATGCCATTAATAATTTCATCAGCGAACCCACTTCTGTTAATAAGAAAATTTATCAGATCCTGAATGCTACTCTAGGTGAAGAGGAACAATAAAATATCATAGAGGAGACATTAGCCAGTGATACTCACATAGTTCCAGTGTTGAAAAATTCAAAAAGTGTTCCTATCAAGGTAGAGTCTAGAAAAACCATGAATATCAATCCCAGTCTTAGCCCAAATGAACAGGAATGCCTAATCACTCTCTTAAAATAACACAAGGGGGAATTTGCCTGGGAGAACATAGACATGAGGGGCATCCCTTCTAATCTGTGCACCCATCACATTTATATCAAAAGTGACTCCGGACATGTGTGCCAGCCTCAACAAAGAATGAATCCCAATCTTAGGGACATAGTGAAGGAAGAAATTCAAAAACTCTTGGAAGCAAGATTTATATATCCCATTTCAGACAGCGAGTGGGTGTCTTCACTCGTGATAGTACCTAAGAATAATGGTAAACGGAGAGTCTGTGTGGACTATAGAGAGCTGAAAAAGGAAACACAGAAAGATCAATTTTCCCTGCCTTTCATCGATCAAGTACTTGACACCTTATCCAGGAAAAAGTTTTTCTCCTTCCTGGATGGGTTTAGCGAGTACAATCAAATTCAGATTGCTTCTGAAGACCAGGATAAAACTACCTTCACCTGTCCCTGGGGAAATTTTGCATACAGAGTGCTTCCCTTTGGCTTATGCAATGCACTAGCCACATTTTAAAGAGATGTGATTGGCATCTTTTCAGAAATAGTTAATGATAGTATGGAAATTTTCATGGATGATTTTACTCCTTATGGAAAAGAATTTGAAGAAGCATTGAAAAACTTGGAAAAGGTTTTAACTCGCTGTGAACATACCCAGATATCTTTGAACACTGAAAAGTTCCATGCATTTTATGGGTGAAGGGGTAGTGTTGGGGCATATTATCTTTGCTGATGGCATCCAAGTAGACCCCTCTAAAATCAAGGTAATAAAAAATATACCTACTCCTGGAACTCAGAAATAAGTGCGAAGTTTCTTAGGGCATGCTGGATATTACGGAAGATTTATATAAAAAGTTTCCAAACTTGCCTCTCCTTTGTTTTCATTCTTAATGAAGGATTTGCAATTTACTTGGAATGAGGTATGCCAGACATCGTTTTTTAAACTTAAGGAGAAGTTGTCCACATCTCCCATCCTAAGAGGTCCCAATTGGGCCCTACCTTTTCACATTTCTTCAAATGCCTCTGATACTGCCATTGGAGCAGTTTTAGGATAGCGGGATGGTCAAGCACCTTATGCAGTTTATTATATTAGCAAAAGCTTAGCCCCTGCTGAACTTAATTATACTGTTATCGAGAAGGAGTTTTAGCCACTTTTTACTCCATTAACAAATTCCGACATTCTATCACTGGATATCCTACCTTTGTGCACACTGACCACTCAGCCATCAAATATCTAATAAATAAACCTGTTACAAATGCTCGGGTAACTAGATGGTTGTTATTATTATAGGAATTTGATATCACCATTATAGACAGACTTGGAAAAGAAAATGTTGCCGCTAATTTCTTATCTCGTTTTACTAACAGTGATTATAATCTGCCTATTGAGGACTCTTTTCTAGATGAACACTTATTTGTAGTTTCAGCTCACTCCCCTTGGTATGTAGATGTCGCTAACTACTTGATTGCAGGGAATCTTCTGGCACATTTCTCAAAAAGAGAAAAGAGGAAAATTATTCAACAAAGTGCCAGGCATTGTTGGATAGATGATCATCTCTTCTACACAGGACTTGAACATGAGATCAGAAAATGTGTAAGAGAAGATGAAATATTCCATATTTCGAAGGCCTGCCATGATGAGCCTTGTGGGGGACATTTTGCAGACAGGAGGACAGGACACAAAGCACTAAGAATGGGCTACTATTGGCCGACCCTTTTCAGAAATGCAAAAAGATATGTCCAGTCTTGTGATAGCTGCTAGAGGATGGTCCAACCTAACAGATTGTATCAAATGCCTCTTCAACCACAACTGGTGGTTGAACCTTTTGACAGATGGGCCTTAGATTTTGTTGGTCCTATTAGCCCTCATTCCAGGTAGAAAGCCTACATCTTGGTTTGCATCAACTACATGACGAAGTGGGTAGAAGCTATGACTTTGGTGAAAGCCAATGACCAGGCTGTGATTGATTTCTTGTATGGTGAAATATTTACCCGTTTTGGAGTACCCAAGGAAGTGGTTACAAATGGAGGACCTCAGTTTGTGTCACATCAATTTGAAGCTCTACTACGAAAGTACCATATTCAACATCGGATAGCTTCACCATACCATTCCCAGGCCAATGGCCAAGTGGAAAGCACTAAAAAATTTATTGAATCCATCCTTACCAAAACGATCAGAAGCCACCGTAGAGACTGGGATGATAGACTTCCTGAAGCATTGTGGGCATATCATACTACTTGGTGCAATACTACAGGTTTCTCTCCTTATGAGTTGGTGTATAGGAAAAGTGTTGTCTTCCCCATTGAATTTGAAATCAAGACTTTGAAGACAACTACAGAGATTAACTTAGATGTGATTGAAGCCCAGAAGAGAAGATTGAATCAATTGGATGAACTTGATGAGAACAATTTAGCTGATGTGGATCTGATAGTATTAATCCAGCAACAGAGATCCAATTGACATGACCGATTCATCAAAAAGAAAGTCTTCTACAAAGGATACTGGGAATTATTATACGATTCAAGATTCAAAAGGGACTTCAAGGTTAATTTACGCACAAGATGGTTGGCCCCATACCTGGTAAACAAAGTATTTGATAATGGTATAGTCTACCTGGTAACCATTGATGCGAATCGTGCACCATTATTTGCTAATGGTCATAGGATGTGACTATACCTGTTATCTCTAAGGTTGTTTTTTCATTTTTTATTCTAGGGTTTTATAGATTTTTTACTGTGATGAGTTCATTTCCTTACTTTTACCTTGTTTTATACCTTTGAATGTCATAATTTTTATATTTTTTATTATAATTTCTTTTGAAGGCTCAAATCATTTATTTAAAGCTATGAACCTATATTAAGAGCAAGAGGTTTTATATTATGAATTGGATTTTATAAACTGGAAGCACTCCTCAAACTGGCAGCATTCCTTAAAAGTATTGCATTGATGGTTTTATTCATGAATACCATTTGTTGTAAAAAATATGGCAATGAAACTATGGTATATGGATGTATGTAAACATATTATATATGTGACAGGCTCGGTACTGTGATCATTATTATTTCTTAAAAACAGTCCTGCCTAAATAATAATTTTTTGCATCATGTCACTCATCTTCTTTCACAAATGTTCTTCATATGAAATTGAGGCATTTCGTGTAATGAGTAATGGTACCAATGATGACAGTGTTGACAGTTGACAATAATATTCTATATTTCCCTAAAACTTGTCATGTTACTGTTCTCGAATCCATTAGTTTTGGGAAGTGTAAATTTTGAAAAGTTTACAGAAATGCCGAAAATAACAGAGGAAGAGGATTCCAAAATTGCGGTGAAAACAAGACTAGGAGGCCTAATTTGCAAATTGGAACCCAATAACACACAATGGATACTACAGTTTCCAAGGTCATCCCAGCTGATGAAAAGTGCGGGATGGTTTGCTTTCTATGAAAAATTGAAGGGTTATCATGCACATGTGACTATGGCCTTCATAAAAAATTACAAAGATGGAATGGTTCAGCTTAAGAGTTTAAAGATTATGGTTAATTAAGAGTCTATTGCAGAATCAATAGGGGTTCCAGCACAAGGAGAAAGATGGTTTAAGAAACATGATTTTCAAGGAAATTACAGTGAGTTATTAATAACAGGGTTTGAAAAATTAGACTGGAAAAATGGTATTCATGTGCGCAAGATAAAACCTAACTGGAAAATTCCCTCAGAAATGGTGCAAAATTATATTACATGTGAAGGTCGGTATGACAGGGTTCTCAAATGTCATTTATGGTTGTTGATGCACTTCAATGGAAGCTTGAAGCTCAATCTCCCATTTTATCTATTGAAGAGCCTGCAAAAGATGGTTACGTGGGTTCAAGGCCATCCAGAGCATACTGCTTGTTCTGTATACCATCAGGATTTAATAAAACTGTTGTTGATTTCACAATTGCATAGAGAAGGACGAACTTGAGAAAGTTTTCTATCGAAATTAGGGTTTCAAGAAAAGACCAAAGAGAAGGGAAAAAAGGTAACAGAAGACTTGAACCAGCAAACAAGAAATCATGAAAAACAAACTGAATATGTTGTAACAGAAGGTAAGGGTTTTGTAGAAGAACCAAATTAGAATAATTTGTTTCCTAAAGTTTCAGTTACAGATGAAAACACTGAAACATTAAGTATTATGTTAAAGAATATAACTTCAAAGAATGAAGCTCGTGTTCAGCTGTTGAAGTCAGAGAGCATTGGTATGAAGCCTAGGACTAGGTTAAGAAGAAAATTGTAGGCATAAATGAAATCAGGACATTAAGACTGTGAAGAAATTGTTATGATAAATGATGCTTTCAACGAAGAAACTGTACACACATCCAAAGGTGAATATTGTTTAGATAATGAGAAGTTCATTGATGTTTAGGGAATTGCAAGGTCTATACTAGAAATATTTTGCACAAATAAACAAGTGTGTTCAGAAGATTGTTTGGTCTCAAAGCTTCCACAAGAAGATGAGGTCCTTATGAAAGAGCAAGCCGTTGAAATAACTCCAAAATTGAACCAGATTAAGAAATCTTTGCAGACATATAAGGAGCAAACTAGGTTTTTACAGAGTATTAATGAGAATTTAATGGAAGCAAATAAAAGACTATGAGAGGATTTGAAGGAGAAGGAGGAAGATTATCAGAAGTTACTTTCAATATCCAATGACATTTTGAAAGAGAAAAGAACCATCCAGAAGTAGTTTGAACACATGAAGACTCAGAGTAAGGAGGCACACAATCAAATGGATAACAAAGATGCTGAGTTTGCCAGATTACAAAAAAGATCCCAAGTTTTGAGTGATCTAACTGTCTTGGAAGAGGCTTCTAAGTGTCTTTAGACTTAGAATCATTGGTTTTTGAAAACAACTAAGATATGGCAGATGTCTATTTCTATTTTGTCTTGTATTACACTTGTACTAAAACTGATTTAAGAAGATCAACTTTTCTATTTTTGAAAGAATTCGATCCATAGAAATAGGATCTGATAGCTATCTTAGAGATTGAGAAGTTTTGTATATAAGGATAATAGCTAGATATGACATGGATGGCAATTGGAGATGGAAATCCAATTTTGATGTATGCTGTATGACATGAAACTCTCTACATCTTCAATACATGTTCTGCTTTGATATGATTATGATTATGAGTTGATTTTGTATTTTATGAATTGTATTTTTTATGATTTATTTTGTATATGGTCAATTACATTCCATTACATGATTATTATGATAAAATACAGTTATCTTTCAAATCTTTAGTGATAGAGTCAGTCTCATTCCATAAATTCTTGCTTGTAGCTCCCTTGATATTGAATGTTGTATTCCATTTTATGTCATACAGATCTTTAATGGTTATGTTATTTTCCTACATCTTTGATTATATACCGACCCGGTTTTTATTTTGATTTTATTGGATTATATTTTTTAAAATATTTCTTTAAGCTTGAACCCCTATAGTCTAGGTTCAACTTTATGGATAACAGTACCATAAGCCCATTTCAAAAGACACATTCACTTCATACATTGCAGCTGATCCGGAATACCAGTTAGAACAAGGGCATGAATCTTTTTTTGCCCCTGTCAATCTTTAGATAATCACTGTAAATCTTAGATAAATTTTTGTACATAAATAAATTGATATTTTTACTAGTATTTTTATCTTTTCCTTTGCACTTGATCCAATTTTTTTTAATAATATGTGTAGGGATGCGCCTAAGGAGAAATGGTCATTATCAATCCTATAGACAAGGGTCGTCCTTTTGTAACTTCCTGCATCAGAAGAAAACTCCTTGAAAAAGTTCGTTGCAGTTGCAACACCTTAATACTTTGCCTATTTTTCCATTTTTTTGCAGCTTCAACACTGTAAAATACCTCCCTTTACCCCATTTCACGCAGCTGCAACACTGTAAAACGTTGCCTATTTTTCTTTTTTTTTGTATCTACAACACCGTAAACTCCTGCCCTTTATCCTGTTCTGCGCAATTGCAACACTGTAAAATCCTACCCTTTACCCCGTTCTGCGCAACTGCAACACCGAAAAATCCTTCCCTTTACCCCGTTCTGTGCAACTGCAACACCGAAAAATCCTGCCCTTTATCTCGTTTCGCGCAGCTAAAACACCATAACTTAATTCCTTTTTCCAATTCTGACAGCGGCGACACCGTTTCACTTTTGCCCATTTTTACCTTTTCCAACAGCTACAACAGTGTTCCATTTTAACCATGTTTACCCTTTCCAGAAGCTGCAACTCTGCCAAAAATGGCTGATTTTTCTATAATTCACAGCTACGACTCTGCCAAACTACTTGATTTCTATATGGTTCGTAGCTGTGACTCCTCCATTATTGGAATAACTCTTTGAAACCTTGGTTAGCAACTCCTCCATATCTGGCCCCAATTCCTGACACCGACGATTCCGATTTACTTCATAGCATTCATTATGTTTCCGACAAGATTGACACGATGGTTTTGGTCGACCAGCACAAAAGGTCATTACAGCACACCTACAATGATGATTAAATTGAAATGGCTACACTTTACACACTTTACTATTCCCAAAGGTCACCGTTCATCACATATTTTTGAAGGTATGGTTCTGATTATTTACTTGATTAAGCATTAACTAGATTTGACAACATTAATCATACCTTCCTTTCTGTGCCCATTATTACACCTGCATACCGTTAATTTTCCACTCATACGAATTAATGCCCATTTAAGTTACCTGATAACCGCCACCTTTCCTAATTTGGGATAAAATTCCAAACATTTCCATGCTCTTAAACTTTTTGAATTTACCCAACTCCACTCTCAGCTATTCATGCATACTCTGTGCTTTAACCTTCATTGTTGGGACCTGTAATTTGTTGGACTAATAAAGAATTCTGAAGTCAAACAAACATGGGTATCCACACTCGGCATGAACCTCCAAATATGTGAGAACTGAAAATAAATGCTGAAGTTTTCGCTATTTTTGAAGCTGTGGGATGGACTGAATTCTTCCAACTCCTGAACGGGTTTCATCGAGAGACAACTCTACAATTTACCTTAAATCTTACAGAAACCCACTCAGAGGTTCGAGGGTTACGTATATAATTCCATGATGCAATAGTGGCTAAAGTCACCACCATTCCTTAGGTGGGAAGAGCCTAGTTTGGTCGAAGAACCCCCAATGTTGCTGCAGTATAGGATTTTCTGGTAGAGGGGGAGCAAATTCGTTAGTAAAGGAGAGGGATAGCATTACAGTCACTACCTCAGCCATGGGATCAAGTAGCATTTTTCATCAAGAATTATATCACCTATGAAGGTAGGTATCAAACTATTTATTACTCTGAACTTCCTCTATTATCTCATCTCCACCATAGGGCCTTACTGAACATTCCATTTTATCTATTCAATGACCTACACCATATGGCGGGGTTTGTCAAAACAACCAAGAATCCAAACTCCTCCCTTACCCACCATGGCCCAATCAAATTAATAATTTTATGGGCCTTAGATCAAAGGAACCAAACCTAGGAGCAATTCATAGGTCAAATTCAGATAAACCAGGAACCCGCTCTTTTTCCTGGCGTTCCAATAGAAGAAGAAGTAGAAGTACATGTACTCTTGGGAGCTGTTCAAAACCAAGAGGATATTGTAAACGAACAGTTGGGGGGAAATGAGGAGCAACAGGAGGATCAGAGTCCCTCCAATTTAGTTGGGGGGGGGGGGGAATGAGACTGGATCGGATGATCAGTCAGCTGACCAAGAAGAAAAATTGGAGGAAAATGCATGAGAAAAACCTGTGGAGAGATTAAATAATATGGAAGCTCTGACAGCAGAGGCTGAAGTTGGAGCAGCATTAGATGCTGCAACAGTTGAAGCCGAGGATGTTAGAGCCATGATAATAGAAGGAAACATATAGGTGTTGACCATTGAATATTCCCCTGAATGGGGGGGGGACTCTGATTGAAGAAGAATAGGAAAACGCTGAGATAGAAGATATCCCTTCCACATTAGCTGTAAATCTGGAGATTCCTGTACCACGGAGGAAAATGAGGAGATCAAAAGAAGAGATACAGGCATCACCACCAATAAGAAGAAAAAGAACCAGGTCAGTTATAGCAGCTGAAGCAACACGGGCAATATGGGAAACCCTAGAAGCATATATCGAATTCCCCATCCTGAGACCCAAAGGAAATGATGTCCCACAGGAACCGGCTGTAGAAGAACCTCAAATTGAGGGACTTATGTATGAAAATGGTCTATTAAAATAGGAAGTACAATCACTTTGGAAATAACTAGAAAATTGGAAGGAAGCATGCAGGAATTAGGTGGAAAGGAAGCTGCACACACTGGTTGAAGCTGTAGATCGATTAGAAGGATCACCTCCTATTGAGGATGGTGAGGAGGAAGAAAGAGTGGTTTTCCCTATGTGTGGAGAAATATTTAACCAGTCAGGATACAAAGTCATAGTGTGCACCTTTGTGACACAGCAACCCGTACCTACAGCTGTGGAAGAACAAGGACATGAAGCACCAAAGATAGAAGCAGGGGATGTAGAAATGATCCCTAGTACAGAAAAAGGGGGGAAATGAACAATTATAGTCACAGCCAACAGAAGAAGGACAATTTGATTGGAAGGATGGTGAATCTCCCCAAGAGAAACTCTAGCAAAGGGAAGTAGTAGATAAACAGGGTGCTGATACATACGAACCAGCATTTCCAAATATTCTATTGAATTTACCACCCAAATTGGGAGAGATGAACCAGAGGCTGAAATTATTCCTTATGTTATTGAAGATGTATGTGCCGTGACTCCTGAACCATCTCAGGGAATAGAACTAATAGAGATGGAACCCCAGTAGCAGAATGATGATGAAGTTGAACAGGGTGCTAATACACAAGAACTAGCATCCCTGAATATTCTCATTGAAGTTGCCACCCAAATGGGGGAAGATGAACTAGAGACTGAAAATATTCCTGAATTTAATGAAGAAGTCTGTGCTGTGACTCCTAAACTGTCTCGGGACACAGAATTAATAGAAATGGAACCCCAATAGCAGGAAAATGAGGAAGTTAACCAGGATGTTGTCACACAAGAACCAACATCTCTAGAAATTTCTGTGGAGATTCTCAGGTAGAAACAAGTAATCAATCTTGAAATGGACATAATTCCTGATTTGGATTTAGGAGAGGATGAACAAATGCAATCACAATCCTCAAGGGACACTGAAATCCTCGAATAACAACTCCATATTATAGAAGATATGGAATCAACTCTACAACCCCAGTATCATGAAGAAATAGAAGGGCATGGCTCTATTACACAAGAACCAATGGCCTTGCATCCCCCTGTCGAAACTGCAGTTGACAATCAGGCAGATGGGGAGATCAAAATTTAGGAAGAGGTTGTCACACAAGAACCAACACCTTCACAATCAGCTGATGAGGTTGCTATAGGAGAACTCCAAGGAGAGGATGTTGTTACACAAGAACCAGCATCCTCAAAAGTTGTTTCAGAGGAACCTATGGTTGAAGTTACTGCAGTAGAAATTCAAGGAAGGGATGCTATTACACAAGAACCAGCACCCCCATAAGTGATTTCAGAAGTATCCAGGCAGGCAGTACAGGATGTTCAAATTGGAACATCAGGTGATAAGTTATGGACTCAACTTCCTCAAAATTTTGTCAATTTGGATTCTGATAATGAAGAACATGCTGAAGATGAAGAAATCCTGAAGATGACAAAAGAACTCTCAATCCTGAGAATAGAAGTGAGGAAGTGGAGGAGTCAGGTGGAGAGGTATCAACAAGAGATGGTTTCCCTTGCTGAACATAGGAAGACCATCAGGGAATTGAAGGAAAAGTGGGTAGAATAACTCATGTCCCAGAAACTCCATGGGGAAGAGTTACAGAAGGAGATAAAGGAGCTGAAAAAGTTCAAATCCATGCAGGTGGAAAAAGATCAGCTGTATACTCTTTCTCATGAATTGTTGGGTACCAGAGTACCATCCTCCTCTTACCCTGTGTTTTTATTTGAGCAGTTCATTTGGTTTAAACTGAGGGCTGTAAAAGAAGGGAGACCGTATGAAATAGTGACCTTAGCTAAATTCCTGGAAACATTTCTGTAAAGTGACTTTGAGGAGCAGAATTTTCTATGTGAGCTTTATTTGCATGAGTTGGCTTGTCCCTTGGACTACCATTTGAATCCTATCCCTTTATCAGGTGATGTTCAACTAGGGGATTTTTCCTCCTTTGTTAGCAATCATGCTCAGTGGGAAAGATCCTTCCAAACTTTCTCTCATAATGAGGCCCACTCTAACCTTTGGATTTGAAATGAACCTCAGAACCCTCATCTTCTCCTTGCTCGTCATCAGAATGCACTCTCGTGTCCCATCCAAACTTAGCAGATAATGGAACTTCAAGAAAAGGTTATTTCTACTTGTGTTAGCTATATTTCCAAGCATCAACAATTGGCTTTGGAAGGTAGCTAACACAGATGGTAGGTTGCCTCTTCAACCCTAAGAAATAGAGATCCCTACTGTTACAGGAATTTTGAACATGCACTTACCAGGGTTGAGGGATATGTTGGATGCATGAAGGAATGTGGAGTTAACTGGCTGAGACTCAAATTCAAATTTCCTCTCATCTAGTGGCCAACAAAACCATACAGGGAATACTTCTCATTAACAAGGGCAGAAGAGAAGAAGTGTTGGAGATATTGGGTTGTCCATAAGGGATTCTTGGAAAAATAGGGAACGCCTGAATTCCCATATAACTTTTCTTCTCTCCATGAACGAAGTACAATGCCAGATTTAGATTCAAACTAATGGAGGTTGTTGCATGGGGACATGCAACAGGACATTTTGGGGGAGATGTTGGGCCCAGAAATGACCCCTTTTTGACCACCTCTACCTACCTATTTTTGCCTCATCCTACTCTATTATGTACACTAAACAGATGTTTTTCCTTCACTAAGTCCCTCAATTCATACAGGTATGGTTAACCATTGTCTTATTTTATTAATGCTTAGGATTGTTGTAATCAGGGCTTTACATCTTGAATTATGCTAACATATGGAGGTTTTATAAAGATAATTCGAGATGTAAAGGATATAGGTGTAGCAGGATAAACATGCCAAGAGAGGGATGAACATTCATTGTTGAGATCATCACCATCCATTCCATCGTTTCTCAAAGAATGCGATCCAAGGATACTATTCCATGTGAGATGTACAAAGGTAGCTACAACAAGCTGCAACATATTCGGAGGCAACAATGTGTCGCTGCTGAAAAATAGCTGCAATCCATGGAGTATCTTCTCAATTGATCATGATCATCATTTCTGTCTCGAGTAACAGCCTTCCTATATTTTCTTCTTTCATCTTGCCATGACTGTAACAACTTATCGTAATTGGGGCCACCTGAAGATCAGAGATCTTCATGGCTTCCCGATAATAGTGGGAATATGTTATGATTGTAATTGTATAAATATTGGGAACTATTCTGAGCCAGGGGTTGAAAAATTAATCAAATTTATTGTATCAGCTGTGACTGAGGTTGTGTGCTCATCTGCCATTTTAATACAAGGAGTTTGATTCTTCAGATCCCAGAATTCTAATGTGTGTTACTCCCAGCATCTCTATGTGAAGGCTGGGCCCACCTTCCCACAGGGATTGCTGAGTTAATTAGGTATTTTATTTATTTTGTTGTGTGATTTGGATTTTGTGATAAATTCCTTTATTTATAGTAAGCTGCAACAGTCATTAGAGGAAATTTCAACTCAAAATGGGCCTTTTAACTTTTATTCAAATTCCATTTCATCATGTGTTAGCCAATGAAATTGCTTTAAATTTGAAATACCGTATAGGTCTTAAACACTTTTTTAATATAAATTTGGGGATAGGTATCATAAAAAAAACTACTTTTTTTGTTTGTATTTTTGACATATCTCCCTGTGTTTTTACTCAAATTTTGATCGGGAGAGCTCGTTGGATGTGGAATTAAATTATGCATCCAACTAGTACCCAATTGGCATACTTTTGATGGACCCCGCTACCCCAAAAACAAGAAATACCTGAAAAAATGGAATGATGACATCATCATTCCATTTTTTCAGGTATTTCTTGTTTTTGGGGTAGAGGGGTCCGTCAAAAGTATGCTGATTGGGTACTAGTTTGATGCAGAATTTAATTCCGCATCCAATGAGCTCTCCTGATCGAAATTTGAGTAAAAACACAGGGAGATATGTCAAAAATACAAACAAAAAAGTAGTTTTTTTTTTCTTTTCTTCCTCCAAAATTAATAAATATTATTTTATTATTTTAACTATTATTTTATTAGTTCATTTTAGGAGGCCCATTTTGAGTTTAAATTTCCTCTAATGCATCAATTTGCTGTGTGTTCATTTGAATGATCAGTAATTGCATCCCCTGTAAACTGCAGTGGTGTGGTGTGACAGTCGTCTGTGTAGGATAACTTTCTCTTATGCAACTGTGTGATAGATGTGACAGCCCTGTTCATCCCTAGTTCTTTCAATTGTTTTTTTCTTTAGATTCTTGCAGTTTATTCCTTCACATTTATAATTCTAGAACTTAATTCCTATACCATGAATTCCTAGATTAAGTCGAATCAAGATAGTTGAGATGGATCTTTAGATGGTCTGGTAATTAAGGATTTAACTTTCTGCAAAATTAATCTAGATGTTTGGTTACTGAATCTTTTAATTCTAGATTAAGGATTGTAAGAAGGTATTTGTGATTGCATTAATAAGAAGGTAAGCTAGATTAAGTAGATTATGGGATGAATTTGGATGAACAGGAAAGTAGGGTCATTCATTTACAATATTAGCTACTTAGTGTTTAAGCATATATAGTGCACATTATCCTTGAAATAAGAGACTTCCCTGGGTTGACAATTTATATTGAACACTCTGTATGTTGGCTTTAATTAACTTGCATTTATGGTGCCCAAAAGTCTCCCAAATTTGCACCTGT
Source organism: Pseudotsuga menziesii (assembly GCA_001517045.1). Classification (NCBI taxonomy): domain Eukaryota; kingdom Viridiplantae; phylum Streptophyta; class Pinopsida; order Pinales; family Pinaceae; genus Pseudotsuga; species Pseudotsuga menziesii. Next base: position 342,914 of record LPNX010292143.1, read on the forward strand.
AACATTCCCAAAATTGAAAAATAAATATTATTATTTATTTTATCAAAAACATTATGTTAATTTTTATTGTAAAGTTTTTGACCAAGTGGGTCAAGGATGACTATAATTGAAGAATTATTTATTTTAATAATTAATAAAAGGAGACACCTATTCAGGGGAGACTATTAAATGAGTGTTCACTGACCCACTAGGAGGAAGGAGCAACTATAAAAGGCTGGTTGACAAGTGGCATCACTAGCATTCAATTTCTATATGTTGCGGTAGCATAATCCATAAAAAAGTGGTCATGTTCCCTGAGAGGGGGAACTGAGCTGGTGGCTCATTAAATTCCAAAACTAGCCCAAAGACCTAGGAAAACTTATTTAAACCATCAAATTGAGCATGAAGATCACCACTCATTCTGATTTATGAGAGAATGATCTTTGTGACTGCTGCAAACTGAAAATTCAGACACACAAATAATTTGATGAGGGAAAGCTAAAGTGATTTGTTGAGTTAAGTCTGCTACTGAGTGCTAAGTTGTAGAAGTCTGTTGTGTGGAAGAAATATTTGTCCTAGTGGTTCAGTGAAAAATCTTGGGGGTCCTAAGCAACTAATTTGGCTGCTTCAGGAAAATGTTGGGTGGAACAGTCTCCCTTCGGTGTCAATCCCTTTTCTGCAACACATCCAGGTTCCAACTCTAAATCTGTATTATGACATTGTTTTACTTTTGTTGAAGAAAGTTGTAATTTGTTTAAATTGAGGTTATAGTTAATGGATAGTTATTCAATTATTATAGCATTTAGTATTTGCATAGAAACTAATTGATAGATAAATGAAGATAAATTATCTCCTGTATTTTTCCTCCCACCGAAGTGACGTACTCTAGTACAGGAAGATATGAAAATTATGTTTGAGTAATAGTACCGGAATGATTGAATCATTATGTATGTTCGTTATTACAACAAAAAGATGTGATATATTTATATATTGTTTACAATCCACTGATATTTAGAATACTGGTATTTAGCTAATGATATAAGCTACAACTCTTAATACAAAAGATAAACTATTACAAACAATTACAGTTAACGAAACCACACCTTCAAATTACAATATAAGTTTAGTCACATAAATAGAAATAACTAAGATAGATCATAGAATGGAATCTTAAGCATAGTTTTCTTAAAATAAATAAATCATTTTAGTAACACCAAGTCGAGACCATCAACAGACCTCAACACTGGTTACACGATTCATGTCAAGCTGGTGTTGTTTCTACAGTATTTCTGTTGTAGAGAGAAATTACAGCCTTATGGATTATTTATTTCGAAAAATGTATGGTAAACCAAAAAAAGTTTAAATTATTTTAAATAATGATGAGAGATTACCTATAGTCTCGTAACCATTAAAATTAAATACTCAAAGATAAATACTCAAAGCTTTGCAGTTTTTAAACAAAAAGACGAAACCCTAGGATCTTTAATAAAACTGAATTAATATTATTAAGGTTCTCACAACTAATCACTATATTCCTTTAAATGGTTCCAAACCCTACATAATTTCAATGAAGAATTTACGAGTGTGCAATCATTCTTTTTAAAACTTTATTTAAAAACCACGCATATTTTTCGACAGTTGAATTCCGTTTTTACTGAGGCCTTACGGCCCTTCACTTAAAACCTAATTGGAAAGACAAAGGCTTCATGACCAATTATTTTTAGTACTTTACGTTAACAAATAACTTTAAATAGTAAATATTTTACAAGCACATTACGAATAAATAACCAGAAAAACAATACCACTTATAAACCAATGGAGGACTCGATAAAAAAGAATAGTATAAGTTAAAGCGCAACTTTTATTAAAGAAAGGGATGTAAATAGAGAAATCTCATGGGATTTGTCCCCTAATATATTTATCATAAATCAAACCGGTAATGATCTTAAAGTAGTGGCTTCTTAGGCCAAAATAAAAATCAACTCTAGGACTACCCCGTCTTATTGAGTTATAATAACATAAAACCAATGTAAGAAAAGCAAAAAAATAAGCAGTTGTTCATACTGTCCCTTTTAAAAAAAATTACAGATAACCCTGACGAATACATTAAATATTTACATATCAATCTGTATTTAGAGTGCCTTCGAAGCCCAAACATATTTGACAGCAAAAGGCTCACGGCCACAGTAAAGGTAAACAAACTAACAGTGTGTATCATATAAACAATTTTCAGAATAAAAATGGAAGTAGTTTTAAAACCTCAGGTCTTCCAAAGGAAGTGGCATAATCGTAGGACTCCACATTATCTATAGTTCTGGAAATTACTCATTTTACTTGAAAAATGAAATGAACAGAAAAATGGTATTGAAACCCTTGCGGGTATTATAGTATCAAACAAAGTTTAAAAAAAACAAAAATTACAAAGTGGCCCAGTCGTTTATGACTCCACAAGAGGTGAATAACACTCTTGCATTATCAAATTTATATAATACCAAAGCAAGAATATCACTTCCATATCGACAACCAACACAGAGTGGGGAAGACACCAACGCCATAAGACCCAGTTGTCTCCTCAAGATCCACGCAAGATATTGTCATGGGTCTTACTAATCAAAATGAGAGGTTTCGCGGCTGGTTTTCCATCCACACTCTATTGCAAAGTTGTCCCGCACACAATACGTTACCCAGAAGTTAAACCTTGATCATATTCTTAATGAAAAGATCTAGTCTAAAGAAAAAAAATATATCATTGAAGTTACAGTTAATTTTTTGTTTTTCAACAAGTAATCACCACAGCAGCGTTTGTAAACTCCATTAACGACCGGTTCAAGTATAGGCCGCGGCAGATGGTGATGAAGACCGAGTCTAGTGGTTACAGACAGTGGAGTAACAAGTTCAAGCAGTCTAAGGCCTTTGAAGGAGATGAAGAAACTATAACACTTTCCATACCCCTAACGAAATTACCGGCGTAACGTTCAAGACACAATAAAACCTCTAGGGTTTTACAATTTGTATGTAGCTGACAGCTAGAGTATGGAACGATATCACATGGTCTGAAAGGTGGCGATTTTATGACTCATACACTGCCTATCTCCATCACTTTAAATTCAACCAGAGTGTCAGTATGAATATAAAGAGACTTGTTAAAATCTCTACGAATTCCTATGCATAAAATATTATACCCAATATACATAGTTCAAACGTTAATAAAGCTTTATCATTGATAGATGATATAACCATGGGTGTATCAAACTTTGTTTACATAAAAATTTAAATCTGTAAAAGGTGAGATTTTCAGCAGGTACCTAGCTTGGGACTTCTAAAAATTATTCCAATAAAAGATAATAAAAAAGGTTACTATGTAGAATGGCATAAGAACATCCAACTAGGATAGGGTTTAGATCCTTGTCTAAACCAAAAGATTACCTTTTGTCTTTTATGGCCTTATAGCTAAATTGTTCTATAGCTGCAATGTCGAAGTAACCTCACCCACTTGTACATGTGCAAAAATGGTAATTCATGCATTAGTCATAACAACTAAGTTAGACCATGAGTTATCCCTTGTGCAACTCAAGAGTAAAAACAAGCAGGAAGTAACGACAAATTGTCTTATGACAACAAGTTTGACAGAGACATATTTCTTATTTCATAAAGTAATGTCATGTCGAAAGATTACCAAATAAAGAAAGCTAACAATAACTTAGATACATGATGATAGTAATGCATGCCAAAAGAAGTATGAGTAATAACATCTGTCTAAATATTGTCGAGGAATTTCTAATATTACATACAGTAAATATTTTTTTATTTACGAATTTTAGGGATATTACATGTGGTATCAAAGTGAGTTTCAAAACACTAGGTCTCATTGGTTCACTCGCATCTAAGTAAGAAAACCAATATACTAACTTTATTTGCATTTATTTATGTACATAAATATAAAATCTGTTTTGCAGGAAAATGGAAGGTGTTGAGGCATTTGTAGAAAATGGCTCTTAACATAACAATCCTGACAACTTTTATGTAGATATGAATAATCCCAAGTTAATACAGATAGTTAAGGAGTTAAAATAGGAGCCGCATACTGTAAAATTATACAATGAAAGAATTCTAGAAATCAATCAAATGTTACTAAATAATATGAATAATAGAGGAAAAGGTAAATGAAATGTCTATGAAACTGATTCCGAAACAACCTCTTACAAACATAAAGGAAAGAAAGCAAGATATTATGATAGTGAGTCTTCTTCATAGGTTAATGCAAGGTCATGTAAGGGAAGGGATAAGTACATGAGTGACAGTAGTGAAAGTGACCATAAACCAAGGAGAAGGAAGTATAAACCCTACTAAGAAATTTCTGGGGAATTATTAAAAATAAAGCCTCCCATGTTCAATGGAGAAGTAGAGAAAGGTGAGGAAGTAGATGTTAGGCTGTCATGAATGAAGAAATATTTATATATTTACAACTATTATGACAAACTAAAGGCTAGAATGGCTATTTACAATTTGACTGGAAAAGTCGATATCTGGTGACAAGATATAAGGTGGGTCAAAAATATGAAAGAGAAGTACTTAACTTGGAGAGTTTTTAAGTTTAAAATAAAATTTCTTTCTAAAAAATACTATGAAGAAAGATCCAAGGAGTTCTAGGAATTAAAACTAGGTTCCATGTCCATGAAAGAGTTGAGCAGCAAGTTTTTAAGTCTATTAAGATACGTACCGTACATAATAGATGAAAAGCCTAAAATTCAATGGTTTCTAAGTTGTCTACCTACTAGCTTCAAAGATAGGATTGAGTTTGATAATCTGAAAACTTTGGAGGAAGGTATCAAAAAGGAGGATTTCTATTATGATCAGAGTAAGAAAAGGAAAAGTTTACCTAACTGGAAAACTAAAAAAACAAGTCATTTTGACCAAAGAAGAAGAGGATTCAAGTCAAAAAAGAGTTTTGGGAGTAAATCTTAGAACTTATCTAAGAATAACTATCAGAAAACTGATTTTAAGAATAAAGTACCCCATAATACTGTAGCATCAAAAGGAATGGATATGCCTAACAATTTTGATAAAAATACTGAGCAAAGGGAACCTATCAAATGTTCGGAATGTCAAGGACCACATTACGCCAAGTACTGTCTGAACCTGAAGGGGAACATCAGAAACATACACACTATCCAAGAAGATGAAATAGTTGGAGATGTGACAAAAGAGATGCACAGGATAAATGCAGCTCTGGAGAACTGACAAGTCGCTCACCAGACTTCCATGGTGGAAGTGCAAGCTATGATCCAAAATTTCCTTGTTTCCATATTAATTGATCCATGTAATAGCTTAAGTTATATATCTCCTAGCATAGTGGAAAAGTGCAACTTATCCTTAAAAAGGTTTGAAAAATCGTCGCTGGTCCAATTAGCTACAGGAACTAAAAGAAAGGTGGTAAATTATGTTGAAAGTTGTAATTTGCTTATGAGTCAGTTTGAAACTTAGGTCAAGCTAAATGTATTACCTTTAGGATCTTACAATGGCCTAACAAGAATCGATTGGATTGAAAAACACCAAGTGGTTTTAAACTGTTTTCAGAAAACTTTTACTTGTTTGAATAATGAAGGAGAAAGAATTACTATCACGGGAATACCTAGGAAGATATCTGTTAGAAAAATTTCAGCCTTATAGATGAAAAACGATGTAAGGAAGGGTTGTAAATTCTTTGTTGTATACATTATAAATAATCCACAAATTAATAAAGAAGATAAACCAAGCTTTGAGGACATTGCGATCCTGCAGGATTTCGCAGATGTATTCCCGGAATAAATTCCAGGATTACCTCCTAAATGAGATATGGACTTTACAATCAAATTAGTATCCAGAGCCGTAATTAATTCAAAATATCCCTATCGAATGAACATCTTGGATATGAATGAATTAAAATTACAATTACAAGAATTAATAAACAAACAATATCCAAGACCAAGTGTATCCCCTTCGGGAGCACCGGTCCTTTTTGTTTAAAAAAAAGATGGTACTCTGCGTCTATGTATAGACTAGCTTCAACTTAATAAAATGATGATTAAGAATAGGTATCCTCTTCCCCGCATTGACAATATGTTTGATCAGATACGTGAAGCGATGATATTCTCAAAGATCGGCTTAAGGTCTGGGTATCACCAAGTTATAATTAAAGATAAAGGCATCTTTAAAACTACTTTCTGGACAAGATACATGCACTATGAATTTGTGGTTATGCACTTCGGGCTAACAAATGCACCAGCAATCTTTATGTGCTTAATGAATAGTTTCCTAAGTAAGTACTTAGACAAAGTTGTAGTCATATTTATAGACGACATATTGATTATTCTAAGACAAAAGAAGAATATGATGAACACCTAAAGATAATTATACAAGTATTAATAGAACATCAACTATATTGTAAGTTCAGCAAATGTGATTTTTATAAAGAAAAAATAAAATATTGAGGGCACCTAATATTCGAAGAAGGGATATCGGTGGACACAGACAAAATAAAAGCTATAATTGATTGGCCTATTCCTAAGGATGTAACTGATGTACAATCCTTTATGGGGATAACAGGTTATTACAAAAAAATTATTGAAGGATTTTCAACTATTGCAAATCTTATAACTTCATTGCAAAAAAATGGTAAGAAATTTGTTTGGGATCATAAATGCGCAGAAATTTTTAATAAACTAAAATAATTACTAACTACTGCACCCATTCAAAAAATAGCAGATCCAAAAAAAGACTTTTCCGTATGCACTGATTCATGCAATGAAGGCTTGGGTGGAGTACTGACACAAGAAGGTCATGCAATTGCATACGAGTCAAAAATTAAAAAATCAAGAGAATAACTACGTAACTTATGACTTAGAGTTGGCTACAAGAATCCACACTTTAAAAATGTGGTGTCATCATTTAATAGGTCAAGTATTTCTACTACTGTCCAATAATATAAGCCTAAAATATCTGTTTGATCAACAAAATCTAAATGTGAGGCAGGCTAGATGGCTAGCTTTCCTTGGCGAATATGATTTCGAAATCAAACATATTAAAGGGAAAGAAAATAAAGTGGTTGATTCCCTAAGTAGGAATGTAGTAACAAGTTTAGTAGATTCCATTAATAGTTATAAAAATGATTTGGAATAAGGAATAAAGCGGGATTAGAATACTAAAATTTAAAACAAAAGGTAACTCGAAATGTATCTAAAAATATAATTACATATTACAGTTTTAATGAAAAAGGTCTAATACTGTATTTAAACAGACTTTATGTACCAAATATACCAGAAGTTAAGCTATTGATTTTACAATCGAATTAGTACCCAGAGTGGTACCTAATTCAAAATATCCACATCGAATGAACATCTTTGAGCTGAATGAATTAAAATTACAATTACAAGAATTAAAAGGCAAACAATATGTAAGACCAAGTGTATACCATTGGGGAGAACCGATCCTTTTTGTTAAAAGGAAAGACGGTACTCTGCGTCTATGTATATACTACCGTCAAGTTAATAAACTGACGATTAAGAATTTGTATACTCTTCCCCACATTGACAATTTGTTTGATCATATACATGGAGCAACTATATTCTCAAATATCCACTTAAGGTCTGGGTATCACCAAGTTAGAATTAAAGATGAAGACATCTTTAAAACTGTTTCTGGACAAGATACGTGCACTATGAATTTGTGGTTATTCCCTTCGGGCTAACAAATGCACCAACAACCTTTATGTGCTTAATGAATAGTGTCATAAGTAAGTACTTAGACAAATTTGTAGTCATCTTTATAGACGACATATTAATTTATTCTAAGACAAAAGAAGAACATGATGAACACCTAAAGATAATTCTACAAGTGTTAAGAGAACATTTGCTATATTCTAAGTTCAGCAAATGTGATTTTTATAAAGATAAAATACAATATTTAGGGCATGTAATATCCAAAGAAGGGATATCGGTGGACCCAGATAAAATAAAATCTATAATTGATTGGTTTGCTCCTAAGGATGTAACTGGTGTACGATCCTTTATAGGGATAACAGGTTATTACAAAAAAATTATTGAATAATTTTCAAAGATTGCAAATCGTATAACTTCATTACAGAAAAAGGGTAAGAAATTTGTTTGGGATCAGAAATACGAAGAAATTTTTAATAAACTAAAAGAATTACTAACTACTACACCCATTCTAAAAATAGCAGATCTAGACAAGGACTTCATCGTATGCATTGATGCATGCAACAAAGGCTTGGGTGGAATACTGACACAAGAAAGTCATGCAATTGCATACGAATCAAGAAAATTAAAAACTTGCGAGAAGAACTACGCAACTTATGACTTAGAGTTGGCTGCAATAATCCACACTTTAAAATTGTGGCGCCATCACTTAATAGGTAAAATATTTCTACTAATGTCTAATAATATAAGCCTAAAATATATGTTTGATCAACAAAATCTAAACACGAGGAAAGCTAGACAGCTAGCTTTCCTTAGTGAATATGATTTCAAAATCAAACATATTAAAGGGAAAGAAAATAAAGTGGTTGATGCCCTAAGAAGGAATGCAGTAACAAGTTTTGTAGCTTTCATTAGCAATTATAAAACCGATTTGGAAGATAAATTGGAAGAAGGAATAAAGTGGGACCTAGAATACCAAAATTTAAAAGAAAAGGTAACTAGACTTTATGTACCCAATATATCAACAGGAGGATCGCCAATAGAGGCACACCACGCAGTTAGATGAATTTCAAGATATTGGTGTGCAACTCTCCATGAAGGTAGTTTCAGTGCTGCAAGAATTTTGGGAGGGTAGGAAGGATGTCACTGCAATGATCACCGAGCACCCATTATAGCATGACTTGAAAGAAATTCGGGAGACTTCTGAGAAAATCAAAGAACAGATCAAGGAAATTATCCAATAGTATGAGTACTTGAAGGTGAATATCAACGGATACATTATTTCCAGCTAACGTGGCTAAAAGGAAAGCCATAAGATTGTGTTGGGGGCCTGTTGGAAGGAAATATTGGGGTAAGTTAGCTACATAGCATTGTGGGTGCTGCACAAAGTTAAAGATGTTGCACAATATGGAAAATGGAGTGTAAGGTGGATTTACAATATTTTAGGTATTTTGGTCATACTTTGTAGATTTGGGTCGCATTTTATGGATTGTGGTCATTATTTTGTAGAATATCTTAAGAAGTAGTTAGGAAGTTGAATTAAAGTGCACTATCAATGTAAAGGAGAAAGCCTATAAATATATGTAGAATTGCAAGTGTTGAGTCTGCTTTGTAAGCTTGGAAAACGATAACTTTTTGGATCTGTGAATGTGATTAAAGAACTGTTTTGAGAACCTGTGTTTTGCTGCGAAGAGTAATATGACATGACGAAGATTGAGCAAAACCATTGTGTCTTTTACTATCTTTTTGTTTTTCTACTTTCTATGATCCAAATGTGAATGTGATGTGTATCTATGAATGATGCAATGCCTCTCTGCTATGAATGAAGATATATTGCTAGATTTGTTTGTGCATCGATGTTTTGCTGCAATTTAAGTATACCAATGTGATCTATTGAATGATGATATGATTATGTTACATTAAAGGAATTTTGAGGTCTAAAATGGGCCTCCTAAGGAAAATAATAAAATAATACTTAAAATAATAAGATAATATTTATTAATTTTGGAGGAAGAAAGAAAAAGTACATTTTGTGTTCATATTTTCGACATATCTCCTTGTGTTTTTACTCAAATTTTGATTGGGAGAGATCATTGGATGCTGAATTTGATTCTACATCCAATGGGTACCCACACTACATACTTTTGATGGACCTCACTACCCCCCAAAAAAGAAATACCTGAAAAAATGTGATGATGACATCATCATCACATTTTTTTAGGTATTTCTTGTTTTTGGGGTAGTGGGGCCTGTTAAAAGTATGCATTTGATTCTGCATCCAACAATTACCCACACTGCATAGTTTTGAAGGATCCCGCTACCCCAAAAACAAGAAATACCTGAAAAAAACGTGATGATGACATCATCATCACGTTTTTTTCAGGAATTTCTGGTTTTTGGGGTAGCGGGGTCTATCAAAAGTATGCAGTGTGGGTACTCATTGGATGCATAATCAAATTACTCATCCAACGAGCTCTCTCGATAGAAATTTGAGTAAAAACACGCGGAGATATGTCAAAAATACGAACAAAAAAAGTAGTTTTTTTTATGACAAATATGTCAATTCAACCATTATGGTTGACTCGTTTTATTGAAATTCTATTGGTTCTTGAATTCCAACTCACAAGAAATTATTGTTAGTACCTTTTCCTAGAAAGACCCATTTTAGACCCCAAATTTCCACTGATGATGCCTAATTTGAATAAGTAGATCTGTTGAATAATGTTGCGCTGAATTGATAAGTAGATGCACGGGCCTCCTTCATACTATGGAAACATGGTTTTGATAGCTCTCCCTCAAGCATCTCGGGTGAGGCTTCATCTGCTCTACAAGTGTTACTAGATAGGGTAAAACTTATTTGGAAAGGTTCTTAGGGAGATCGTGGTGGTTTGGGTGTCGACAGAGAGAGAACCCATATCGACGTGTTTTGTGTCAACACCTCTTAAGTAACATTTAAATAAAATATCCTAGGTTAATTCATTTACTGCATATTTTGAACCCCTTGGTGTTAGGTAAGGTCAACACTTATGGCAATAAAAATGTGGGGATATGATATTCCTCCCCTTCTAATTCTTCGTGTCCTCAAGAATAAGCACCTTAGAGTGCTGCAAATTTTTCCACCATGTTTCTGTTGAACTACCATAATCATAGTCATTTCTCTGATACCACTTCATTTATAAAAATTTCCAACCCAGTTAAGGTAAGTGAGTAGAATTTTAGAATCCCACTGCCTCCTCTGTAAGGACCCAAATCTTGCTACCACCTTTTGAACTCTGTCATTCCTAAGAATGTCAGGATCCCATGGTTTTATCTGCCTCTTTCCACCCATCAGTAAAAACAACAAATTTTTATCGTTGTAGAGGATGAAAATGAGGTTGTGAAAATCATACCACCATACTGGAAGCTTGTCTCTCCCCATGTCAAACTGAACATTTGTTAAACTCTCCCACCGAACATGGAATTCCTCGTCTTCTATCTTTGTTCTAGTGCAAAAACTCAACATTTTGATACTTGTTCCACCAAACTAACTCAAGTGGAACTTCCGTGCATAGCCATGCATGATGAAGACATCAAATAGATTCCTATGATGTTTCTTGTACACACAGAAATAGAATCGTTAATTTTTAATACTACATAGCTGAACCATTAAGTCACCAATGGAATATGTGGGAGCTTCCTGCTCCTCATGTGGCATCAATAGGAAATGTACCTTCACCCAATTTTCATCGCTATGTGTGTTGGCTGAAATAGAAGTGTGGATTGATTTATAGTGAAACAAATATCTGCAAAATGTGCCCACCAAAGGTGTGGATGCATCAAAACCATCATGGGCTGGTCCAACACAAGGGAGATATTCCGAATCTTCACTGAAAAGATGACTCCCTCCATGAGAAAAATCATCCTTTCTCAAGCAATGTCCATGTGCATGGAACTCATCATCTACATCCCAAAATTCCACAAGCACAAAAAAGTCAGAATGCACCTCAAGTGCATGTGTATGGAAGGTATCCAATTGCTGCGAATCAAATATTTTTGGCTTCCCACATGTCAAGACAATGTCAATCACAACAAGAAATTTATCACATAAATTAAACTCTTCACCTCCCATAGTATTCACTCCAACGATGTCTCTAACCACCCAATCAATGGATGAATAAGGAATTTTATTTGTTGATCCGTAAGGAATGTGATCAGCCATCTTTCTGGTAGAGAATAACACTTCACCCTTCCTCTCAACCTTAATGATTTCTTGGCCAATATTTTCTTCCTCATAGCTTTTCACAAGCACCTGCAAATATGCTCCTTCCTCATGGATGTCCTCCACGTGAGGTTCCTCCATTATACCCAAAACATTTCCTTCCATGTAATATGAAAGGTGTGACATATTCAACTCCTTTTGAAGTTGAACAATCTGCAACTTTGACTCTTAAAGAAATATTTGTGTGCTCTTCAATAAGTCTCTGGTAATATCCAACTTATTAGCAATCATTTTTTATTCTTCTTCTTCCTTCTTGACTGTAAAATGGTACATTTCAGCCACCATGGGGAGATGATCTCTGTCATAAAATAGGTTCATATAGTTTTCCTTCATCTTGGTCATGCCTTCTTTCAGTTCTATGCACTCCGCCATAAACGCTTCTCCTTCCATCTCTCCACCAGAAGCTTTCCAACAACATCTTGCCACCAAGGCATTGATGTCAACAAGGTTTTGCATGGATTCCATAAGCTTCTTTATGTCCTCCTTTAGTGATCCACTCAAATTATGTGGCTCACAAAGAAATCCTCCACCAATGTCCCTTCTCATAATATCTAATATACAGGACCATTTTTTTTGTGGCATGGATCCACAACACAAAACTTGCTCTCGACATACAAGTCAGCCTTTGAATTTTCTACAAAATCACTTCCATGATGTGCAGTGGAGGGTATCTCTGATGGTTAGAATGACATGTGATATGGACATAAATTAGAGAGCATCTAATGCCCTATCATTTCAGCTTCATCGCGCTACAAAAGAGTCCAAAATTCTGAACTGTGCTCATCTCTCTGCATCGTATTTTTCTTCTTCAATTTTCCTAGTTCATACCTAGCTGGCGGGGGTTTTTATTCCATTTCAGTCAAAAGTTTAGATAATGAATTCATATCTAACTTTTTTCTTCTTTTGTATTTGATCCAAAATATCCCTTATCATCATTGGTAGTATCACCCATTGCATTGATTTTGGGTTCACTAAAAGGTAAACTACGAGCATATTCATCTCCCTCACAATTGTCCTTCATCTTGCAGTCCTCAAATACAAGTGAAGCCTTTCCATCCTCCCATGGATCATATGGTTGCAGGTGTACATGGCTATTGCAAAAGATAGAACTTGTATCATTCATGTTATTCACCTTATCCTCTTTCTATATAGATACTTTCGTGGCTTGCTCCTCCACCAATTTTTTGTTCACACCTGAGTGGTGTGGCCTTGTTTTTTTCTTCATTCTGTGACTCAAGAGGTGACTGTAAATATTATTTGTGTACATATTTTGGATCTGATACAAAAGATGTCTCACCACCCATACATGAGCCAAAAACTTGAGCAGTGATCCGAATATCACCCACCAAGAAAATTGAAGTGCATTCATCTTCAACTTCTTCTCTTATGCAACCACCTTGTGGTGATTTGCACTTCACCTCCTGGATCTTTGTCTCCACTCCATTTCTCTTATTCTTCAAGGAAATTCAAGCTTCTTCATCTTGAGAGTCACTAGAAGCTCTGTTTAGAAAAAAATCCAAACATTATTTTACTGCTTGGACAAGCATATGGCTTTGATGAATCTTTCTTCTTTCCTCCTCTTTTGGCTCCACGAGGAAACCTTCAAGTCTCCACTTCCTTGCACACTTCATCAAACAGGTGTGTTGTAACAACCTTGTTTTGACACTATTTTCATTAAATGTATATGATGTATATATTGTAATTAATCATGGTGTGGAGCTAAGGGAAAAATCTCCACCATTGATTTATCGTTTTATGTTTCGGCAATTAAAATCAATGCCGATGGTATTTTGTGCTAGCCAGGCACGCTATAATTATGGACACAATGTACATATGTATTTTAATTAAAATACCCACAACCAGCTATGTTAATGCAACCATAATGAGAAGGGGCATGACTTCCTAAGGATAAGGGGGGGGGGGATATTTAACCTTTGGGGCCAATGGGGGAGAACCCACGAAATTGTCAACTACCTTTCTTGTCTTATTCACCCAAATATTTATTATTTCCAAAAGATTGTTTAGTTGGTTAATACATGGGATGGGAAAGGTATGAAATCCCAAACTCGAATTGGACAAGCCATCAGTTTTTGGGGAAATGCGTTTTGACTCCTTAGGCAAGTAAAAACCCAAAAATGTATGCCATTCTACCATGCTTGGATGTTTCCATGTTTTCCTCACCACTTTTCCTTCATGTGAGCTCTCCCAGGCATTCAAAACTTCCTGTGCATGAAACCATTCACGTTTTTTGTTGTTAACTCAATTTGCTCAGGATGGGAAATCTTTTTTTTTGTGATTATCAGTGGCTGAGTTTCCTTCCTCACATTTTTGCTACATTTTCCCCATCGTTTCCAAGCTGGAAATCATTTTCTAGAAATGCCCAGTGAGGGGAAGAAGAGACCCATGATTTTGGGTGTTGTTGAGTCCATTTTGGCCACGCTAGTGCCAAAAAGTCCCCAGAAATTGAATTGTTGTTAGGGAATGGTTTTACGCATCTTGACAATTCATTTTTGTTGCCCAAATTATTCTTCCTCAAACCCAGAAATCATATTGTGTTGTGGGTGTATCTTTTTTCTTTGACCTGAATTGAATTGGGAGTGGAAATGGGATTTAAGATTTCTTGATAAACATAGTGTGTCCAAGAGCCTCATAGACAAATCTAGAGGGCTGGATTTCTTCTCTACACTCCCTGAATAGCACTGAAAGGGAAGTCATGGCCTGAGGGACTGTGCAGTAGAGAAGGGGATGATTCCTTAGGTTTGGGTGTGTGTGGATGTCTTAGAAGTCAGGATAGCTCTGGTACAGCTGTCCTTAGCTCTTCAATGAGCCCACTAGCTTAGCAGCCAATGTTTCCAGCTCCTGATAGCCTAATAAATCCAACTCTCTTGGTTTGGCTATGTATTGTTGTGTATCCTTGGCTACGTGTGAGCCTGCTAGTTTCCCCTTACTCCTTGTGGAATCATGCCCAGCTCGGGGGTGGCAGTGTTGCTGAGAGATTGATGAGCACATTTGCCTATGGTTGGGTGGAACGTTTTAGCGATGTAGCTGGTTGCGGGACAAGCTTTCCCGAAGATAATTATTCTTGTGCTTAAGTCCTTGCAACTTTGATTGTTTTATAAATCAATATGGACAAGTTAAATGCTGCGAATGTGTTGAATGAAATGTAAATGCTTCCGCTATATATTGAGTGTTTATGCATCCATGTTTTTTTATTACATTTCATTTTATATTGTGTTTATGGGTCTATATTTCTCGAGTGCATAGCTAGCATGTTCAGTCACGTCCTCTTCGTCGGTCGGAGGGTTGGGGACATGACATGTGCAATATTTCTCATGGTTTCCCCATATTAGGGATCTCTGAATAGCTTTAGTATTTATAGAGTACATAAATCTTAAAAAGACAATACCCCCCTTATCTCTTCTTTCAAGGAACAATATTCCATGAAATACTGGGAATATTTCTTAGAGTTCTTCCCATTGAAAACTTGACCACCGACACTAGTAGATTCCTGCCAAATGGATCTATCATAATATGGAGGAAAGAATCATCAACATCATCCCTACATAATATATATGAGTTACTACATGTGGTCTCTTCATAATATTCTTCTTCATACTTCTCAATGTCTTCTTCTATCATTGGTAGCAACCTCATGGTTGTAACTTTGACTTACTAATCTGCAAAATTTCTTCACTGAGAGATTAATTTCCACAGGGGTGGAGGAAAGTGATCTGATGCCACTGTAATATCCCGGATCTGATGTACATACTAGAATACTTACTTTCTGCAAATTATCTTAACGATTTGAAACAAAACTTGCAAACAACGATTCAAATTTGGAAGCTAAGCAAATAAGGGAAAATGACTAATAGTTTTGGTCTCTGGGAAACGAGATGTAGATAGAAATAAAGGAAACTTTTAGGAATGATAAAGGATATTCCCTAACACATTTATATCAGGGATCATTTAGGTTTCAAAATCAGCAACCACTCAATACTACCGCCACGCTTCTGGGTCACCCAATTGTGAAACTAGGAAGACTTTGTCAAATCCAACAACCAGAGGATTGTATAAACTGAATAAGGTTCTATTATAAGGTTATGAGAAAATAATAATATTTCCATGAATTTTTATAACAGATAAGAGGAAAATAAAATTATTATGCAAGTTGTAAAGGTGAGACTAGCTCGTCGGGGCAGCTCACTATCTCCATCTTCAGGCCTTTCCAAACAAGGTAAGGTAGATTTAAATTATATGTTTTGGACTTGGGGGACTTAGATATGTAAGTTAATGAATTATCAGAAAAATAATGGATTTATTTGGTGTCATACAAGTCTAAATATGAAAGTTACAGCAAAACTAGTCAGTTTCCAATGCAAATCTAGACTAGGTTGACTTAAAATGACTAAATCTCAGCCATTTCGAATCAGATTGAAATAAAACTTCCAGAGAATGTTTATGAGATAATATTACATCCAATAAAATCTAAATCACTCTCATCAATGAACTATAACACTCTCTTCAGCATTGTACATCATTACAATGCATTTTAAAGACAATATTCAAAGAGGGGAATGGGGGTTTGAACCCTTAGATACTGGAAACACATGGAAATGTTAATGAAACTTTATATATAGTCATGTATGGATGGAGGCTGCTAAAAAATCATGAATATACTCAAATAAGCTTCTCCAAAGCTCCAGTATAACCTGTAATGAGAAGGGGAGAAGACAGAATGAGAACCTTGGGGCACATCTCCCAACAACATGAGGCACACCACTCAGAAAATAAGCCTTAGCTTCATAAAAATCACAAATAATAAACATCAAAACTGATAAATGGAGCTCCAATTGTATTTAAATAAACTTGGGTGACTTGTTTAGCAAGTCAATCACGTGTTAAGCAAATTATCACTTGCTAAACCCTAACCCTAGACATAAATTCACCCTCCTTGAGGAAATTAGCATGTGTGAGATAATAAATATGTTTCCCTTTCATCCACCTTCATCCAATTTGGAAACTTTTCTTTCCTTGACCCATAGTTTCTATTTTTCCTTATGGCAACTTTTCTTGGCTTTCCTTCATTTATGACTGAACACCAAAAAGGAAAGTGCACCATCCTTTGTCAATTGTTGCCTCTTTTGTATTTGACTGTTTTTTTCATATATTTTGGCACTTTCCCTTTTCCTATCTGATTGCTTTTGTTATACAGTTTCTAATTTTCCTCCTTGGCAAGTTGTCTTGCCTAAGTGGCCCTCCTGTTAATGGAAACATATTTTCCACATAATTAATTGCATAATAATATGTAATGATGATTAATTTACCAAGTACATGCCTCCTAAGTAACATTTAAATAAAACATCCTAGGTTAATTTATTTAATGCATCTTTTGACCCCCTTAATTCTAGGAAAGGTCAACACTTATGTTGATAAAAATGTGGGGATATGACACAGTTTAGGACTGAATCTCAGCCTAGGGATGAGGATCATTCTCCATGAAGAATGGAAGAACTAGTCTGAGACCAGGAGTTCAATCAACATGATTTGGTGTGGGACTGAATCTCAACTTAGGTCTAAGGACCATTATCTAGGATAATGAAGGACCTAGTATAAGACTAGGGTGTTGGTCAACATGATTCAATTTGGGATTGTATATCAACTTGGAGCTAAGAGCCATTCTTGGATAATGGAGGCACTTGGTTAGTTACCAAGATGTTGACTTCGGTCAACCTTCAGGTTGGGGATGAAGAACCTAGTGTGGATCTAGGATGGTGAAGTACTATAATATATCTACGCTTACATCCAACATGAAAATGGGTTCAGTTTGGAGAAGTTATGATGATGTATAGATTCAAGAAATGTCATAATTCAATGGCTCGACTACCGAGTTATAGCAATAGTGATGATGTCTAGTGACGAGATCCAACGATGATGACCACGACAAAAGAATACCCTCCTTATTAAGAGGGAGTGTTGAAGAATGTAACTTCAGAAGATATTCTTATTGTACTTTTAATATATTATTGTTGTACCTCCTTCGAGATATGTTATTGATGTACTTGGTCATGTAAATGTACTTGAAAGAATCAATGTAACCCTCTTGTTGTAAGTAGGGTCAATATTACCCACAAGAATATTATATAAAGTTACTTTGAGTCTCCCTAGGTAAGTCAACCCTATTTAGAGAAACATGGCAACCTAGTTAAGTAAAAAGGCCAGTCACTTGATGAGTATAAATAGATAGGGAAATCCTCTCATTTAGACACATATCACACTCAAGCAAGGGAACATGAGAGAGAAGAAGATACTTATTGGAGAATAGAAATAGTTGTTGTTGTCTTTGAGGTTCTTACTATCTTGGTTGGCATCGCACCTGGAGATGGAATCTACACTAGAGAATTTGTTGGGTTTTCTCCCATGTGGTTTCCCAAGATAAATATCTGTGTTCTTTTTTTGTTGTTTTTCTCAGACTTTATTTCAGTGATCCTAATGTTATGGTTATGATGAAATGATGCTAAATGTTTAAAGATCTTGTATAACCATTAAAATTATAACAACTAAATAATTTTTTTTCAAGAAATTCCATCATTTTGATACTAAATCGACAACTTAATGTGAACACACACACACACACATTTTAAGGAAGATGAACATAACAATGTTAGAAGAATATTAATTCGATTGAGTTATATATATATATATATGGTTTCTTACATTTCATTATTTTACACCATATTGAATAAGTTGTAAATATACTTTTAATAATTCCTCTTAGTCAACATGTTGTTGTTTTCCATATTTCCATTGCACCAACCCATCATAAAGGATTTAGAAAATATCACCAATTGCAAGAAGGTTCAAGGTTTCCATCTATACTCCTCTTTCACACTTTTGAGGAGTACTAATTTTAGACATTCTTGATCCAATGTGCAAGTGCTAACCTTGTTATAACTAAGCTTAAACCTCTATTCATATTGATCTAGTGATTCATTTACTCCTTGTATCATTATGAATTGGTAAACCCTAATGTTTCAAGCTTTGTAACAATATTTGTATTTTTAATGAAAGCTTAAGTTTCATTTGATCCCGAGTGTTGATGTTGTTTCCATCCATACTCATAAACCATCTTAGTGGTGCTTCTTTCAGATGCAGTAGCCTAATTTTAAGGGCATATGTCTTGTAATCATAAGTTCTACATATCACTTCAAACACAAAGAGAAAGGTTTTATGATCCTTCGTGCTAAGCCCATAAACAACTTCTATTTTTTATCTTTGTTTCTTCTTCTATTTCCTAAATTGGAAATTGTAAAACATTAGGATGATCTTCTCATTATTTTATTTTACTATTATATTCAAATAAGGTTATTCCTTTCTAGATTTAATTATTATCACAAAATGAGGAAGATTTCTAAAGACTTATGAAAGAAGTTGTTATCCTTTTCTGAATCTTCTAACAAATTCTTAATAATATGTTGATGCATGTTTGGACCTTCTACCATAGGTTTTTTTAAATACTTTTTAAGTTCTCATTTTTCATGGCCTCTAGTCTTTACTTCGCTTGCACTAAAAATGTATGTTCTTAGTAGGAAGAATATTAATTTATCATTGTGTTGATACATGCAACCTATTTATGAATCTAGAAAGATAAAAAAAAAAACTACACATAAGTACTATCAAAGCAAAGTCTGATGATATCCTAACATATGCTTCTGCAATGTATATGTTTTCTTTCTAAGATATTATCTCTATGCATTTTTTAGCGACATCTTTTGCAATGACAGTAAAAAGTATTTGGCAACAAAATTACTACAATAGGGTATCAAACTTCCTGTCCCACTTTAATTATCATCAAATAATCATGCAAAATCATGCAAACTTATGATGTGCTAAGCACTATATAATGTGAAAAACTATAGAGGTCTAATCTACTAAAACTAAAGTACCCAAAATTCCTAATTCCCTATTGTAGACAACAATAAACTATCAAATACCAATGGAAACCACTTCAATCCATTCCACATAGCCTAGTTTCTAGGTCCCGGTTGTCAACTCTTGTTGCAATTTATTGGAACGTGGATATGATTGATACAATTTCTAATAAAATGATGGAAGTAGGGAAATATTACCAGTTGTTGTTTATATAGTAAAATTGCAAAACTAAACAAAGAAACAACCATCATACTCATGAAGAATTTCAAATCTCACAACCCGCAGCATTAATTCCTATAGTAAAAAAGTAATGGAAATAACATAAAATGATTCAAACTTATCTAATACAAATGGGAATAGAAGAAGATGATATCCCTTTGAGTGGGCCCTACCCAAACGAGTTTTTGAACATTTTAAATCATTTCTAAAGAAAATGTGAACTTAGCTCTTTATTCAACAATATTAAAAAATTGCATATCTTGGAACTCTATTTCTATCTAAGAACAATCCAAACTAGTTCATGACATAAATAATAACTAGAATAGGGATTGTAAAGCCTCCATTTAAAAACATATAAATATAACTTATTCACTTGAAGGAGCTCTAACTAACTCTAGCAATCAAATCCCCTAATTTTAGGAGGTTGTCTATCTAGTTTACTCTTTCACGTAGCACAACAAATTCTATTTTTTAATTTTTTCCTTCTCTGTCTCATTTTAATTCAAAACATGATTGAGATTTGGGAATTCAATTTGCTAATGGATTGAATGGTTGTTTACATAAGTGTCAGTCTAATTTACTCACCATAATGAATAGAGGTGTCTAATTTACTCACCCTCATGAATGGAGGTGACATGATCCCAATTTAAAGTGTTCATGGAGTTTTGAAGGTGTGGCACTTATGCAAGGGTCAAACCTTTCTTTCATGTGAAAATCATATGATTACTCCAAGATATATACCAACCTTTGAAATAAACCAATTAAACGTTTTGTTACCAATCAAGACTAGTTCACATAATTCCAATCAACAAAATCAACTCAAATTACTAAGATATCATGCATTCATCATATTTTCTTGAAAATAAGCTAACTACATTCATTTAAATAAGCAGATGCAATCACCTCTAAAGTTGAACAATTGTTCATGGGATTTGTTTATTAAAAAAAAGCAGAGATTTCAGTTTTTGGTAAAATGTCCAATATTGAATACTATTTTTAAACATTGAATACATTGTTTTAAAAATTAACTTCACATGTTTAGATTGTTTTTAAAGAGATAATAGTTTAAGAAAATAATTTAAGACGCTTTAAAAAGAATATTTAAAAAAATAAACAATTTTTTTCACTCTCAACTTCTTAACTTAAAACAATTCACACAAATATTGTCTAAAAACCCTTGCATAAAAAGAAAAAAAAATTTAGTAGTGAACCATCGTAACACCTCCTCCTTAACAGCGGAATCATATAATAAGATCATATGATAGCTAATTGATTTCATCGCCCATATGCAAAGATTGCAAAGATAGCAGGTCGTAACAGTGGGCGGCTGCAAACTCAGCACAACTTGAGCCACTCTTTCCACCTCAATTGCATACCTCTCCACAGTATGAAAAGGCGATTTTTTAATGATTATTGGGCATGAGTGCCAAAGCGAGCAAGTCGCCAGAGTACAACATTCGATCTTAGACTATCACTAGGGTTTTACCACAGCCCTGATCGACTCCCGCTTGCAGACCATATTTCTGCTTTTCTTGTAACGGCAAGTTAAAGAATACCTTAGCAACGCTCTTTACCCCATTCAATTTAGAATGCAAAATCCTATGGTTCACAATCTCTGAAGAAACCCCATTCTTGGCAAGCGTTAGAAAGCCTCTGCATCTCACGTAGATTTTCTATGTAGCGATTTTGACAACGCCTTTCTCTGGGTCTGCAAGGAGACGGAAGCCATTACAGACCTCCTTCATCAGCGATGACAATAGTTCGAACCTATGGCTCTGCATATATCGATCCAATGCATCGATTTCGGTCTTGGGAATACCCTCTTCTTTCCACAGCAAATTGATCAAGCCACTACAAGTTGTATGCGGATCCACATACGTCTGCAATCAAACTTTGACGCGCCTCTCCAGAATGTTTGAGCAGCAATTTCTTTAGATGACAGTAAGTTGTTGCTCTTCTCAAACAATACCAGCGTTAACATGAATAGAGGGACGAACTTTAACCTACACAAATAATTCAGTCACATAAACGCTATCTACTCTCATATTCCTATTCCAAGAGCAGAATTTGATAATCACGGCTCTCACATCTTCCTAGTCATATCGTAAGGGAGTTATGATACCAAAGACGGGAGTTAAGTCAGAACCTTGATACCAAATCACAAATAAAAAAGGAAACATATTGTATACGCAAAATATTTTAGGCATATGTATTACATTTAAAATGATACAAATATATAGAAATCTCTTGTTTTGGTGTATTAATATAGCGAGTGTGTTTCAAACTAAAAGTTACCACCTTATATTATTAGGCAGACAAAATATTTACTACTTCTTACATTAGTTACTTCAATATTACGTTACAAGATCTCTCCCATAATATTCACTATCAATATTATTTTTTGCCGACATGTTACAAAAGTTACATCACGTTACAAGATCTCTCCCATAATATTCACTATCACTATTATTTTTTGCCGACATGTTACAAACGTTACTAACGTTACATCATGTTACAAGATCTCCCCCATACTAGGCTGTAAAACGCCTCTCAGATTTATGTAGAGCCTAAGATTTATATAACATTATGTAACTTCACATAAAGTTACAAAATCTCTCTCATACTAAACTATAAAACGCCTCTCAACACAATAATATACTAATTTTTACACAATTTCATCATGAATGTTTTCCGAAACAATGTGAGAATACCAACCTTAAATTTGAAGTCGTTTGTCTAAATGCACTTCCAATCATGAATGTTTTCCGAAACAATGTGAGAATACCAACCTTAAATTTGAAGTCGTTTGTCTAAATGCACTTCCAATCAAAAGTGCTAAACAATATCCCTCCTTCAATGAAATATTTCGGATTGGATTAGGGCTATGTAATTTTCAAAAAAGTTATATTAGTGGAAGAGCGGCCACCTCATATGTGTATCTTTAATTCCACCTCGTATGTGTATCTTTAGTTTAATTTAAAAAAAAAAAGCTTTTCTTAAAAAAAACCACTTAATAAGTGACTCAGCAGGGAATTTTTTTTTGCGTCGTAATTACAATTCAATCCAGCTTCCCAACTAGGCATTGTTTTCTTCTCCTAATGGACTTCCAGTTCAAAATTATACTCAACATAATGCTATAAAGCCGGCAGAAAGTAGAGCTCAGCAATAAACATAGACACTTAATCACTTAAATAAACCCTTTAACCACGATATATTAAATAAACCTTTAACCATTTGATACCATCCAATATATTAAATTAGCAATTACCTATTTTTAAACCACATGATATGAATTTACTTAATTCGAATTATCACGTTATCGCCTTTCTAAATATTTAGCTTTTCGGTAACTCTTCTCATTAAAAAGACTTTTTAGTGTTTAGTTGTGGTTCTCTTACATATCATCAGAAAAAAGGATGAGTATGATATCGAAAAATGCCAAAGTTGCAAAACATAGGTTGGTTCCTTAACTTGCGTAGCTTCATTGGATGAAAGTGAGGTGACCAATTTGAGTTTGAATTGAGGGAGCTCTAAGGTTATGGATTCAGAAGGTAATCTTGGTTACTTGGTTACATAACGTAATCTTGGATAGTGGGTGAGTGATGGTGGGATGATACAGATCGTTATCTTAGATGGTGTTTTTTTAGATTGATCTCTTTTATGAGGTTTCCTTTGTTTTAAATGGTTTTTATAGTCCTTTCATTTATTAGGTTGCTTTCTTAGGTGGTGAGATTTGTTTGCTCTCCTTCTTGTCGTATTTTTGAATTTATTTGTTGGTGGGATTAGTGAACTTAATCTTGACCCTTGGGTTTTGATCTTGTTCGTTTAAACTGGTTTCACTTGCATGTTCATCTTGATTATCCGATAGTACTTGCTGATCAGCTTCTTGATTTAAGAACCTTCTTTATGGCATTTAGGAGGATACTTTAAGTGTTTTTTATTGCGCTCAGACTTCTAGTACTATCTACCTGATCTTCTTGGGATACGATATATTTGGCATGTGCATTTATCGACACGTTATGACGTTTTGATCGATAAAGAAGTTAGCTCGTATGCCGCCAGGTAATAAGCTAGTTAATATTGATAGCAAGGGCGTTGAACAAAAGGTTTTTGCGGAATCCAAAGGTCATTGTGGTGAGATTGTTGAGAGGGTGGTCATGGGTGTTCCTCTGGTGCGATCGGCTGATGAAAGTGTGAGTTCTCCTGTGCTACCGGGTTTGAATGGGGTGTTGCCGGTCAGAAGGTGTTTTTGTTCAAAAGCGGGAGAAGGGTTACTTGCTGTTGATGCTATGGATTGTCTGGTTACTCCTGTGCCCAAATTTTAGGGATTCGATGGCTTGAAATCTGTGGATTTTGTTCATCATCCCTTGGACACTAGTAATATCCTGTCGGGCTCAGGCCAAGATTTAAATGGTTGCACTATATTGGATCAAAGGGGTGTTCACGGTGCCCATATTCAGTGCACTGATTTTTCGTGTAGTGAGAAGGTGTGCGATGTTTCTTGCTCAGATGGGGTTGGTATTGATTTCTCTGGTGCATTCAAAGTTAATGGTCCTAGGATTTGTTCCACTAAGGAGTTTCTATCGACATCTCTAGGGAATGCCAGTTCTTGTGATAAGTCTGGAAATTTGGGAGTGGGGGCTTCTTTGGTCTCTCCTGGGGACTCTGTTGCTTCGGGCAGTTTTCTCAGGAATTTAGCTTTTGTTAATGATTCTGTTCATATTGAGGATTACTAGAATCATCATCTTTCTGATCCATTCGTAAAGCCTATGCCTGTTTTACCAAAGAACGGGGTGAAGAAAAAGCATCCTCTGAAGACTGTTAAGAAAACTGATCAGCCAGTTTTGGTGACTGTGGGAGAGGACGTATGTTTGAATGATATAGTTCTAACAAACGCCATGACACTGGTTGGGCGTTTTGGTAGCTGTATATTTAATTCTGACAGTTTGAATGGTTGGGAATATTTGGCCTGGAAAAATGTTATCAGTTGCCCTCTGGCGATTTTTCTGCTACCGAGAGGTTGGATAGCTTTTAAATTCCTTTCCAAGGATGATGCGGATCTGGTCCTGGCAGGCGTTTGGTGGTGGGATAATGCTGGTATTTTGATCAAAAGATGGACGCCATCATTCGATCCTCGCATCAAAAGGTATGATCAAATCCCAATTTGGGTTAAACTCCCCAATTTACCTTGTGAATATTGGTTAGCTGATTTTTTTAAATTGGTGGGCAACTCATTAGGGTCTCATCTGGAAACTGATTTTTCTTATCTGAAGACAGGGGTTTGTTGTTTGGGGCGGGTTCTGGTGCTGATTGATATTAGGAATGGCTTACCTGCTGAGTTAATTATTAAAAAAGGTAGTACTTAATTCAACCATCCTTTGGATTACTTGGGTATCCCATTTAGATGTTTTCGCTGCCATGTTTTTGGCCACCTGATGAATGAATGCTCCCTACCTTTTAACAAGAAATCTTTTGTTTCTGTTCGAAAGACCCGGCGGGTTAAAAATAAGGGGGTTAAAGGTGGATGATATGGAGGGTTTGGATAAGGAGGGTTTGGGTTTGCAAAAGGAGGGTTTGGCATCAGATGTTGATTCGGAGGATTTGAATATTATACCCAAGCCATTATAAGATATTGTTTTAGCTTCTCAATCCTCTTTATTATCTCTCAAACCTTTATGTATTATTTCTTTATTTGATCCCGAGGGTCTAGGGAGAAACCAGGCTGACATAGAATTTGTGGTTTCTGATCAAAATTATGTTCAGTCTAAATGGCTAAGGGATCTTGTATTTGTTTCTCCTCCTAAAATCTATCATGTTGCATCCAAGGGTTATTTTTTGCGCTCATGTTCGAAATTTAATAAATAAGGTTTAGGATCATATTGGAATCTAGATGGGTTACAACTTTCTGTTAAGGGTAATATCAGAATCTGTGTGAATGCTTACTCTAATGTGATGGTTGGTTCTGAGGTACTTAGAGCATTGAATGCCTCTATAGTGTTTCCCTCATGATCCTTATGACCCTTAATTGTAGGGGTTTGGCTAGTCTACCCAAAAATCTGGCGGTGAAAAGATTGATTAACGAGCAATCTTTGGATGTTATATTCCTGCAAGAAACTATGTTTGATGGTAGCGTGTTGGTGAAGGAAATGGAATCAATGTTGAAGGATTGGTAGTTTATTTCTGTAGATGCTAAAGGTAGATCTGGGGGACTTCCATTGGGTTGGAGGTCTCGTAAATTTCTTTTACATAATGCTTGGGCTATGTTTTC
Organism: Pseudotsuga menziesii; assembly: GCA_001517045.1. Lineage (NCBI taxonomy): Eukaryota > Viridiplantae > Streptophyta > Pinopsida > Pinales > Pinaceae > Pseudotsuga > Pseudotsuga menziesii. Next base: position 369,261 of record LPNX010292143.1, read on the forward strand.
GGGTCTCTATGATGTATTGCACTCTATTGAGTTGCAATTGGATTTATGTTTTATAAATCTCTATGGGCCTTATACTGACCGGGAAGTTTTTTGGAATAATATTTCGGGTATGGATTGTTTCAATTATCCTAATTTGGTAGTTGGTGGGGATCTGAAATTCTCTTTGGGCCATTCTGAAATATGGGGTGTTAAGGCAAGAGTGGATGTTTTAACTCATTTCTTCACTCACCTTTTTTAGGGACTTGGTGTCATTGATATTAATGCTTTGGATTCAAGACCAACTTGGTCTAATCGCAGAATTGGTTCTGAGAGTATAAGCAAAAGGTTAGATAGATTACTCTTATCGGTTGATTTTCTGGACATGGATTTTCTTCTAAAACAGTGGATCGGGTGTGGAGGAGACTCAGACCATCAACCTTCTTCTTACATATTTTACCTTGTTCTCCCAAGGCCCATTGTCCCTTTAAGTTCAATGCCTGTTGGTTAGAAAACACTGATTTGGTTGATTTATTGAAATCTTCCTGGAAGGTATTTGATGCATTGTCTGAGGTATCCCCTACTTCCCAGTTTGTTTCCAACCTTAAAAAATTAAAAGACATTTCCATTGTCTGGTCGGTGAAGAAAAAGACTCATGATATTAAGGATCTCGTCGATATTGAAAGAGAATTGAAGAGTTATATTGACTGTATGGGTATTGATTTTAACTCGGAGATGGAAAAATTATCTATGATTGAGCTTGAATCCCACAAGAGAACGATTCTTTGTGATCGTGAAAAAGAGGCTCGATAGAAGAGTAGGGTCTTATGGCTTGTTTGTGGAGATGACAATACTCCAATTTTCCACAAATTTGCTGCTCACAGGAAAAATATTAATTCCATTTGGAAAATTTATGATGATTCTGGTAACCTGGTAGAAGGTTTTGAGGCTATTGCAAAGGCTGGGATTCAGCATTTCGAGACTTTGTTTAAGGAACAAGATGATCTTCATCAGCCTGAAATTGTGCTTAGTGCAGGTTATTTTCCTACTACTGTTTCTTTGGATGATAACTATGACCTTATGAAGCTTGTTACATTGCAAGATATTCAGTTTATCCTTTCCATTAGTAAAAATGATAAGAGCTCAGGACCTGATGGGATCCCTGTTGAGGTTTATAGATGTCTTTTTGATGTTTTGGGTGAGGATCTTCTGAGAGTTATTGAACTTTCTAGGGTGTTAGTGGAAAAATACCTACGATCTTCAATTCAACTTTTCTTGCTCTCATCCCTAAGATTGATCATCCTTATCCTTTGAGGATTTCAGACCTATATCTCTGTGTAATTTTGTTTACAAAATTATTGGTAAGCTTATCTCTATTAGGATAAAAAATGTGTTGGGTAGATGCATATCTGGCGAACAGTTTGGGTTTCTAATAGGCAGGAAAATACATGATGCAGTTGGGGTCATACAGGAAGGTATGCATACCATGCATAGTAAATGTATAAAGGATGTTATGCTAAAATTTGACTTATCTAAAGCATATGATCGGGTAAGTTGGACCTATCTCCGGGTCATACTTTCCAAAATGGGATTTGCTGGGAATTTCATTACTTGGGTTATGAGCAGTCTTTCCTCTGTTTCCTTTTCCTTGTTCATTAATGGAGTTGCAACTTATTTCTTCAAATCTGGCAGAGGACTTAGACAAGGCTATCCTTTGGCACCATTATTGTTTCTTATTGTGGTTGAAGGGTTAGGAAGGGCTCTTCTTTATGCCAAATACTATGGGAACTATCATGGATTATCTTTTGGAAATGATATTGTATTAACTCATGTACTTTTTGTGGATGATGTTGTAATGGTCAATGATGGATCCGAACAATCTCTTTCTACTTTATATGAGATTTTATTGATCTTCTGTAAGGCATCTGGGATGAAGATTAATAATGATAAGTCTTCTTTATATCATTATTGTCTCAAAGATTCATAGGTTATTACATTACATGATATTTTTTCATTTCCTATTAATAGAATTGAAAATGGTATGAAGTACCTTGGTTTTTATCTCAAACCTTGCAAATACCTTTTAAAGGACTGGGATTGGCTGATCATTAAGGTGGAAAAGAGGATAAACAATTGGAGCTTCCGGTGGTTATCTAAGGGGGGTAAGTTGATACTAATTAAAGTGGTATTAGAGGCCATTCCGGTCTATTGGATGCACTTTTGGATACCACTAGGGATTATTGAGAAAATTAGAAAGATCTATTTTAAATTCCTTTGGTCAGGTAATCAGAAGTCCTATGGTTTTCCCTGGATATCTTGGAAGATTTTGGCAAACCCAAAATATTTGGGTGGTTGGGGATTGAAAGTACCTGGTATATTTGCTAAAGCCCTTGCAGCTAAAAATGTCTAGAATATTATTCATGGTACAAGCCTTTGGGTCAACATTGCTGTGCAGAAATATATTCACCCATTGAACATATTGCAATGGATTAGATCTCCTGTTAAAAATAAAAAATGCATATCAATTTGCTAGAAAGTTGTTCTTTGGGCTTTTGATATTGTTGGATATTTCTTGGTTTGGAAAATTGGAAATGGGAATGTTGTTCGTATTGGAGTAGATCCGTGGATATGATGTAGATGGAGACATTCTTTACCTTCTTCCATGATTGAAAAGTTGCATTAGGCAGGTTTCTTTGTTTTATCTGACATTGGTCTTCATGGTTTGACAACATTGATGGCTCAACAATGGATTAATATAGATTTTATAGGTTTCACTGATCCTTAGGAGATTGATGTGTGGAATGGTTATTTAGCCATTCTAAAATCTAGTCATGCAAGGCTTACAAACAAGGATGATACTCTGGTTTGGAACTTATCCAAATTTGGTAAGTATAGACCTAAAGAAGGTTATGCACAGCTTATGAACAGGGAAGTGGAACATATCTGGTGGTGGAAAGTTTTATGGAAATTGAAGTGTCCACTTAAAACTAAAATCTTCAGTTGGTTTATCTTATCTAGCAAAGCATTGACATGGGATGTTCTTACTATGAAAGGTAGAGAAGGACCAGGTAGGTGTTACTTGTGTAAGGTGGATTGTGAATCCAATTTTCATATTGGCGTGGAATGCCCATTTACTCAAACTATTTGGTTACTTATTGCAGATAAATTAAAACTCAATAACCTTTAGAGTGGTGCATATGTGTCAGAATGTTTTAAACATTGGTGTTTAAACATGGAGGTCGCAGGATTTAAATCATTGCCTATCTTAGTCTTATGGTTCATTTGGAAGGCCAGAAACATGTCTTGTTCTTAGGATTTTTTAATGACACTAGCACAGGTATCCAACTATAGTCTGGGTATGTTGAAGGCTTTGCCGCAGAATAGTTCTGTGGTTTCTATTAGAAATATTTATGTGGAAGCTATTGATAAAACCTTTGCTTGGGGCTATTTTGATGGATTTGCAGCAGGGGAACCAAAACTGTGCAGCGTTGGAGGTATGTTGCTTTTATCTGATGTACATTTTTTCTCTTTTAAGGCTGGATTAGGAATGGGTACTAATAATTTTGCAGAATTATGTGCCCTCAGGCTACTTCTCTATCTAGCTAGGAGGAACTCATTGGTTAAAATTTAGGTTTTCGGTGATTCCTAGTTAGCTATTAATTGGGCATCTCGTACGTACCGATTAATGAATTTAGAGCTAGTCATGATTCTTCAGGATGTAAATAGGCTTACTAATTCTTTCGATTCTGTTGTCTTCAAACATATCTATCAAGAAACAAATTCTACTGCAGATGATTTGGCAAAGGCCGGAGGAAGGATATTGGAAGGATCCTGGTCAATTATGGAACATCGTGCAGATGAAGTTGTGGAAACCTTTCAGGTTTTCTAAGATATTGACAGTTTCTTTTGGGTCTTGGGGGTCTGTTGATAGTCTGTTATCCTTCTCAGGTTGGTTATAGTGTGCTCAAATATTTTTTTATAACTGTTTTGAGCAGTTGATATGATGACATTATCTTGGGATATTGAGTAGTTATGTGAATAGTTTTAATTTTTGATATGTTTTTAGGCCTTCGATCAACACTAAGGTTTATATGCTAGTATGGGCTTTTTATTGAAGGATACCTTTCTAAAAGGTCTTTTGGATAATGGATCATATCCATGTTTTGGTAATATCAGAGACAGCTAGGTTGATGTCTGTTTTCAGATTAGTTGAATGAACAATTTTGGGCAAGTGAACAAGCTTTTGGATGAAGATGATGTGGACAGTTTTGATACTGTTTTCTGAGCAGTTATTTGGTGATGAAGTACAAATTTTATATGAATAGTTTTATGTCCTATTTTTTGTTATGGATTATAGGCCTTTGAACATAATTTTTGCTTTTAATGAGCACCTTATGGAGTTTTATTATGACAGTAATTACCATCTTTAAGGTTGGGTATTATTGAGATAATAGTTTTTTTATGCCATATGCTAAATGTAAATAAATATATTTACGATTTTTTTTCCATGGAAAAAAAAGGTAGTTAAAGTTGTATTTACAACTTTTTTTGTATGTGATTAATTTTTTTTAGTGTTATTAATGTAAAATGATTAGATTAACATAGATTATCCATAAGTTTTTGTTGATGGGAGGTTGTTAGTGTTTTTAAAATATACAAGGGGTTTAGTATGGTGTATTGGTTTAATTACTTGTTGTTTTTTTACAAAAAACCATTGGTCTTAGTATTGTTTTTGTTTGCTCTTCATTATTGTTTGTATATGTTTTTTTATTGTGTTTGTACTTTATGAGGTAGTTAGTTTTATCAAATTTATAATTTAACTTAATGCAGGGGAATTATCTAATAGATGTAGTTTATTTAAATCTATTTAATTCTTAATCAAGATGCGTTTAAGCATAACAAGCTACGACGAACATGAAATGAACTCGTGCTTTACACTTGTTATACTTAGGTTAATCTTGTTGATCCATTCAAACAAGTCCAAAATCTAAAATAATATCTAAATACCTATCAACACCCTCAATACCAACACAACTAACTAAGAATATAATTGCAAACCACAATAAAAATAATACCAACTAACTAAGAGTATAACTACAAACCACAATAAAAATGATAACTCACAATAAAAATAATACCAACACAGCTAACTAAGAGTATAATTACAAACCACAATAAAAATGATAACTCCTAGAAAAAATATTAATGAATAAAAATAACACGGCCTCCCAAGTTCTTGCTGATTCCTCCTTGTTCTAAGAATGGCTTTTTGCATACGCGTCCATGAGATGGAAAAGATTGAATCCAACCGAGAGACAGAGGGTCATTTTACCTTTCTTTTTCAACACACGAATTGATTATGCCACGTCAACTTAGACATACCAAGAAGTGATTCGCCATCACATAGTCTGGTAAGGCAGTGTTTGCTGACCTGGCCAGTTCCATCTCATGAAATTCTTATCGTCACAGGATTGGTGGGATCGTGCCTCAAGGATCTGAGGCCTGGAAATTCATAGGCAACAACAGAAAGGGATTCTCCTTAGTCAACGTTCCCAACTAGCCCGTGACTGTTTGGTATGGGGAATCCGTTCGGTTTGCGGTCAGGCTACCGTAGGTCAAAGTAACAAAAACAAAGGTTTTACCGGTTGCGGCCTGATCCACTGTGTATATTTTTTATTTTTGTCTTAAGTATGATATGCATATGCCTAATTAACTATGCAGGGCAATAAGGATGTAAGGAGCGTTCACAATGTGATACGGAGGTTCTTACCTCTCGTCTTAGGCTCACAAGCATCTAAATCACATGTGCAGAAATAAAACTAACTATCTATCTATCTATCCCCGAAGAGCAGACTTTAACTTATTTGTGAGTAATGTGAATTGTGCATGTATCATAAAGAAAAATTACAAATAGCTGATATGTCTTCCTACAACACATGAATGATTAAAGATATCTCAACAATCAGTTAGCTAATTGTTTTATGAACAACATACATTACTCATGGTGGTAATTCCACAAAATGAACCAGAAATCATTTAAACAAGAACATAGGTTTTGAGAAGAATGCTCACAAGAAGAAGCTCGGATAGCAGCTCGAGAAGAAAAGATGGGAAGTGAAGACCAAGCTCTCACAGTTCAATCCAAGAAACCCAGAAGGGACCATCATCATTATCATTCTAAAGGTAAGCACTCTTGCTACAAGAAATATCAACTCAGATGATATACTTGTGATGAAATAGGGCACTTTGCCAGAGATTGTCCTAGAAACAAAAGAAACTCTCACAAGAAGAAAAACAACAAGAGAAGACATCATGCTCATGCTGCAGAAGATGATGAACCTTCCTCAAAGAGAAACAAGCAAGAAATCTATTGATAAAACCTTTGCTTGGGGTTATTTTGATGGATCTGTAGCAGGGGAACCAAAACTGTGCAGCGCTGGAGGTATGTTGCTTTTATCTGATGTACATTTTTTCTCTTTTAAGGATGGATTAGGAATGGGTACTAATAATTTTGCAGAATTATGTGCCCTCAGGCTACTTCTCTATCTGGCTGGGAGGAACTCATTGGTTAAAATTTAGGTTTCCGGTGATTCCTAGTTAGCTATTAATTGGGCATCTCGTACGTACCGATTAATGAATTTAGAGTTAGCCATGATTCTTCAGAATGTAAACAGGCTTACTAATTCTTTCGATTCTGTTGTCTTCAAACATATCTATCGAGAAAGAAATTCTACTACAGATGCTTTGGCAAAGGCCGGAGGAAGGATATTGGAAGGATCCTGGTCAATTATGGAACATGATGCAGATGAAGTTGTGGAAACCTTTCAGGTTTTCTAAGATATTGACAGTTTCTTTTGGGTCTTGGGGGTGTGTTGATAGTCTATTATCCTTCTCAGGTTGGTTATAGTGTGCTCAAATCTAGTTTTATAACTGTTTTGAGCAGTTTATATGATGACATTATCTTGGGATATTGAGTAGTTATGTGAACAGTTTGAATTTTTGATATGTTTTTAGGCTTTCGATCAACACTAAGGTTTATATGCTAGTATGGGCTTTTTATTGAAGGATACCTTTCTAAAAGGTTTTTTGGATAATGGATCATATCTATGTTTTGGCAATATCAGAGACAGCTAGGTTGATGTCTGTTTTCAGATCAGTTGAATGAACAATTTTGGGCAAGTGAGCAAGCTTTTGGATGAAGATGACGTGGACAGTTTTGATACTGTTTTCTGAGCAATTTTTTGGTGATGAAGTGCATATTTTATATGAATAGTTTATGTCCTATTTTTTGTTGTGGATTATAGGCCTTTGAACACAATTTTTGCTTTTAACGAGCACCTTATGGAGTTTTATTATGACAGTAATTACCAGCTTTAAGGTTGGGTATTATTGAGATAATAGTTTTTTTATGCCATATGCTAAATGTAAATAAATATATTTACGATTGGTCCTTTCTTCTTTTAATTATCCGCGCAATAAAGCAAGCCAGTGCACCTCCTCTTATTTCTGTTGTACTAGCTCCTTCCTTCTTTCATTTTATCTTTCCGTACAACCATTAGGTGATCTTTAGCCTAGACCATTTCCTATTCTTACTTATATATAGCTCAGGGTTGCGAGGGAAGCCCAATGGGGTAGATTGATAAGCAGTGGGAAATGGAGCTTCCAAGTGACGGCAGTCTACCTAGTGGAACTATAGTGCTTTTTCCATGGAAAAAAAAAAGGTAGTTATAGTTGTCTTTACAACTCTTTTTTTATGTGATTAATTTTTTTTAGTGTTATTAATGTAAAATGATTAAATTAACATAGGTTATCCATAAGTTTTTGTTGATGGGAGGTTGTTAGTGTTTTTAAAATATACAAGGGGTTTAGTATGGTGTATTGGTTTAATTACTTTTTGTTTTTTTTACAAAAAACCATTGGTCTTAGTATTGTTTGTGTTTGTTCTTCATTATTGTTTGTATTTGTTTTTTTATTGTGTTTGTACTTTATGAGGTAGTTAGTTTTATTAAATTTATAATTTAACTTAATGCAGGGGAATTATGTAATAGATGTAGTTTATTTAAATCTATTTAATTCTTAATCAAGATGTGTTTAAGCATAACAAGCTATGACGAACATGAAATGAACTCCTGCTTTACATTTGTTATACTTAGGTTAATCTTGTTGATCCATTCAAACAAGTCCAAAATCTAAAATAATATCTAAATACCTATCAACACCCTCAATACCAACACAACTAACTAAGAATATAATTACAAACCACAATAAAAATAATACCAACTAACTAAGAGTATAACTACAAACCACAATAAAAATGATAACTCACAATAAAAATAATACCAACACAGCTAACTAAGAGTATAATTACAAACCACAATAAAAATGATAACTCCTAGAAAAAATATTAATGAATAAAAATAACACGGCCTCCCAAGTTTTTGCTGATTCCTCCTTGTTCTGAGAATGGCTTTTCGCATACGCGTCCATGAGATGGAAAAGATTGAATCCAGCCGAGAGACAGAGGGTCATTTTACCTTTCTTGTGCAACACACGAATTGATTATGCCACGTCAACTTAGACATACCAAGAAGTGATTCGCCAGCACATAGTCTGGTAAGGCGGTGTTTGCTGACCTGGCCAGTTCCGTCTCGTGAAATTCTTATCGTCACAGGATTGGTGGGATCGTGCCTCAAGGATCTGACGTGGAAGGTGGATGTGATGTGACATTTGCTTGGAGTGAGGGAATAAAGCCTAAAGTCCAAAGGGTTTCAGTCGCTTTACGTGGCATTAGCGTATATGGCGTTGGCGTTGGAAAGGTGACAACGCGGGATAGAGGAGTGCCTTATATATTGGACAGACTTTCCCTCGGGAGGGGAGCCTGTCAAATGAGCACCATCCGATGAAAGATCCGACGGACCCTATTTGACAAGCTCCCCTCTCGAAGGAAAGTCTGTCCAGTGAATAAGGATTGCCGTGGGGTAGATGCCTTTAATGTAAGCAACTTGGAAGAAAGAAATGTGTCAAAGAGAAATATAGGTGCCTTTTATTATTGAACGTTGTTAGTGTGTGTCATGAGACCCCAAAGGAACTTCCTTGCAACACACCAAAAGTTCAATTTTAAGTGTGCTTTTTTGAGATCTATGCACTTTTGGTCAAGGAGCACTTGAGTGGGCCTAATGGTTAAGAACATGTGTTATCTCCTTGGGGGTCACAGGTTCAAAACCGGTAGGGGGTAGAGTTGCTCATTGACCTATTGTGACAAGGCTAGAAGGGTAGGCGACCCCTGGGATAGAGGCTCACCTCGATGGGTTTCGGGACGTCTCGACCCCTGCTAAGTCACAAGTTATTGGTATATCTGGCTTGAAGGCTGTTGGATATACTCTTGGGAGGTTGTTCTTCCCATGGTTAAAAAAAAAAGATCTTTTATGTGTGAGAAGACCGATGTACTTCTTTCAAGATATATGTGTGTAAGGGTTAAAATTTAAAAGTTTTCTCCAATAAACTTGAGTGATATTTCACCCACCATTGGTTTTGCACATGTCTCCCGAGTCCCCATCAAAGTGCACAATGGATTATATTGGTTTTGCACCTAATACAAGCTCATCAAAGTGCACAATGGATTATATTGGTTTTGCACCTAATACAAGCTACTTCTATCATGATGAAACATGCTCTTTTAGTACTAATGATGGAATATTATATGCTATTTTGCGGGAGATATTATCTGTCTTATTATGTTTTTATGTCTTTGTTGGAGATATATATGCTTCGGTCATGTGTACTAATCTCAAGCAATTTGAAAAAAAATCGAGTTTAGATTAAGGTCTTTTTTTTAGTGCAGGGCAATTTTTATTTATGGATTTTTTTATTATTGATTTTTAAAATTATCATTGGTTCTGCCAAGGTGATGTTGGCTTGGATTCTCATGCCCCAAGACCCGGCGACGAAGTGATGTCAACAATTATTTAAAGGCATGACAATTCTTCTTTAAATGTTGTTGGTTTGGTTTCTCCGGCGGCTTCTCGACAACATGGTTATGGTTGCTCATTAAGGAATTACAAAGCCATTCTTCCCACTGCCCAATACCACTTACATACCGTCAGTTTCTTGCATGCCTTTGTAGTCAGGTATAATCGACATGTTGTTGGCATGCAACCTAGCTTGTCTCAATTCCAGGTTCCATGAGTGTGGTTTAAAGAAGTATGGAAACATTCACTTTTATTATTATGCTCCAAACACTCGAATCCTAGGCTCCAAAGCAAACATAGAAAAAATAGAAAACACTTCAACAAGAATAAAGGTGGCAACTCCATGTAGACTGCCACGTTAGAAAATGGAAGATGATCGATCCATTCATGGCCAAATAAAACACCAACCCTACTTTCATGAAGAGAGAAGAAGAATAATGCTTGCACATTGAGGTGGAAGCCAAATCAACGACGTACCTGCAATTCATTGGAAAAGAATAGAAGTGCATACCCTTCCACACAGAACCCAAATGCCCCAAAGATACCAATGTTTCTATACTTTGCAGGCCTGACTACTCTGAGAGGAACAGGAAGACCATTGCCAAAGCCTAATGCATGCCAAAGAGAAGAACCATTGAGTTGTTGGAACATAGATGGACACATAATGGAGACTGTTTGCTACCATTGGGGTGTCCACGACCAAGAAAAGAATGCCATTGAGACCATGGTGGAAATGCATGCAGAGAGCATATTTACGGCAAGCACGAGGGGAGACTACCACGCAAAATGAGAAACATTGGTAAGGAGATACCACTCATGATATGAAAAATGTATCCACCACAAAGGCTACAGACTGAAGCTAGAGCCCAAGCAATCATCTACTCTAGCAGCCCATATCCACACCGAGGAGTGACACCCTTTCAATGCATAGAAATAAATAAGTCACCAAACACAATGCACAGTACATCGTTGGGATACACAACGATAGCTATTAGGAGAATGCACTACAAGTGAGGAAAAGAGGGCCCCAACAATCACCAATGCAATAACCCCTAACAGAGCATCGATTGTGTTAAGAATTCATCCTCAGAGCATTTTTGCAGAATTGTTCCAAATGATCAAGGTAAACTAAGTTTTCTTCATATTTTACCCGTTTTCATGGTTATTCTCTATGCTAACTACTCACCATTTAATTAATTAGATGTTTGTACCTGAATACGTGCCTTATTAGCAAGATTTGTGTGAGAACTAACTCGGTTCCCTTTGGTAGTGTTTCAAGACGGATATTCTTATCTTTTCCTCCACAACTTTATAAATACACCCTTCCCCACAATTTTGCTTGCAATTCATTTGGGTTCCTTGACAAGTCTATTGTAGGAAATGTAGCTTTAGTAACTTATTATGTTCTATGTTGCTCATAATGTAGAAAGAGAAACCATAGCTTTATATCTTGTTTTGTTGCACGTAAAATATTTTTCGTAGGCATCTGGGTCAGCCTCACCCGATTGTGTGCATAGAAATAAGGATATTAGGCATGGATTTTAGCACTCTTTCCTCTGAAAACGGTCTCCCTTTTTGAAGTGTACTTTATTGGTTTCGACTACAGGGAGTACTTTGAGATGACACACCAGTTACTGTGAAGAAACTCTTTCCAAGGCAGTCAACCAAAAAAATGATTGAATTCCATTCTGAAATCAAGGCCATCAGTGGTCTTCTTCACATAAATCTTCTTGAGATACTTGGTTATTGCACGCAAGAACATGATTGCTTACTCATTTACGAATTCATGGCCAAAAGAAGCTTCAGCATACATTTGTTTGGTAAGTTGATCTTGAAGTCTTAAATCTATTGTATTTTAGAAATTTTAGTTAAACTAATGCCTTGCATTTGTTTTTAAGGGCGTGATTGTACAAAATAAATAGGGGATAGAGGAATTTTTCTTAAATGGGAAGCACGGTTGTGGGTAATATCAGGGACAACTCGATGTCTTACATATTTGCATGAACATTCTGGTGTCTACATTGTACACAGAGATATCAAACTTGCTAACATACTTCTAGATGAAAATATCCATCCTAAAATAACAGATTTTGGAATGGTAAAGCTTTTTTTCAAATTCCAAAACTCACATTACAACCATAGTTGTCCCAACAATGTAATCGATCTCGCTTACTATAACTGGTATTTAAAGTTGTTATTTTTCTTACGAGTAGAAACTCATCTTGATCTTACCATGTATTTGTAACAAATGTAGAGGGTATATTTCTCCATATTATGTTGTTCATGGGCACTTGACCCAAAAAATTGACATTTATAGTCACACAGTAGTTGTTATAGAGATCATGAGTGGCCCTATGTGCATTGTCAATTCTTTTGAAATGGGTGAGTTTCTAAAAAATTACACTTTAAATTGAACAGGTTGGTTTATTGAGTAGTATCAATGGCAATTAAGCAATTCTTGATCGATGCAAGCACATAGTTTGTATGAAAAGAATGAAATCATGCATGTAGCCAATCCAAAACAGAATTGCAGGGGATCTTTGAAAATGAAGAGGTGTAGAGGCAGGGGAAAGAATTAAGAGTGATATCACTCTTTTTTGCATTTAGGGGTTTTCAAGTCAGAGGCCATCAATTCCCAATTTCCTATCGATGCTCTCCTATAATTTTGAGATCATACTTGTGCCTATTGCACCTGATTTAGTTGACTATGAGGATATACGCTAAACTGCTCCAGCACTAGACTCTTCCTATGCCTCAACCACATCTGCAAATCCCATGGAAGTGACTTAATAAGTGGAATGGGTTTGTAATGTTATGTCATTATTGACACTTTAAGTTTTTATGACTTGAGATCTTTAAAATGGAAGACTCCAAAAGTAAGAATAATTTAATGTTTTTAATTAAGAATCTTTTTTATTTAATTTTTAATGTTTGTAATTAAATAAAAACTAAACTTAAAACTTTAACTACCCAAACACTTTAAACTCAAACATAGTGGCCTTTCATTCAGGAAATCCAATCTCATAAAGAAGGAAACCAAAAAGATCCTCTAACATAAGAGTCAAGAATGAGGTCGTGCGATACTGAGTTGCAGAGACACCCCTACTATACTAAGTTGAGCATACACTAAAGATGATGTGCGTCTGGGGATTCACTTAGCACCTTCTTTCGGCTCTGTGTGGTGCTTGGTACTATTTGAGTTTTGGGCTTAGCTACCATTCCCATGCACATTGGCTGAACTAGCGACTGTTTCGATGGATGTTCTTTGTGCTTTTGGTAGCCTTAGCATCTTGACCTCTAGGACTCTACACAAGTGACGGTGGAAGGATATTTTCACTGTACCCAGTTTAGACGTGGGAGAAAAACCCATGTAGCTCTTTGAAAAAGTGGTTTGTGATTCAAACGCTTACCCCTAATTGATTGTATCGAGACCCTGAGTAACTTCCCTTCTCCCTTCATTAGTTAGTTTTGGGCCCTCATCATCCCAGACTATCCTTTGGAAGGTATACTTGTATAATTAGGATTTCCTTCTAGTGGTGTGCTCTCTGTGTTATCGGTTTACATTCGATCTTAAACTTTTATTTATTGTTAAGTCAGAAACTATGGCTAGTACCCCTATGGACACGGACCAAGAGACCCCCATGCAAGGGGCTTCTTGTGCTTTTCCTTTTACTAGGAATGTTGGTGTTCCCTTCATGGCCACTTTGAATCTTCCTGGATTCAAACTTGGGCTACCGATTTGGTTGTTTTCCACTCTGATTGTCCTGAATGCTCCTAATGTTTTTCAAGCAAGCACCTTATATCAAGGGAATCAAACCAATGTCTCGCCTTCACTAGTAACAAAATATCCTCCTTCTACCTCATGTGGTGAAAGTTATGTTACTAGTAACCTGTAGTCTAAAAGGAATAAAAAGAGGAAGAATAGGAAGAAGACACGAAAGAAAAGGAGAAGTCACCCATCCTCTATAGGTCATGCTAGGGGCACTCATCCAACCTCTGCAATTCATGTTGGACCTATCCACCCAACCTATGCATGTCATGCTGAGGGCACATAGTCGACCTCTGCAAGTCATGTTTAACCTAACTATCCAGCCTCTGGAGGTCATGCTAGGGGCAGTCACCCAGCCTTTGGAGGTCCTGCTAGGGGAAGTCACCCAACCTCTACATGTCATGATGGGGGGAAACAGTCAACCAATGTAATTCATGTTGACACCGTTTAGAAAACCAATCGTTCAAGACACAAACCTAAGTTCCCTTGTAAGCTTTGTGAGGGAGATCACCTTACTCATCAGTGCCCTGCTATTGCGAAGGTACGAAGAGTGTGGTGTGAGTCTAAAGAATGTCTTGCTCTTGAACAACTTGTAGTTTATCAACAAATTATTCAATCTTCGATTGATCAAATGGTTGAAACAATGCAGTATTTGGTCAATCCCACTATCCCTTTGGAGAGTGGCCTTCATCAAGTGGTTGAATCGATGCAATCTTTGATAAATCCCACTCTTCCTTTGGAGAATGAGTTTTCTTCTAGTCACGTTTTCTTCACTGCCCATTCAGAACTTTCTAGACAAGGGGGCACTAACTTCGTTTAGAATGAACCCCCGCCAAGCCCTCTTTTTGCTTCCTTTGTTTGGGATAGCCTATTTGAGCCAACCTATGCATGTCATGCTCGGGGCACATAGTCGACCTTTGCAAGTCATGTTTAACCTAACTATCCAGCCTCTGGAGGTCATGCTAGGGGCAGTCACCCAGCCTTTAGAGGTCCTTCTAGGGGCAGTCACCCAATGTCACATACCCCAATTTTGTAAAATAATGTTAAATGTTTTAATTATATTTCCTAAGACATTATGTTGAATTTAATGCTAAGTAGGAAGTGATGACTCAGCAGAGTCAAAAGAAGTGGAATGTACTTCTGAATATTTTATTTTTAATAAACAAAAAGTGGAGACAACAGCATGGGAGAGCTGTTAATAAGAGTGTTACTGGTCAAACTGGTGGAGGAACTAGGTGGAGAGCAAAAGACAAGTGGTAGCATCCTCAAACACTTCCTATGTTGCAGGTGGCAACTTCCCTACACTTGGGGTCATGATCCCTCAAGAAAGTGGGATCAGAGCAGGTGGCTGAATAAATGACAACTAACCCAAAAAGACCTAGGCAATCTTTTAAAAGTACTCAACGAATAGAGCTGAGGTTGCTCAGATATTTTCAAAGAGAAGAATCATTCAGGAGGAATGCTCTTCAAGGAAGTCATTGGGGAAAAGGAAAAACTGTAAGGAAGGTGTTGTGAGAGATAATCTGCAGTAACTTGGTCTGATACAACTTGCTAGCTGAGAGAACTTACTGATAAGTTCAGGGTTTGTAATGAGCCCGAAGACTGGTACTTGATTATTGCTGCACCTAGTTTCAGCCAGGGATACCAGAGCAAGCTCGGGGGTCCTGAGAAGTCGTTGTTTGAGCTCTCTTCAGGAGTTCGTAGGGAGGAACGGCCTCCCATTCCTGTTGTTGTCCAAGCTCAAGAACAGGTTCTGCCATCTAATAATCTTTGTTTTAATATTTGTTTATGATTGAATGTTATGTTTGTAGCTTATGCTGTAAAGATTTAGATGGTTTAGTAATGAAGGTGTTCTTAGTATGATTAGTAATGGAATCAATTGATGAGAAATAAAAACCCTTCCTGTGTTTTTCCTCATCTGGAGTGATCCAGACCGTACTCCAGCATAGGGGTAAAGTTATAAATAAAGATAGTATGATGAAAATGCAGAATAGAATGTTAATGGAATTATAGAGTATTTTCTTTATGTTGTTATCAAAAGAAATATCTTTTGTTTCAGGAGTAGTAATAACCTGTACTGAGATTGCCAATCTATTAGAAATAGAGAAAGAAGCTATATTATTTACTGACAGTAGTATGAATGAGTAAATAAAATAGTTTTGATACAATAGTTACTTTCAGTAATCTCTTTGTTTAATTGAATTCAAGAGAAGAGTATAATAGTTAACTAGAGTAGGATTAAGTTAAATAGAGATGCTTTACAGTCTACTTCTTTCCAGTTTTAACTACTTCTTGTATAATAAACAAAATCGAAAGAAAGATTAGCTAGAATGTTGATTTGTTTCTACATATGACTTATTTGATTTCAGAATTTGTTTATGGATAGTGATGTAAGTATATTCATTCATTTTCTGTTCTATCTAGCTAAGCATATACATTAATCTATAACTACCAACCTATCTTCTTTTAAGATGTCCATGAATGCTGAACATAGTTCTTATTCTTTCTTTTTTTATATATAAACTTTAACCTTATAACATAAACAGATAATATAGGATACATAGTGTACCTATCTAAATTATTCCTATATAATTTATTCAGTGCAGTAAGTATAAAATAGTAGAATACTATTTTATTCTAGGATTATAAGTAAACAAAGAACAAGCTAATAAATATATATAATTATCAGAATAGTATTATTAAGTAAACAAGTAATGTTCTTATTACATTATAGTAAACATTAAACAAAATATAATTTCGGTAATCAAACGCTGTATCGAATAGATATAGAAGTATTCTAGTAAAAACATCAGTTATTATATACTGAAGGGTAACAAATATGTAATAACATTACAATTCCTTAATTAAAGTAAATTAATATAAAAGTAATGTACAAGAAACCCTAGTAATAATATATAAAAATATTATGGGGTAAAAGTCAAGTATATTAACGCACTGCCCTAAATCAACAGAGTGACAGAATGCTTGGCTTATCGAGCTTAACCAAATATTATACAACATAACTAATAACCTCATAATTTACAGAAGTATTTTATAAATCAAAGATAATTATAAATATGCTGTAAATGTTTTCTTATACTGTCGAGCTTAAATATTATAATTATAACCTTCCTCTCTAAGATAGGTAAATAATACTTACCCTAGTTTATAAAGGTATGTAAAGGAGGCATTTCTTTTATAAAGCTTATAGAACCTTAAAAACAAAGTTAAGCTATAATTTGATCATGAACATGGTTTATTCTTAGACCTCTGGTTTTCACACCTTGCACCTTCTTTATGCATTATGAAATATTAGTTCAATCAATATCTAACTTAACGTAAAAGTATACTATGGATGGTTATAAAGGAGGTTTATAGAGTAAAACTATGGCAATTATCCTATTGTTGATAATAACCTCAATGGCCTTATCTGTATTTAATAAAATAGTTAGGCCATAAAACTATTATGTCATGCATTCTTTTAAGAATTATAGTCCCTTAAGGACATGTTTTTTTTTTTTTATATATAAAAGGGTTAGGATAAAAACTTGTTTTCAGTAAGATATCTATCTTACTAAAGATAAGCTCCAGTTATGCTTGAAAACAGTTGATGTGTAAATACAACTCTATGCATCAATAATAGTATATCTTTCTCAAGAAGCAGCTTGAAATAAAGATGTAAACTCTTTAAACTTCAAAGTTGAAAATGGAAACAGTAATACATAAATCCCTTATCATTTTACATTACGATGTAAATGTAATTGTACACAATTGAAATTATACCATAAATTTTATAACTCTGCTACTATACCTCTGCTTGTAAAGAATTAGTAAGGCATTTTTACACATGACGACTATGATAGATATTGATTAGTTCAGTAATCATTTAGAACCATAAATTTACTTCTACTAGAAAGAAGGACAGTTAATGAATTACCTCATTAAGCTTTGGAAAGTGTTTAGCATTTTATATCCTTTACGGAGTTATTTATGTACGACGAACTTATATTTGATTTCTCTATAATTAATGACAAGCAGCACCCGAACTTCTTACCTGTAGTCTGTAAGAATAGGAAAACCTTCTGCGTTAGCTCGAAAGCTAAGTAAGCCCAACATTTCATGACAATTCCACCTTGTGGTCGCAAAGAGAAAACAAGTCAGTGAACTGAAAAGAACTGTTCTTTAAGATAAACATACCAATTAGATAATTCAGATAACGAATTTCAATAACATATAACTAATTTTATAATTAGTTGACTGCATTTATGAAAATAATATGTATTTTAAAAATTTTAAATTTTTCGGAAAATATGGGGTTTTGACATGTGGTATCAGAGCATGGTTCAAACACTAGGCCTTGATGCATCCCAACTAGCTTCCATAGAACAGTAAAGTAAAATAATATACTAACATATATTCTGTTTTATGTAAAGAACAAAAAATTTATTTTTTCTGAAGTTTAAAAGAACAGGTATGGAGAAGCTAAGAGAGTATGCTCAGGAGGAGTCTCCAGATACATAAACAAGACAATTTATCCAGAGAATATATGTTAGAAGAGGTGACTGCCCACTCCTCAGAGCTGCTGCAGACTGTAAAGGATTTGAAGACTAAAATGGAATCAGTCAAGAAGGAGAATAAGAGGATTTTGAAGGCTCGGGAAGAGTTGAACCAAATTTTAATGGAAAAGTTCCAAACTAAAGGAAAGAGCAGAAGATCAGAATCTGAGGATGTTAGTCATCAAAGAAGATTTAAAAAGATGAAGTTGGCAAAAACTGAAAGCAGTTCATCATCTGAAGGGTTCGGTGAACGACAAAGTTACCATACTACTAGTGATAGTAGTGAGGCTGAGTTGTATGAAAGAAAGAAGAAGTACAGACCATATGAGGAAATTTTAGGGGAGTTTAAAAAGATAAAGCCCGCAACTTTTAATGGAGAGACCGAAATAGGGGAAGAAGCAGAGTCCTGGTTATTCGGGATGAGGAAGTATTTTCATATATACAATTATTCAAATCAGCTAAAGGCAAGAATGGAAATATATAATCTCTCTGGAAAAGCAGACATATGGTGGCAAGATCTGAAGAGAGTCAAGGGTATTAAGGAAAAAGAAGTTAATTGGAGTACCTTTAAAAGGTACTTCAAGAAGAAATTTTTGTCCGAACAATATTATGAAGAAAGAGCTAAAGAATTTTACGAATTGAAGTTAGGTTCAATGACTATGAAGGATTTGAACAGTAAATTCTTAAGCTTGCTTAGGTATGTACCTTACCTAGTAGACGAGAAACCTAAAGTGCAGCGATTTCTCAGCTGTCTACCATATCACATTAAGGACAGAATTGAGTATGATAACCCGAAGACTCTAGAGGAAGCCATGAGAAAGTCTAATTTCTGTTTTGAGCAGAACCGAAAGAAAGAATGCTTAGCCAACTGGAAGGATAAGAAAAATAACAATCATCCTGAGTTTAAGAAGAAGGAATTTGTACCCCAGAGGAATTTCAAGAATAATAAGAATAAAAATTATTCTAACAATAAGAATTTCTAGGGAAATACAAATGGTACTTCAAATAATTCAAATAATTTTAAAGGCAAGGAAGCTACAAATAACCATGGGAATTTTACCAAGAGTTTTGAATGTAAGGAGCCTGTTAAGTGTTGGGAATGTAATGGTTCGCACTCTGCTTCGGTCTTCCCAAACCGGAAAAAGTCAGTCAACAATATTCATACTGTGGAGGAGGAAATGACAGTTGGAGAACTAGCGAGGACTATGCCCAGAATAAATGCAGCATTGGAGAACCGCCAAGCTGACTATCAGACTTCCATGGTGGAAGTGGAAGGTATGATTAATCAAACCCCTGTAACCATTTTAATCAATCTAGGAGCTAGTCTTAGTTACATTGCACCTCAGATAGTGGAAAAATGTAATTTGTCTGTCGATAAGTTTGATAATTCCTGGTTAGTTCACTTAGCCACAGGGGCAAAAAGAAAAGTAACCTGTTTTGTGAAAGAATGTGCTTTACTTATGGATGAATTTAAAACTACAGTTAAGCTTAATGTTTTGCCACTTGGCTCATATGATTTACTGAATGGCATGGATTGGTTAGAGCAGCATAAGGTAGTTTTAAATTGTTACGATAAAACTTTCACATGCTTAAATAGTAATGAACAACCAGTAAAGGTTAAGGGTATTCCTAGAAAAACTGTTATCAGACAGATTTCTACTTTACAACTTAAAAGAGCTGTTAGAAAATGATGTAAAGCCTATGCTGTAACTATTACAGATGAGGCAAGTAAATCTGAAACAGATAAGTTAAAAATATAAGAGATTCCTGTTTTAAAAGAATTTACTGACGTATTCCCAGAAGAAATTCTAAGATTACCTCCAAGGAGGGAACTTGATTTCACTATTGAGCAAGTGCCAGGTACAGTACCTAGCTCAAAAGCTTCGTATCGAATGAATATTTTAGAACTTAATGAGTTAAAATCACAACTAAAAGAGTTAATAGATAAGAAGTATATTCGACCTAGTGTGTCTCCTTGGGGAGCACCAGTCATCTTTCTTAAAAACAAAGACGAAACGATGCGATTATGCATAGACTACCGTCAGCTAAATAAGATGGCTATTAAAAACAGATATCCATTGCCCTGAATAGATGATCTGTTTGATCAACTACGTGGAGCTACGGTGTTCTCAAAGATAAAATTGAGGTCAGGATATCATCAGGTAAGAATTAAATATGAAGATATCTTTAAGACATCCTTAAGAACAAGGTATGGACACTACGAGTTTGTCATAATGCCATTTGGGCTTACCAATGCCCCAGTTGTCTTTATGTGCTTAATGAATAATATAATACATAAATACTTAGATAAATTTGTTGTCATGTTTATTGACGACATCTTAATTTACTCTAAAACGGAAGAAGAACATAAAGAACACCTAAAGATAGTCTTACAAGAGTTGCGAGAACAACAACTCTTCGTAAAGTTTAGCAAGTGTGACTTCTTTAAGGATGAAATCCAGTACTGAAGTCACGTAGTGACTAAGGAATGGATTTCAGTCTATCCTGAAAAGATTCAGGCAATCGAAGATTGGCCGATTCCAAAAGATGTCACGGATGTTAGGTCATTCATGGGAATTACCGGTTATTACTGGAGATTCATTGAAGGATTTTCAAAAATAGCAAATCTGATCACTTCATTGCAAAAGAAAGGCAAGAAATTTGATTGGAACTTAAAATGTGAAGAAAGTTTTAAGAAATTAAAAACCTTATTGACAAGTGCACCTATTCTAAAAATAGCAGATCCTACTAAGGATTTCATGGTATGCACAGATGCCTATAATGATGGCTTAGGCGGTGTTCTAACTCAAGACGGATATGTTATTGCCTATGAGTCTAGGAAGCTAAAAATTCACGAAAATAATTATGCAACCTATGATCTAGAACTTGCAGCTGTTATACATGCCTTAAAAATGTGGCGACATCATTTAATAGGAAGGAAATTTCTTTTAATGACTGATAATAAAGGACTAAAATATATTTTAGATCAGCCTAATTTAAACGCTAGACAAGCAAGGTGGTTATCCTTTTTGAGTCAATACGATTTTGAAATCCAGCACATAAAGGGTAAGGAAAATAAGGTGGCTGATGCATTAAGCAGAAACGCAAGGCCGAACTTTACAGCAACAATCAACACTTATGTTTCTGATTTAAATGAACAGCTTAAAGAAGGGGTAAAACAAGATGAAGATTATCAGAAATTGCAAATTACAACTAAGGAAGAACCTACAGAAAGCTTAATAAAAGGTTATAGTTTAAATGAAAATTGATTTTTATTATTTAAACATAAGTTGTATGTGCCTAATGTGCCTAAGGTTAAGTTGTTAATTCTGGATGAAGTCCATAAAACACCTTACTCAGGACATCCAGGTTACAAAAAGACTGTAACCATGCTAAGAAAAGAATATTTCTGGCCTAATATGAAATCTGAGGTAGCTGAATACATTGCTAGATGTTTGGACTGTCAACAAGTGAAAACCGAACACCAACATCCAACTGGTTTGCTACAACCTTTACCTATTCCTAGCTGGAAATGGGAAGTGATTAGCTTAGATTTTATTACTGGACTGCCCAGAAATCAGAATCAA